>ML793004.1:462260-477129 GCA_009831015.1 Picea engelmannii
AGTACTCAAAGGAAGGAATCATGGTCAACCAGAATCTAAGAAAACTATTGAAGATACATCTTCAAGAAGACCATCCATGTTCAAGCCACAAAGAAGCTTCAATCATGATCATGATCAGTCAAGGCAAAAATTCAAAAGGACTACGCCACAAAGAAGATCATTCACTCCGAGGTATGTAAATTTATTTTATGGTCATTGTTTTTATTGTACTAACTTTGGACATAAGGTTGCAGATTGCAAGGATTATAAAAGAAATGTTCAAGGAAGAAGTTCATATGTGGTTGCACGTAACATTGAGTGTTGCAAATGTCATAACCATGGACACATAACCAATGATTGTAGAAGCATCATCGATACTTCCATGAAAGAGAATATTGATATCAGATATAAGAAAGTATGGATAAGAAAACAAGAAGAACAGGTGAACAAAGACCAGGTACCAGAGATCACAATATTGGCAATAAAACTAGATGAATGAAATTCTATAGAGAAAAAGAAAAATGTCAGATATATAAAGGTTTGGAAAATAACTGAAAGAAATGAAGGATAGGTAAATAAGGAACAAGTTCAAGAGATTATACTTTCAGGCATTGTAGTGAAAGATGAATCCATAGAAAGAAAGAAAGAAGTCAGAGATCAGAGAGATAATGAATCTACCAATGAAGATGATGATGAATACACATCCGAGCAGGAATTGTTCCGAGCCATATGGCTTAG
Source organism: Picea engelmannii (assembly GCA_009831015.1). Taxonomy (NCBI): domain Eukaryota; kingdom Viridiplantae; phylum Streptophyta; class Pinopsida; order Pinales; family Pinaceae; genus Picea; species Picea engelmannii. The sequence continues at coordinate 462,978 of ML793004.1, forward strand.
AGACTCTCAAGTAATATGAATATTAGACAGGGGGAGTCTATGCGATAGTTGTGACAGACCAAAGAACCATCCTTCGAGCAGCTTGCAGAGTTTGAGAAGACAGATTCAGTACAATCAATTAGCAGAAGTACAGTTTGATAGATTAATCAAGACTTAATGATAGTATAGTGATAAATGGGTTAGCATTATGGACAGTTGCGTAAGTAGAGTCTTGGACAATATGGACAGAGATGGATTCGTAAGAACACTTAGCAGGTTTGGACAGATATATGATAGTGGACAAGAGCACAGATTCATAGATTCATTCATAGACAAAGGAACATGATCATAATGGATGATAATTACACAGGAAATGGCTCGAACAATGCTAATGGATTCCAAATTGACAGATGTTTTTTGGACACATGCAGTGCATACATCAGTTCACATTCAAAACAGAGTAATGCTCATAAACAACAATGACAAAACTCTCTACGAACTATGGAAAGGAAGCACATACAACAACCTCTACATCAAGGTAACTCAAGGTAATATTTTATTAATTGAAATTTATGTTGATGATATTGTTTTGGAAGTACTCATGACAGGTTAAGACATAAATTTGCAAAGGATATGCATAATGAATTTGAAATGTCATTGCTTGGAGAAATATGCTTCTTTTTGGGTCTTCAGATATGTCAAAGAAACCAAGGAATTTTTATTTCTCAAACTAAGTATATCAGAGAAATGCTAAAGATGTTCGGAATGGAAGATTGCAAACCATTTACCACTCCTATGCATACCAGTTGCAAGTTGAGCAAGGATGATGATTCAAAGTATATAGACAAGAGGTAATACATGTCAATGATTGGTAACTTACTATATGTGACAACATCCAGACCAGATGTAATCTAGGCAATTGGACATGTGGCACGATTTCAAGCAGCACCAAAGGAATCACATGTATCAACAGTGAAGAGGATTTTTAGATATCTCAAAGGAATAGAAGAGTTTGTATTATGGTATCCAAAAGGAAAGGATCTATCACTTATTGCCTACACAGATGCAGATTGTGCATGTTGGATTGATGATCGACGGAGCACCAGTGGAGCAACGTTCTACTTGGGTGAGTGTTTAGTATCTTGTCTAAGCAAGAAACAATCATCAATATCCTTATCTACAACCGATGCATAGTATATTGCAACAACAACATGTTGTACACAAGTTCTATGGATGAAACAAGCTTTGACAGATATATAGGTTGAGTATGGTGAGCCCATTCCAATCTATTTTGATAATACACGCGCCATCAGTATCTCAAAAAACCCGGTGATGCACTCCAAGACGAAGCACATTCCAATCAAGTATCACTTTATACTAGAACATGTTGCAGAGAAGAACATCAGAGTTGAATATGTGGGAACAAAATAACAAGTGGCATACATCTTTACAAAACCACTTCCACAGGAAGCCCTTGAGTATCTTTGCCAGAGACTAGGACTAATTTATACTCCAAAATGAATGCTTTTGAATGCTTATCTTATATGTCTTAAATGTACACAAGGAAGCACCATAAATAGGACAAAGGGGGAGAGATTTATCAGATGCAAAGGTAAATGCTTTGAGAGAGAGCATAGAGGCATGTTTCCAAGGGGAGCGATTGTCACAAGGGAAGAATGAGTGATACCCTTTGTCAAAGGGGGAGATATTATTCATATGAACAAAAAGAGAGTAATTAGAGGATTAAAACACGAAGAAAAACCAGAGGCACGTAGACAAGGGGAGTAGCCCCAGGAAAAGTTCAGTCAGGGGGAGCAACCCCAAAGGGAGATACCCTTTTCCATTGATGTAAAAGAGGGAGAGATAGAAACATTGATAAATAGTATAAGCATGAATGTTATCATGACTAAGTGTTACCATCAATGTTGGTGTTGCCATCAATGCCAAAGGGGGAGATTGTCAGACAATTGGCTTAGGTTGATGTATAGTTGGTATGGATTGTTGGTTGTCATTGATGTCAACTATTTGAGAGTGATATTGTAGATTGTTTTCAACCCTTAGTGATTGCTGTCAACCATTGGAGAAAGTCTGGTAGTGAATTCCGGTAGCACAAAGGTTTGGGTAATGGACACAAGGTTGTTTCATGTATAATGGTACGAGTTTTAATATATTTGAAGGTAATACTATTATAGATGGATATTATATGTCATTCCATTTATGGTGGTATGTGGAACGTCACAAAACTCCTCACGGTTAGAGAGTTATGGCCATGAGAAGTTGGAGAACCCAGGTTTGAGTAATGGAACCAAGTTTGTTTGATGGATAATGGAATGAGTTTTGATATTTTAAGGCAAGACCATTATAGATGGATAATACATGTCATTCTATTTCTACTGGTATGTGGAACGTCACATAACTGCTCACGGTTTGAGAGTTATGGCCTTACGAAGTTGGAGGACCCTCATATGTTGGCTTGAAACCCCAAAAGGTAAAATAAGTCAAAGATCTTGCAAAGAAGAAATTATTATTTAAATGATAAAGTAAAGTGACAAAGTGTACATTGTGTACTATTTTCATATCTTTATTCATTACAGGTACATACTTATGATTATTTCAAGTTAGGGTTCTTGACTAATCCCAAACTAGTCATGTGAGACAAAAGAACAATTTGATGAAAATGCTAGTCTCTTGTTGTGAAAGTTAAGGAAGGTTTGCAGGTATGTGATCATATACACCAGGTCTATTACATAGTTACAAATCATATTTGGATGATAATATTGACGAGGGCTTTTGGTTCAGGTACATGTTGGGTACATGGTTGAGACAAGTAGTTGATGAGTTGGCACATACATGAGGTGTATAGTTGATGATGTTGGTACATATTGATGAGTAGTTGACACATGATTGGTACATACTTGGTAAATGGTTGGATGCACTTGTTTATGGTACATGTTGATTACAGGTTGTTTGGTACAGGTTGGTGCATGGTTGTTTATGGTACAGGTTGATTACAGGTTGAGGTACAGGTTGATGCATGGTTCAAGTTTATTGGTACAAGTTTACATCGGTATATTTCACAGTGATAGTGTGACAGTGGTTCCATCATTCTACTTCTACTTCAGGGTGGTTGGACGGGGCAAGGACAGGTTGTTGTAGCCACCTTTTGGTTGTAGCCGAAGAACATAGGGGGATGTAGCCTCCTTCTAGTTGTAGCGAGAGAATTGGGGAGTTGGATCTTTCCTCCAGTTGTAGCCTGAGAAACTAGGGGGTTGGAGCCTCCTTCCAGTTGCAGCTGGAAAACAAAGGAAGTTGGTGCTTCCAATGAATGTAATTATTAAAGACATATAAGAAAAAACATTTTGTGGTTTTCTCCCGCTTTGGGTTTCCACGTAAAACACTGGTGTACTGTGTATGTGTTCCCCATCAAACATAGGTAGGTACTCATAGTGCTTTGGAGGAAAATCATGAAGGATGTGAGGTAATTTTAAGGGTCTGTATTTATGCTGAGTTTTGGAGAGTGTTGGATTGAGTACAAGAGGTGAAATCTCATTCTTGGCTTCATGAGGCTCATCAACTTGGTCACGAATAACACATGGCTCAGATGAGAGATTAGGTGAGAGGCCACCAATATCCACTTGGAAGATGTGTAGGGCTTCAAAGAACTCCAGAAGTGTAAAACTCACAATTACAAAGAAGTACAAAAGAACGTGTTGAACTAAAAATGGAGAAGAGGAGCCAGTTGGAATAGGGGGTGGCCACCCCACCTAGATCAATCCTCCCCCTTTAGGAAGCAATGGTCTCCATTGCGTTGAGTTCCCCCATCAAGTGAGGAAAATTCTGGTGGATTTGGCCCTGGGTGAGCCACTTGACTTGGTGTAGGAGTTTCCCTGCCTTGACAATCCGATAAAGATGGAACCTCTGCTGGCAAGTGCCCTTGATCTATGTGTACACTATTTGATCAGTGGATTCTTTTTCCATGCAGTCAAGGTTGAGCTATGTTGGTGTCAGTTGCTCTGCAATCTATGAGGTGTCCAATAACGGTGGAAAATATGGCCGAAGGAGGTCCACATTGAACACTAGGTGCATGCCAAGGAAGGGTGGAGTGTTGAGCTCAAAAGCATTGCTACGCACAACCTTGGTGATAGTGTAAGGCCCATAGTAAAGTGGGCGCAACTTCTGATGGGGCCCTATGAGACGCTCCTTCTGTATATGTAACCAGACTTTGTCACTAACTTGAAACTGGTGCGGTACCTTGTGTTGATCATGGCGTTGCTTGTACTTAGCATTTGATTTATGCAAAATCTCCTGGACCTGTTGGCATATGTGCTAAATCCGCTCCATGAATCTAGTGACTTTGTCGGTATCAGACTGAACATGGGAAGAGTATGTCTGTGTGGTGGCAAGATGTAGTAAACATCGATGGGACCCAAGTGCTGGAATCCCAACCCCACTTGCCGGTGGAGTTATGGAGAGCCATGTTGTAACTGTGTTGAACATAGGGGAGGCTCTCATCCCATGTACGTGGATGTTTAGAGTTGTACATGCAAAGGATGTGCACAATCATCTGATTGATGACCTTTGTTTGGCCGTCTGTTTGGGGGTGGAAAGTAATGGATTTAGTGAGCTTGGTGTCGAACAGTGACCAGAGACTCGACCAAAATGTGCTGAGGAACTTGTTGTCCCAGTCGGAGATGATGGTCTGTGGTATCCCAAAATGGACCCACACTTGTTCGAAGAAGAGCTTGGCAGTATCTACCACTGTGATATTCTTCTTACAGGTTGTGAGGATGGCCATCTTCGAAAACTGATCAACGACCACAAATACACAGTCATTTCCTTGCTTGGTGGATGAAAGGCCAGACATGTAATCCATTGAGATGGATTCCCAAGGCTTCTCGGGAGTAGGAAGAGGGGTATATATGTCTTGCTTCTTGATGGATGGCTCGTCAATGGCATAGGCAATGCAAGATCTTATATACTTGCTGACATCTTGTCGAAGTTTTGGCCAATAAAAATGTTTCTCAAGAACGACCACAGTTTTCTCCACGCCAAAATGTCCTTCCATCCAACTGTAGTGTGCTTTCCAAATCAGCTTTGCAAGCTCGCTTGTAGGAACACAAAGATGGCCTAGATGGCATAATAGTCTGTTGAGAAGACATCCAAGGAGAATCTAGCATTTCAGAGATTAATTGTTTTTTAAATTCTTACCATTTACCAAAACAACAATTATAGGATTATCTTTGAATCACATAATAATTTTTCATGTGGAAATTAAAAAACCTTAAATTTTTTAAGAGGTTTTCTAATTTTTTCTTAAAAAAACCCAACCTTTTTAAAAAAATGAGACATTTAAAAAAAAAAATTAACAAAATCCTTAAGATTTTTTGAAAAAAAAATGAAAAAGAGAGTCAAATTTTGTTATAGTTTTGTAAAATAAATTAGTTTTTTATTGTTTTTTTACTTAAAGTTTTTTAGTTTTGGCCCATGGTGGTTACTGGGCAATGTTTGGGGCTTGGCCGTTCAGCCCCCACGGCCAAGCCCTAGGCACGATTGGGGCTTAGCTGTGGGGGATGGAGATCGCTCCAACCCCTTCGCGGCTAAGGCACGGTCCCACGAGACCGTGCTTTAGCCAGAGAGGGGTTGGGGCTAGGGCGATGCCCGACATTGCCCTAGCCCACGGATTGGCCATTGGGCTCATCGGGCTAGGGCAATGTCGGGCATCACCCCAACCCCCCACGACTAAGGCATGGTCCTGACATAAGCCTAATAACTCCATGGGTCAAAAAAATTTAAATATGGGTCAAAATTTTTAATTTTTTTTTTAAATTAGTTCTTATATTCAAAGTTTTTTTCTTAGTTTATTATAATGTAAAANATATATATATATATATATATTTTTAATCTTATAGGAAAATGGAAGGAAAGAGATTATCTATGAATATATATAGATCATGACCTACAATAATGGCAGCCAAAATTGCAACTGGAACCTCCATGAATGTTAGGCAACAAAACGATAGCATAACACTTGAGCTATCAAGGGCAATGAAGAATGTTAGAGAGTGGAAATCTGTGGAAGGTGAAAACAAACTGAAATATTCTTAGTTTGCTTAAGACAAGCATGACAACAATGGATATCATATATATTTGTATCGTGCTGAATTAGAACATGTGCAAGGAAATTATCAGACACTTGGCTTGTTATGAGATATATGTTTAGTGCCAGCCACAAATATTGTTTATGCACTTGTCAAACTTTGCAAAACTTATATCAAGTTTAGATATTGTTTCAAATTGAGCAATTATAACAAGAATGAATGTTTTTCAGAATTATGTGCATCCATCGTTGATGACATTGAGAAAGACAATGTAAGTTTTTTATTTTTATTTTTGTGTCATTTATTATTTTTAGTATCATGGTAATGTTTTAATTTTATTTAACATGAAAATGTTATATTTTATTTTTAGAGAATTTTTTTAAATGACTTTCACATATGTTAGTGGGGGTTTACTCTACAGAGAATAATATCATGGATGTCATCAACGCTTTTCATATTGAAAAGACACAAGAAGGAAGGAAACTAAAACATAAAGTAATGGAGGTTGAACCGACAAGAGTAGACATAGAAGAATATGAAAGAAGAAAGAAAAATCCTCATTCTAGAAATCCAAAAAGGGTTACATTTGAAAATGAAGGAACTCCAAATGAAGATTTTGTTGAGATTGGTCCCAAGGAGGTTATCACTCCTTTTCACAAAAAAAATAAACAAGATAAACGCAAAAGAGTGATGGCTGATGATGAGTCTATTCCTATTCATTATGAAGAAATCATTGATTTAGATGAAACACATTTAAATCATAAGAGGAAGAAAACAAATGTTGATAATGTTCAAGAAGCCATCGTTAGCTCAGAGTGTTATAGTGAAAGTCTTAAAGGTAATAGAGAAATAATAACACCAATTGTTGATCTAGAGGACAATATTATGAAAACAACACAAAATGCCATTCAAAATAGAATGAGGACGACGAACTTAGTTGATGATGGCCACACATTTCAGTTGAATGTGAAACAACTTTATAAACCCATATAAGGGCAAGAAAAATATCAAATTAGAAATCCACATCACTTGCATATTCACAATTTGAAAGCATTGATTAGGTACAATCCATATCCACATGTGGTTGATTACCTAGTTCTTTTTTACCCAATGGAAGTTGCTATGAGGAAAGAATTTGATAGATCAAAATGTATTGACTACAAATATCATGTGATTCGAGGAAATCATTCTGCAGAGGCTATAAGAGAATTGATGCAAGAATATCCCAATAATCCTCTTTTTGAGACAAACAAATGCATAATTTATGTCGGTTTAGCAGATTCAGAAGCAAAGTTACTAGCATGGGATCATAACACGGACAATGAGTACAAAATGTCTATGACTTTCATTTAAAGGGTGAGATTTATCCATAATGATTTTTCTGAAATATGTCGTGGGTAGAGATAAAATGTTGATGTCAAGTTTTAGAAGCATTGTTGTATGGAAATAAGATTCCCACTTGATGATGAAAATACAAAAGAAAAAAAATCGCAAAGGAAGTGATATAGTTAGAGTTGTGGATAGTTGTTTTCAATTGGGATTTAGAACTGGACATGTATGGGATTTGATAGATGAGATCTTCACCCTATGAGAAAATATTAGTATAAAAAATGAAAGAGTTAAGAAGGCTAAACCATTGATATTTGGCACAAGTAAGACAGGTCCTGAAATAAAAAATCTTGTAAATGATATGACCATAACACCTTGGAGATCAATACAAGGAGTGAAGGGTAATAAACTTATCATAACTATAGTATCACATGTTAGGTCGGGAGAATTGTTAATGGAAGAAATGTTTTATTTATGTTAGGACAAGAAAATTAATTTTTTCACTTTAACATTATTTTTGTTTTATCTAGTCACAAGGTGTATATGAGAATACAAGAGGAAATTATCAAGATGTTGAATGAAGAAAGTGTGGATGATGTTAAACTCAACTATCCAAATTCAAGCTCTTCAACAATATTGAAACAATTTTTTGTTGCATTCAAAAAGGTATGTCGATTTATTACATTCATATTATTCATTTGTAATTTAATTTATTTGTGTTTTAATAGTTATATATGTATAATTATATGTTTGTTTGTTTCATTAAAGATGTCAAAGAAGAATGCAGATGGAGTACCTGAAACTTTCAAAAGTTTTATTTAAACAAAACAAGTTTGAAGGAGAAAGAAGGAGACATGTTCAACTTGATGACACCCTTGATCACTACATTCAGAATGGGCTCAACACTTTTCAATATAAAGTGTTATTAGGTTATTGTGAACAACTTGCAAATATTGTTCCTAAAAAAATATACTTCCTAGTTATTGCAGATATCCTTCAAGGTTATAATATCCAAAACATTAGATATGATACTGAGCCTTATATTTACCAAGTTTTCAATAAAGTGGTTATGGGATTCAGGGAAGTTACAACATCAACATTTTGGAGATTTCTAGTATTTCATTCACACACACAACAATAATTAGTACAATCAAGCTTTAAGGGGAAAGAAAAGACAAGGATGAAGTTTATTTGATAAGATATTGAAAGTGTATGTTTAACAATTAAGATTAGAAAACAATTTTATTAATTCACAAGTTAATTGAATTTGCACTTATTTATGTTACAAGCACAAGCCTAATATTCAAAGCTCCAATAGAGAATCATTTAAATGTGATTTCAAGAGTATCTTGCAACTTGGACAAAATATGATTTTTATAATTCTATTCTTGCCAATGCAAAGGATGGAGTGACTCCTAGTAGTATATTGGTATGCAACGCTATGGTTAGAGAGCTAACATATGAGGACAAATATTTGAAAGGAGATGGTTAACATTTATCAAAAACCACAAGCATTAATTAATTATCTTATTGATACATTTTCAAATGAAGGAGATTGGGTTTTGGATTTGTTCTTGGGTTCATGTAAGAATTATGATCTCATATTTATGAAATCATAATTCAATCTTATATTATTTTTAATTTATGTCTTTTTACAATATCTAACGTCATTATTTATTTTGTATGTGGTGATTAGGTACAACATTAGCGTGTTGCCGACATAAAGGAAGGAATTGCATAGCCATTGAAAGTGACCTAATGAAGTATAGTTTTATTCAACAAAGAATTAATGCTATTCCAGCTCTTCCAGATGAAATGCAAGAAGTTGGCTTGAGGAAAGGAGATTTTAGTGAGTCAAAGGTGGCAAAATTGCCAAAGGAACCTCAAGTACCATTAGGAGGAATGATTGTAAATCATCACTTTGGAAAACTTGCGGATATCAAAAAACCAATGGAAGAACAAAATGACACAATGGAAGCACAAAACGACGTCGAAGAAGATGGTAATGTGTCTATTGAGAATGATGAATTTGAGATATATGATATCGTTGATTAGTTTTAAGATGCCTTTGAAGACGATGCTCAATTTTGCAAATTTTTGATGAGCTATAACCGTAATGTTTTGACTTTCAGATTTTAAAATAAGAATAAAGATGCATCTATTGTTGTTTTGTGATGAATCTTTTTATTTTTATTTTTCCTTTTATTTGTATGTGAATCACTATACATTGGAATATTTTATTAAATGTTGTCATTTTTTATTTCAAATGTATAAAAATATGAAAGAAAATGATAAATTTTTTTTATAAAATTTTGATTTTTTTTTGTTCAATTATGTCCATAAAAATGATTTGTTTGACATGTTATATTAAGGAATATGTACCAAACTGTATAGGTTTTTTATTATATATGGCTATAAAATGTGTATTTTTTGCTAAATATTAAAAAATAGTGTTATTTAATTACAATTTTTTTCGATATATTGAAGTAAAGGTAAACAATGTGTTAAAAATGATGTTTTTCACTATATTTAAAAAGTAGAACAATAAATTTATTAAGGAGACACGATTATATGAAAAATTGTAACTCAAAAAATTAAATGGTAAAAAATATTTTTAAGATTGAAAGAAGCATGAAAAAAATACTAAAAACACCGTTGAATAAAAAAAATAGATGAAAAATAAGCATTTAAAAAAATAATGTAGAAACATTATGGATCAAAAAAATTAAAATATCGAAAAACCACCTAAAAATGGAGGGGGGCTGCTACTAGTAGCACCATTTTTAAAAACGGGGTAAAAAATTGGACCCCCCAAAAAACGAGAACTCTGTAGAGCTCTCATTAAGTTGGTAGCTTTGTTAATATATCACTTGTAACACCTTGCTTCCCCCAATTTGTAAATATAACTATATTGGCCAAGAGACTATGACAAACTCAATATGTGTGGATGTTTATTTTGATGGACCTTTGCATAAAAGGTTAATAAATATAAATTCTGTTATTTACTAGAAAATGGATAAGTGTTGCATGATTGTTGGAAGGGGGGTGTACTAATAGAGACGACAAATGCTATGAAAGAGATGGTGAAGGGGACCAGGAATGGTTGTGTTAACCTCCACCAAACTAGTACCTTGCTGGATTTAATTTCTCAAGACCAGAACATTCCTCTGACCCAGGAATGAATTACAGTCAGGTTGGTAGGTGGGAAGACCTCCTCAAGAGTTAATGAGGGGATGGGGCAGAGAACCCATCTGTAAGGCTTTCATATCTGACCATGGATTTGGAATTCGAGCCACATGCAACCTTACTGAGGAAGGCAAGAAAGGAAGGTGTGGTGGGCGGAGGAAGACCCGTGAAGAGTGCAGAGACGAGAGACTAAGCTCTCGGGTTCAAGGAAGAACTAAGAAATGAGTGTGTTCTAGTCGCAGGAAATGGCTAGCAGGGTTATGATACAAGCTGATAAATGAGGTCGTTGAGTGACTAAGAAAGTACTCAAGCGGTCCTCATTTCTTAGTATAGTGAAAACCGTTGCCAAGATTCTGCAGGAGGAGGAGAGTAACCTTCGTCCCTACAGTCGTTGAGCTAGAAGAAGGGATTATATCTCAGAGCATCGTGGATTAACTCAGGGGTGGCTAGTGGTAAATCCGTTGGGATTGACTGAGCCTATGGTTGGGTGGAAATGAACACCCCTTTCCGCAGTCGCAACACACCTTCTGGTTATGATAAGTATTTTCTTGCTTTATGTATTGAACTGAAATAATGGAGGAATGCATGGGTTTATATATATGTGTATTTATAAATGGTTTATGTGTGAAATGGTCATGATATGTGTATGCATTCATCTCCCTGTGAACTTATGCTTTCGACTGATAGTCTGTATGCCCCAGATTATCCCTTGAGGCTTCTTGGGACATAATCCTATAAGACGATCGAGTTAGAGATATTATGTCTGTCTGAACTTGCCCGTCAGAAGAGGATACCTCTTTCAGGCTCCTTGTTGTGCGATCGGGATTTCAGGCCCAAGTCCTTAACCATTTCATGATAAAGCTCAGGAAGGATAACGAGGTTCAAGCCCTGAAAAGGGAGATCTCTTCATTTGGAAGACGAGCGAATGAGATCCGTTCGCGAGGACCCATATGATCAATACCTAGGAACCTTAGGCTAAGCCTAAGAAAGTTAAGTCCTTCTGGCTCCAGAAGTCCGGAACTTCAGAGTATTGTCGGCCCTCATAGTCATAAACCGGTCAAAGGTGACCGAGAGTTACGGTTACCCATAAGGTTGACCAACATTAAGCGGTTCCCCAAGTGGCTAGGTGAACCTATATTACCAACTAAACCAGGATCCAACACCCCGAAGGTCGGGGGCGCGAAGAACCCAGGACCGTAGATTGAGGGATCCTTCGGGTTCTTTCCCAGCCGTCGATATATTGGGGATGCGTGGCACTATCCATTTTAGTTCATAGATTGGGCACTTCAGGAGAAGAGAGGATTTTGCATTGCAAAACTCCCGAGCGTTGAATCCCCAAAGTAACAAGAGTCGTAGATCTATAAATCTATGTGGTCGGATCTCGACCATGAGATTGAAGGGATGTTAGAAGACTGCCAATATAGGGTGACGTAGACCCCAGCTTGACATGCCACGTGTCACCCGAATTCGTGTGTATCACATACCCTATAGGCCCATTGGAATGTAACACGTGTCACCCTGACCCCTCCTACTTGTCAGTTCCTGGTGCCTGCCTGCCTAGCCAACATGGTTGGTGAAGTGACTGTGACTCTGGGACTCTAGAGGATTTGGGATGTAGCATTGTAGAGAGGCCAAAAAGGTCTGAAGGTCGGAACCATGTGGCAAGCTTCCGAGACTTCGGGAGGTATCGTGCGTAGATAGTAAGAAGACGTTCAACGCCGAACTCTGAACTCCCCACTAGCCTGTGTGTCAGATGAGGGTTAATCCAGCCGTCAGATTGGTTGACAGATGGACCTTCCCTACGAGAGGTAGGAACAAAGAAATGATGTTAATGAGATGAAGCCACAGGGGTGTCACGTGGCCCTCAACCAATGAATTTCTAAAGAACTTCGGGAAGCCGTAAGATATAAACCAAGAGTCGGTTTAGAACTCGGTAGCAGTCGTTAGAAAGCTACGGGCAAGTAGAATAGAATGAATCATCTCAGAGAGATGATTCGAGATGATTTAGTTAAGGAAAAATGAATTTATAATGCTCCACCCATTAAAAGAGTATTAATGTGTCAGGTGTGTTACATCACTCATTTACTCTATGTGGATGATGTACTTTTATTTGCTCGTGGATCTACGAGGTAAGCAAAGATTTTCAAAGATACTCTCTAGTTATATTGTAAGGCAACATGGATGGAGGTAAATCTACTCAAATCCACAATTAGATTCAACTACTTAAGTGAGTGGTGGTTCAACGATTAAGTAAAGTATTTCATTTTAGGGTAATGGATTTACAAGTGGTCTTGAAATATTTAGGATTTATACTTGAGAAAAATGGTTATGGCATCTAGGACTTGGGTTAGTTGATAAATAAGGTCAAACACAAAATTCACCTATGTTGTCATCATTGGTTGTCCAGAGGAGGTGGGTTGACACTTGTTAAAGTTGTTTTAGAAGATATTTCGGTCTATTGGCATCTCTTAGCATACATTCCAAAAGGATTGTTGGAAAAAATTAGAAGATTGTGCTCTAACTTCCTATGGAGAGGAAAAAGCAATAAAGATGGATATCGGCTGGTAAGGTGGCAACTTATTTCCAAACCTATGGATGAAGAGGGGTGATGACTGAAACATATTTTTATTTTGGGCAAAGAGTCATTGTAATGAAATATTTGGCCCCCACCTCACTTTTGGATTGGATCAGGAATCCAATTAAAAGTGTTCAAAATATCTCAAATCAATTGAAATCATTGGTATAAGCCTTCCCAATAATTGCCAACAAATTCACTTGGAAGGTTGGGGATGGTTCTTAGATTTGAATAGCGGTGGATATCATCATTCGTTGTGGTAATAATATCTTCCTTCTTGATGTTTTGATGCAATATTGACAGGGTCTTGGCATTACCACACCAAATCAAATTTTTTATGAGGGTTAATCAAATATTTGGCAACAAGGTTGGATGAATGCAATTGAACTTGGTTAGATGGTGCTTTTGTATATGCTTTGAATAATTACATCTCAGAGTTGAGATATGGGCACATAATATTGGAAGAGGAATGGGAATAAGTCGAGTGGTTCCTACTTTGCTAAACTAGGTTCTAAAGCCACAATGGCACCTATAAAGAGGGAAGGTTGTTAGTGGTGGTCAAATATATAGAAGATAAGAGCACCTAAGAAGATAAAAGTATTCATGTAGCTAGCTCTAGTGAATAGGGTACCTACATGGGATATACTATAAAATAAAAATAAATATGGACCTGGTGTTTTTTATTTGCATAAAAACGAGGATGAAATTGTTCGACACTTGTTTTATTTATGTCATTTTACAATGTAGGTCTGAAAAGATACAAGTCAATGGGTTGGTGTTAACATTGTGTGGAATGGGGTCTCCGAGGTGTAGGACAATTGGTGATGGAGTGTGTTGTTAAGGCATTATGTGATGTTAAAGTCACCCGTTCGAAACCCGCGGGGACAAAAAATCCATCCATGCTAAGGGTTGGTGTGGCTTAGATCGGGTGCGATCCCCAGGTGATTTTGACGGCTTAGATGCCCCTAAGTTGCGGTTTCTCAAG
>ML793004.1:482235-499783 GCA_009831015.1 Picea engelmannii
TGATAATATACTTATGATAAGTTTATCATCTTTCACTCGTATTGATCTCCCAGGTGTTATAATCATATCATCGGGAAGATTTTTAATGTCAGGACTTGTCTTACTTGTGCCACATATCAATGGTTTAGCCTTCTTAACTCTCTAATTCTTTATACCAACATTTTCCCATAGGGTGAAGATCTCATCTATCAAATCCCATATCTGTCCAGTTCTAAATCCCAATTGAAAATAGTTATCCACAAATCTAAATATATCACTTCCTTTGCAATATTTTTCTTTTGTATTTTCATCATCAAGTGGGAATCATATTTCCATGCAACATTGCTTCTGAAACTTAACATCAACATTTGATTTCTCCTCGTGGCATATTTCAGAAAATTCATTGTGGATAAATCTCACCCTTTGAATGAAGGTCATAGACATTTTGTACTCATTGTCTGTGTTATGATCCCATTCCAATAACTTTGCTTATGAATCTGTTAAAATGGCATAAATTATGCATTTGACTGTCTCAAAAAGAGGATTATTGGGATATTCTTGCACCAATTCTCTTCTAGCCTCTGCAGAATGATTTCCTCCAATCACATAATATTTGTAGTCAAAACATTTTGATCTATCAAATTCTTCCCTCGTAGGAACTTCCATTGGGTCAACAAGAACTGGGTAGTCAACCACATGTGCATATGGATTGTATCTAATCAATGCTTTCAAATTGTGAATATGCAAGTGACGTGGTTTTCTAATTTGATATTTTTCCTGCCCTTCTGTGGGTTTATAAAGTTGTTTCACATTCAACTGAAATGTGTGGCCATCATCAACTAAGTTTGTCGTCCTCATTCTATTTCGAATGGCATTTTGTGTTGTTTTCATAATACCATCCTCTAGATCAACACCTGGTGTTATTATTTCTCTGCTACCTTTAGAACTTTCACTATCATACTCCGAGCTAACGATGGCTTCTTGAACATTATCAACATTTGTTTTCTTCCTCTTATGATTTAAATGTGTTTCATCTAAATCAATGATTTCTTCGTAATCAATAGGAATAGACTCATCATCAACCATCGTTTTTTTATGTTTATCTTGTTTGTTCTTTTTGCGAGAAGGAGTGATAACCTCATTGGGATCAATCTCAACAAAACCTTCATTTGGAGTTTCCTCATTTTCAAATGTAACTCTTTTAGGATTTCTAGAATGAGGATTTTTCTTTCTTCTTTCATGTTCTTCTCTGTCTACTATTGCAGGTTCAACCTCCATTACTTTATGTTTCTTTTTCCTTCCTTCTTGTGTCTTTTCAATATGAAAAGTGTTAATGACATCCATGATATCATTCTCTGTAGAGTAAATCCCCACTAACATATGTGAAAGTCGTCCAACAAAATCCTGTAAAAATAAAATATAACATTTTCATGTTAAATAAAATTAAAACATTAGCATGATACTAAAAATAATAAACGACACAAAAATAGAAATAAAAAAATTACATTGTCTTTCTCAATGTCATCAACGATGGTTGCACATAATTATGAAAAACATTCATTCCTGTTATAATTGTTCAATTTGAAACAATATCTAAATTTGATATAAGTTCTCCCTTGTTTGACAAGTGCATAAACAATATCTGTGGTTGGCACCAAACATATATCTCGTAACAAGCCAAGTGCCTGATAATTTCCTTGTACATGTTCTGATTCGGCACAATACAAATATATATGTTCTCCATAGTTTCCTTGCTTGTCTTTAACAAATCAAGAATATTCTTGTTTGTTTTCACCTTCCACAGATTTCCACTCTCTAACATTCTTCATTGCCTTTGATAGCTCAAGTGTTAAGCTATCATTTTGTTACCTAACATTGATGGAGGTTCCGGTTGCATTTTTTGATGCCATTATTGCAGGTCGTGATCCAGATATATTGATAGATAATCTCTTTCCTGACATTTTCCTATATTAAGATAAAAAAATAAATTAGGCCTTTCACATTATAATCAACGAAAAAACGTAACATCGATTATAAAAACTAATTTAAAAAACGATTAAATGTTTTTAACCTATATGTAACAAAAATTAAATGTAACCTATATGTAACAAAAATTAAATTAACCTATATGTAACATATGTTGTGTTATATGTTATAACATATAACAATATGTGTTATATGTTAACACATATTGTTATATGTTATAACATATATAACAATATGTTATATGTTAAAACATATAACATACTGTTATATGTTATAGCATATCGTTATATGTTAAAAAACATAAAACATATGGTTATATGTTATATGTTAAAAACATATAACATATTGTTATATGTTATAACATATAACCATATGTTATATGTTCTTACCAACAACGCCCTAGCCCCCACGACCAAGCCTCGGGTGCGCCCGAGACTTAGTCGTGGGGGCTAGGGAAATGCCTGACATTGCCCCAACCCCCCGCGGTTAAGGCACGGTCCGACTTGGTCGTGGGGGCTAGGGCAATGCCCGGATTGTGCCTTGGCCGCGAGCGGGCATCGCCTCAGCCCCCACGACCAAGCTCCGGGCGCGCCTAGGGCTTAGTCGTGGGGGCTAGGGCCTTGCTTGTAATGTTGTGTTATATGTTATGTTATATTACGTTATATAACATATAACATATAACATATGTTATATTACGTTATATGTTATATAGCATATAGCGTATGTTATATGTTATATAACATATAACCTAGGTTATATTGTTATATAACCTATAAGCTAGGTTATATGTTATAACATATAACCTAAAAAACCATAAAAAAAAAATAAAAACTAAAGAAAAGCTAAAAGAAGTTAAAAAATTATATCTAAATTTAACTTTTTTTGCCTTTTTTTTCAAAAAATATTAAGGATTTTGTTAAGATTTTCTGAAAAAAAAAAGTCTCAAAGGTTTTAAAAAGTTGGGTATTTTTAAGAAAAAAGTAGAAAACATCTATGTTTTTTAGAAAAAAGTAGAAAACATGTAAGAATTTAACAAAAAAACTAACCTCTGAAATGCTAAATTCTCCTCTTTGCTTGCTAGATTCTCCTCGGATGTCTTCTCGATGTTTTAGCTTGCTCCAAATCCTAAAACAAATACTGCCCAAGATATAACACAATATAAAAAAATAAAAGAAAGTTGTGTATATATAACACAGATGATATAAATTATTGTTAGTATAACCAATGTGGGATAAAAAAAAATTAGGTATATTGTCTACATATATACTTAAAATTATATGGATCATCAATATGTTTAATAAATGTGGGATAAATACATAAACATGATAAATATTGTATTTAACATGTAAATAACAAAATAAAAGAGTAAAAATTGTTTTTAATTTTTAAGGGAAATAATTGAAAAATATTGGCCGGGGGGGGGGAATTTTGAGAGAAAAATTTGAGGGGGAAATTTTGGAGGGAATATTTTGGGGTGGAATTTTGGGGGGGAAATTTGGAGGGAAATTATATTTTGGGGGGTGGGGGCATTTAGAAGGAAAAACTCATTATGCATGTTATTATAATGTCATAGGGACGGTGAACATTTCTATCATTCTATGTTCTCAGAGAGAAGGGATGGCTTCATCAAATAAAGAAAATTGTATTTTTGAGACATCAACAAATTCTACGCATACCTTTTCTGTTGGGACTGGGAAATGTGATAGGAATGTTTGTAATGCAAATGAGGCGTCGTATTTTTCAGCTAGTCATAATTTTGATCATGGTGCAAAATTTTTTATTCAACATGTTCCTCATGAAAGTTCTAAATCAGAGGACTTTGAAGGCATCGATGATGAAGAGGAGGAATATGATGGTGATAAATCTAGTCAACAATTTAATAGTAATGAAAATAATCAAAATGTAGGTCAAAGTGGAGACTATGATCAACGCTTAAATGATTGGGATGAAAAGTTTCCTCCAAGTGAAGAGTTTGAACGTACCGATGAATATTTCCAAGGCACCAATGAAAACGATGGAGATATTCCCTCAAGTGAAAATTTTAAAAGCAATGAAGATGATTATGACAATGGTGGACCAAATTCCCCGAGTGGAGAATTTAAAAACAACATTGTTGGTGATTATGATTTTCCTCCTAGTGAGGATTTTGAAGGTACTAATGAAGAGTTTTCTCCAAGTGAGGATTTCCAAGGCATGAATGAGGACGGAGAAGAATCCCCCCCAAGTGGGGACTTTAAAAGCAATGAGGACGGAGAAGAATCCCCCCCAAGTGGGGACTTTAAAAGCAATGATGACGATTATGACAATGTTGGACAGTCTTTATCAAATGAGGAATTTAAAAGAAACAATGTTGGTGCTGATGATTTCCCTCAAAGTGAGGATTTTAAGGGTATCGATGAGGATAATGAAGATTTTCCTCCAAGTGAGGATTTTGAAGCTAGTAATGAGGATGATGAAGAATATCTTTCAAGTGGCGAGTTTCAAAGTAGCGAAGATGATTACACCATTGGTTGTCACTCTTTCCCGAGTGATAAGTTAAAAAGAAACAATGTTGATGTTGATTTTCCTCCAAGTGAGGATTTTCAAGATACTAATGAAGGTTTTCAAGGCACTAGGCAAGACGGTGGAATTTTTCACTTAAGTGGGGATTTTGAAAGCAATGAAGATGATTATGTCAATAGTGGACATAATGTTGATGATTATTTTTCTCCAAATGAATATGTTGATGATGATGTTCTCAAACATTCAGCTGCAACAAATGAAGGTGATCGACATTCTCTAGTTTAGTCTCCTGACAATGTTTTGCTTGATATTCCTTGTGGTGATAAGGAAACACCTTCTAGTGAGGATGATGAAATAGTGGAGACATTGCAAAGAAACATTGTGTCTAGGACCAAGATTAGACCTTTTTATATCGATCCAAAGCATTCTAGTTATACAAGGTCTAGGAAAGAATTTCTTACTAAATCAATTTCCATAAAAGAATTGATTTCAAGTGAATGTTGTCAAAAGAATTGTTTGAAAAGCATGGACTACATGTATGCCTTGAATAAAAGGAAGACATATTCAATGAATAAGAGCATGCAAAATTCATATTTGATGGGGTGCATGATATCCACCAATATAGTACATGATTATCACATTGGGAATATTTTACTTTGCAGAAAGGCTTTCAAAAAAATTCACTCAATTGGTAATCTTTGTCTATTGAGAATCCAGACAAGGTTGGAAAAAGATGCATCATTTTATTCAAAGGTACATCATGGACGAGAGAGTGGGCCATTCACAAACACTGCATTGTCATGGATGCGTGATTTCTTTTCCAAACATGGAGAGTGTATGCCAAATAGAGACACAATACATATTCCCGATAATTTTTCAAGGAGGGAAATCTACAGCTTGTACAAAGGATATGTTGAAGATGTTGAAGGAAAAGGTAATTTTATTACATATGCATATTTTACAAGAATATGGAGGAAACAATTCAACAATGTCTGTATTCTTAAGAAGTCAAGGATGGGAATTTGTAGTATATGTGCTACTCTTAAATCAAGAAGAGATAAATCTGGAGGGGCCGAAAGAGGTATGTATTTACTATTTATTTATTTTTTATTTTTAAATTGAATAGTTATCAACTATGAAAACATACGATCAATATTTCCATTTTATGTCATGTGCAGATTCCATAATCAAAGCACTTCAAGAACATTAGAATCAACAATCAAGTGAAAGACAAAAGTTGTACAAACATCGGAAGAAGTGTTATGATGCTCCAAACAAATATTTAGGTATGATAATTGATGGCATGGATCAGGACCAGAAGAAAACACTTCTACCACATTTTTTCTGTGAACCCAAAAATTTATAGGAAGAGAATTTCATTCAGTTTCACTTGGTTGGTTGTATGGTTTTCAATGGAAAAATGTGTTCAAGAGTTTACTTCACAGCTCCAAATATTCATAATGATGTAAATCTAACCATCACCATAATTCATCATGTGCTCACTCATTGGTCTGGAATTCTTCCTCAAGTTCTCTATCTACAGTTGGACAACACTAGTCGTGAAAATAAAAATCAAATTGTGTTTGGATATCTAAGCATGCTTGTTGAAATGGGAATCTTTCAAAAGGTGAAAGTTGGTTTCCTTCTTGTTGGACACACTCCTGATCATATTGATCAAATGTTCAGTCGTTTTTCCGTAACATTGAAGAGGAAAAATGTTGGAAGTCTACCATCATTGATTGAATGTATCAAGAAACCATACATTCCAGAGCCTATTTTTCATATATTAGAAGAAACTGTTGACATGCGAAGATTTATTTAGGGATCACACCGTGAAGAGAAATATATTTAGCAACTTAATGACATTAGCTTCCAACATCAATTTTGTTTCAAAAAAATTGATGGGAAAACACTTGTATGGGGAAAATAGTATTCAACTACTACAAAATGGGGGCCTTCATCAGGTTTATCATTTTTGAAGTTCATTCCAGATCGTCCAATTTTTGCATCCATAATGCACGAAGGCATAATAGAGATGTAGATTATTCTGAATGCCTGGAAGAAATTAAAAAGTCCATTAAGGATACATATGAGTACTTTGATGGTGTTGATTCTGTTTGGTGGGAGTTCTTTTCAATAGTCAAAGTGACATAATTTCAAGCTCAACAAATGAAGATACAATGTTGAGGACTCCATTTCATTGGCCACAAAATATTCCAAACGAATATGAAGAAACAAACATTGTTGAAGTTCAAGAATCTCAAGGTGTTATTAATATTACACAACCAGAGGAAAGAGAAATGTATATTGGTTCACTAAAGTCATGTGCACAACGTGAAGCCATGGAAGACCTTTACAGGGGTTTGGTACAAGATATTAAGGAGGGTAGCATGATTGCAGTTTTAGCGACTGAGGATCCACATGGTTATTCATTCTAGATAGGAAAGGTTATAAATATTGAGAAAGAAAATGATGATGTTGTTGCAATTGAAGTGCATTGGTATGCAACAAGTACACACCCATTCAATGGTGTGTACAAGCCAGAGATGGTGGTTGAGAAACATGTCAAGAGAAAGAAAAAAAAAGGGGTCAAAATACAACTCGTCGTCGCACTGACCTCTTAAAATTAGATGATGTTGACATACTTTTTTATGACTTCAATTTGACAAAGAGAGGAACTCTTCACTCCAAGACAACAGAGATTATCAAGAGGTTGTTGCCGCAAGAAATAAATGAAAGATGGGAGTCTGTTGAACCTAGTCGTAGATCTAAAAGGCATTTGACATCTGAAATGTTCGGCATGCATGTAGACTCAGATGGTGCATTCATCGACAATAGAGAAGAGTATGGATCATCTACATCTTCATCAAAACATTCATCTGAAGACAATGTAGACTCTTATGGTATTTCAGAAACCATGAGTAAATTTGAATAAGTGTATGAAAAATTGTAAGAATTTTTTATCCATATGATGTTTGTATGGTAACTAAAAAAGAGCATTGAACTTACATATGATCTTACATGAAGTTATGAATCTTTTGTTATGTTTTATGAATGATATGTTTTTTTATTATGGATAATATAATAAAATTTCTTAGCTCATATGTTTTGAATATGGTCAATATAACAATACTTTTAAGAAATTATTTATGTTTCATTCAATGTAACTTGTATTTACTTTTTTATTATTAAAAGGAAATAATTATTAAAAAGTGACGTTGAATTTTTAAAATATATTGTGATATTTTCATGGCATTATGTATTACCTTGTGCTTTGCGTGATAATAACATTTAAAAAGTAAACATTTAAGGGTTGCTTTTATGATTTTGTTTACAATAATGATGAGTTCTTTTACCACATTATAAAAATGTGTCATTTTAATACCCCAATTTTAGAATGGGTGCTACCGGTAGCATTACTTTTCAATTTGATGGTTGATTTTGAGGTTTTGGTTTTAATGGTACCAAGTGATAAAAATACAATTTCAAATGATCTCAAAATTTGATGTTTTGAAAAGAAAAAATAAAATTTAAAAACATCTTTTTTGTTTTTAGGTGTTGATTTTAAGGTTTTTCTGAGCTATTGTCTAAGTTTTGAAGGCCATGTTTGAAAAATGTTGTAATTTTGACCCCGTTTTAAAAAATGGTGCTACCGGTAGCACCACTTTTTGATTTGGGGGTTGATTTTGATGTTTTTTATGCAAAAATATGGGTTTTTTGGGCCAGAGTTTTCGTTTTGAGGTCACAGTTCTCATTAAGTTGATAACTATGTTCACTGATCTACAGTGATATCTGTTGTCTTTTCCTTTCTTTAAAGTCTTGTTGATCCACCTACATCAAACCTTTTTAATCCATTTTACATTTTGATGGGTACTGGGCTTATCCTCTTGCAGTCTGAGGGTGATTCTCAGTGCTAACATTTAATGGCGCTGTTGTCGGGGACGAAAGTGAATATATCTTCCCTGGGAGAACGACAACGAAGAGATCCAGTTTTAGATGGTGAACTGAAGTTGGACACATTGTTTTGACTGCTCAGCTTTCACCATGGCGACTCCATTGTTCAGAAATCTATTGGTGACTCCACTGGTTTGAGACAAATTAAATGACTATGGAAGCTATCACGGCCAGGAGGTTTTCCCCACTCAATTTCTCAGCCATAGCTAGTTATCCACATCATGTGCCTCAAATTGATGAATGGCAAGATCTGCTGCCAAGATTTTATGAGGGCGAGAAGGACAACCCTGTTGAGCATGTTCTGGAATTTCATGTTTTGATGCAACAACTTGACATCCAACATGAAGACATACGCATGAAGTTGTTTATGTACTCTCTTTAAGGAGATGTTAGTATTTGGTATCATTCTCTTGAAGCTTCTAGCATTTCTTCACTCAAAGAGTTTCAAGATGCTTTCAATATTCATTGTCAAAAGTTTTATTCCTCTGAGTTAATTTGTCATAGTTGTTGTGAGGAGTATAAAGACCGTGTTCATGATATAATTGATTCTTATGAAGGTTGTGATAATGAAGAAGATGCCTTGGATGAGGAATCAACTCTTTTTCTTCCATGTTCATCTACATCAGATGAAAATTGTGTTTGTTTTTCGTATGAAGAAAATGCAGAGGATATTTTTGTTCTTGAAACAGATGTTTTGGAAGTTCTGCTTATGATGAAGAAGTTATTTCAAATAATGACCAAGAACAACCAATTTTTCATGAATATCCCAACGAAGATGATGAAGAGCAGAGTTTTTTCATGGCTTCTTTGGAACCTCGTAGCATGGTTCATGTATATGATAATTATGGATATGATCCTTGAGAGGGCCATGGAGGAGAAAAGGAAGAGCTAAATGTGCAGCTTATCTCATGTCCATCACTTCTAAATGAGCATCATGTTAAAGGGCAACATTCATTCATTGATATACATGAGGAGATTTCTTGCAATCAGCTAGCAGATGTTTTCAGAGAAGATAAAAGGAAAGTGGATCATCAGCCTGCATCAACCATTCATTCACCTGTACTTGCAACAAACATTCAACCATATGTGAGCAGTTGTAAAGCGTAGCAGGTTTTCTGTTATCAACCTAGTAAGCCTTATCACGTATTTTATGACCCTATAGGGGAGTACATGGAGTTGTATTTCCTCAATGTATTGAAGCCTTCAAGCTTTGTCATACCTTCAACATTGGGAGGTAATCTAAAGAATGTAATTCATTTGCTGCCACAGTTTTATTATCTCTTGTTGATAAGTGGCAGAGTAAGAAAGTTTTCAGTTAGGAAGTGACTTGAGTGGCTCTGGTGAAAGTTTGTTGTCACCTAACCTATTTTAAAAGTTGGTTAGAGTAGGGTCTTGTATATAAATAAGCTCATGTGCGAGATTTTTAGTTTTCAATTTGCTTTTAGTATTTAAATAAGTGACCCCATAGCCCTAGGATAAGACACTGAAGCTGCTTGTTCTTAGTAGCTCACAGGGAGCATGCCATCCCCTGTGGAGCCAATGTTATCACATGAAGTTGTCACAGGTCATATGTAGTTTTTTGCAGACCTGCCAAGTCCTTTGTTTGCACAGGGAAAAACCAGGAGTGAAATGCAACATTCAGGGAAGTCCTTTTTGAGCTTGAAATACAAGAAAGAGGACATGCTCGGTTTTCAACGGTGAAGATCCCATGCATAGTTCAGAATCAGCCGTCAGATCGAGCAAATAATAAGTCATGACCGTCAGATCTCATTGGAGAGAGATCGATGGTGGGGAGGCATTGCGGGGATTGAGAAGAAAATTAAAGTTTCTTCAAGTTGTGAGACCGCAATCCCTTAGGATCGTTGATCTTTCTAGATCAACATATCAATGGTAGATATCGATCCTGCTAGGAACGAGCATCTTTACATTGCGAGGATCAGGGAGGAAATTAAAATATGTGCAAGTGGTGAGCCTGCAATCGCTCGTGGTCATTGATCTTCAAGTAAGGGACACGTGGCAGACAATGTCGTACTCCGGGAGGAAGTAAGCAGAAGTTGAGTGAGTAAAGGACTCCTGAAGGCCCGAAGCTTGAATTTCATCTGGACCATCCATCAACGAGGACACGTGGCGCCATATCTCTCACTTCGGAAATAGGATGCTCTAGAGGATTGTAAGAGCTATGCATTAAAAATTCCTAAAGCCCGAACTCCCGAAGTGAATCTCGGCTGTCCAAAACAAGAGGACACGTGGAGGCAGATCTCTAACTTCAGAGATACGACACTTTGGAGGATTGCGCAAATAAGTAGAAGAAATCTCCCGAACCTCAAACTCCCGAAGTGAATCTCGGTCGTCCAAAAAAAGAGGACACGTGGAGGCAGATCTCTCACTTCGGAGATACGGCGCTTCAGAGGATTGTAAGAGTTATGCATTGAAAAGGCCTGAAGCCCGAACTCTTGAAGTAATAGTGGATCGTTAATCTCAAATCAACAAGAATCGTTGATCTTTGCAGCAATATCACCGGAAGGCCCGAAGTCCCGAAGTTAATGAGAGGTCGCCACGTCAACCGGGAGAAAGTGATCGAGAGATTTCCATCGAAACATCCTGAATTCCCAAAGAACCGAAGTCCCGAAGTAATGTCAGGATGACATGTCGCTTCGGGCCCTACCACTCCACGAGTGTTTTTAAGCTCAACACATGGCACTCATCCATCACTAGTTGTGACATTATATAGCGTCAGGCCACCACGTCATATTAGGGAGATCATCCTCCGAGATATATTCTTGCTCGACATTCAAAGCTCTCAAGCGCCAAAATTGCCTCCATCTCTAAGCATGGTTAAAAGGATTTTGGAGTTGGCAGATGGATAGATTTTACCAGAGGCACTAAAATGTCAGAGTTTCCCACATCGCGGATTTGCTTCAGATCGATGGCCACACTTCATTGCGGGGATGGAACATGCTTGAACGATAAAATTTTAAAGTGGTCCCATAGTTGAAACCACGGTATATCTAAGGAGGTACGTGGCAGTTGGTGGTGGATTGCGGGGGCCAAAGCGGTATGGACCCAAACCACCCTTGGAAGCTTCGACAATCACGTGCTTATATGGGGTCCAATCTGAGATCAATGCATGGAAACATAAGTTGGGTGTTAAGCCAATTCATCAAAGGAGTGCCACAAGGAGAAGCAAAGTGTTAGCAAACCACGACCAGTCCATCACTGGAGGAAAGAGAACAATCAACTACCCCCTTAAATGAAAGCATGAAGGGTTTGGTCAAGGAGAGAGGAGATTGTCAGCTCGAAGTACCACAGAGGGTAGTTTTTCCACATCCTGATCTCGAGAGAAATCAGTTAATGAAAGAAGGACTGGTGGTTGAACTATCGACTACCCCCCTTAAATGAAAGCATGGAGGGTCTGGCCGAGGAGACAAAAAGTTGTCAGCCCGAAGTAGCATAGAGGGTAGTTTTTCCTGCACGCCCATATTGACCAGAGTTTCCTTCTGACAGAAGGAACAAGACAGACAAGAGAATACACAAAACATTGGAAAGGAGGTGCCCAAGCAACAAGACATGTTGATTGTTTTGATTATAAAAACATAAGATGAATGATATGTCCAGAAGGGGGGTTCAAACAAAGACTGAAGGAAATTTTGAGAAATGTTTGTGACTGTATATTTCAGTTTGTAAGCCGAAGGGGCATGTAGTTGTAAATTGTATTGTTATTGAAGACTCATATGAGTTGTTTCATCAAATTTGTCTTTTATGTTCTCTGTTCTATTCTTCATCTTATCTTAATGTAATTGTTAATTTTAAGGATTAAAATTTTCCTTTGATTGATATATTCCTGATGCGTTAGAGGATTTGTTGTACGCTTGCCTATCTATCATTTTTTATTGTTCAGACACATCTAAATTCTAAGTACTCAGTTATATTCTTCATCTTGTTTGAATGTATTGTTGATTTTAAGAATTAAAATTTGCCTTTGATCGATATATTCTCGATGCAATAGAGGATCTGTTGTAAGCTTACCCATCTATCATTGTTTATTGTTCAGACACATCTAAATTCTCTTCGCAGAGAGGATCTCTGCTTAGCGAATACTCGTCTTTATCTTATTCTCTTATTCTTCTCTCCATCATTATACAAATCTTTTGTCTGATAGGGAGCTTAAATGCCTTCATTGAGAATATTGTTTATGACTCCATAGCCCAATGGTCCATCACTAATCGACAATGATATCTGTTGTCTTTTCCTTTCTTTAAAGTCTTGTTGATCCACCTACATCAAACCTTTTTAATCCATTTTACATTTTTATGGGTACTGGGCTTATCCTCTTGTAGTCTGAGGGTGATTCTCAGTGCTAACACATTCCAAAAGGATTGTTGGAAAAAAATAGAAGATTGTGATCTAACTTCCTATGGAGAGGAAAAAGCAATAAAGATGGATATCAACTGGGAAGATGGCAACTTATTGCCAAACATATCGATGAAGGGGGTGACGACTGAAACATATTTTTATTTTGGGCAAAGAGTCATTGTAATGAAATATTTGGCCCCCACCTCACTTTTGGATTGGATCAAGAATCCAGTTAAAAGTGTTCAAAATGTCTCAAATCAATTGAAATCATTGGTACAAGCCTTCCTAATAATTGCCAACCACTTCAGTTGGAAGGTTGGGGATGGTTCTTAGATTTGAATAGGGGTGGATATCATCATTCATTGTGGTAATAATATCTTCCTTCTTGATGTTTTGATGCAATATTGATAGGGTCTTGGCATTACCACACCAAATCAAATTGTTGATGAGGGTTAATCAAATATTTGGGAACAAGGTTGGATGAATGCAATTGAACTTGGTTGGATGGTGTTTTTCTATATGTTTGGAATAATTACATCTCAGAGTTGAGGTATGGGCACATAATATTGGAAGAGGAATGGGAATAAGTCGAGTGGTTCCTACTTTGCTAAACTAGGTTCTGAAGCCACAATGGAACCTATAAAGAGGGAAGGTTGTTAGTGGTGGTCAAAGATCTAGAAGATAATATCACCTAAGAAGATAAAAGTATTCATGTAGCTAGATCTAGTGAATAGGGTACCTACATGGGATATACTATAAAAGAAGAATAAATATGGACTTGGTGTTTTTTATTTGCACAAAAACGAGGATGAAAATGTTTGACACTTGTTTTATTTATGTTGTTTTACAATGTAGGTCTAAAAAGATATAAGTCAATGGGTTGGTGTTAACATTGTGTGGAATGGGAGTCACATCGAGGAGAGTCTCAAGCGATTTTTTGGAATTTTCTTGTTGTTCATTTCCTTATTTTATGGGGCATGTGGTTGGCTTATTGTGATGTGCCAAATAGAAATATTCAGAGCAAAAATTATAGATGTTACTTAGATACATTGCAGAAAGAAATAGAATTGCAAACACAATGGACAATATGAACAAAAATACTATACCTTTATTGACATGGAAGCAATGTTCACTTGCCTCTTTGAGGAGGCAACCTCCAATAGAGTATAGCTCAGACTACAAATGATTTCCAAGACATATTTTATAATGCTTTTACATCTTTATATAGTATTTTCTATCTCCTAAGAACATTCTAGAGAAGGAACTTTCCAATAGGCATAACCTTCTAGTAAGTCATCTTGCAATAATTGTGTTCACACTACTATATGGGCCTTGTTTACTAGTGATGTCCTCTGTACAAAGCAATACATAGTAATCTATCTACTTATAGGATTAGGGAGTTTAGGACTCTAACACTCGTAATTCAAGTCTTTTTGTTGACGGATCATCACAAACATTTAAAGTCTCAACTTAGATTTGTGCCATTGCTTATATACATTTGCTAAATAATCGGAAAGATTCTATTTTCTATCAAATAACAACTAAACTATAAATATATACAGATTTAAAACTATCTACAAAAAAAATAACAAAATATTATGATTATAAAAATTACTCCTACGAAAGGATATTTTATTTTTTCTTATTAAGAATAAGGAGAAATTTAAAAAAGAAATAAACTAAATATATTATAGCAAATAAAACTAAACTAATCTAATGCCTCGATATTAATTCAAATAGTATATGAACTGAGTAAGATCAACAATATTCTAAAGATATATTCAAAACACATGTTTGAATATATCCACTAGTATGAATTAATAAATCTGTTACAGACTCGGTAATTCATATACAAAATAGCCATTGAAATAATGTATCAAATGCAAGATGAATTGATCTAATTCATTAACAATAATAAATAAAATCAATTGTAGTTCCAACAACACATTCTCCGACTAAGACTTTGATATAAAAAAAAATGAACACTCAGATACGAGTAATAATGTTGAATATTGATTGCTTGTATTAATATTCAAAGCCACAAAAAGATTAAATATAATGTATCAAAAAATGAGACCTCTATAGTAGTGCATAAGTTTCAGTCTTAGCTCAAAAACTGAACCCCCGCTATTATCTTTCCTTCCTTATTTTATACTGAAGGAGTTCGAATCAAAACTTAACTTCCATAACTACAAACAATTATCTATTTAAAATGGGAACTTATCAAAATTGTTTAATTCCCAAACTATATTAATAAAATTCATAAAATGAAAATAGTTTGTTTTCTAATAACAACTAATTGTTCATTTTTTTAATTTACGCCTGGAAAACTAATATTTCAATTTTCACGTGTTCCTCCATGTCATTCCTTTAACCCATGTAAAAAAAAAGGGAAAACAAAAATTGATAAAACATAAAAACAAAATTAGAGTTGCTACAAAATTTTAAATTATGTAGCTACTCATTTATTAATGAAAATTAAACAAAAATAGAAACTAAACTAAAAACGTTTAACTCATACCAATAAACAAAACATCTTAAAAATTGGGCATTATTGGGGAAAGTCTTAAATTATGAGCCAATGAAAATGTTAACTCCTTGTGAGTTGATGTTAACAACTTCTCCCTTTTTGTCCTGCTTGGAACCTTAAACTTGTCTCCTTTGGATATCGATCAATGATTTATTTTCTACCCTAAGTAGTTGGTTTTCTAATTCCAAATCAATTATGTTTGCCTGCAACATTGGAACCACTGAATAATATTTATCTTTCCATAAAGAAACCTCCAGATTCGGATCAATTTTAGCTTTTCCCTTCTTTGTTTCTTCAACGACCTTTTCAGTGAGTTCTTGCGAAGAAATATTCTGTGGAGAAGATACTTCTTGATTTTTAACCAACTCTTCATCTTCAATTTGAACAGGAGAACTGACTTTCTAAGTTTTTCTAGATTTATTTATGAGCATTGTAGAAATTTTCCTTCCTTGACGCTTGTTCATAAAATCGACTAAATTACTAGAATCATCATTCTTTTTGGAAACAGGAGGGTCACACTCGGATGCCAGAGAGGAAACCACAATCTGCTTGGATGCTTCAGAAGAAACCTGGGGTATTTCACTAAAAATGAATGACTCTGGCTTAAGGTTGAACTTTAAAGCTTGACGGCGTGTAACCCTCGTAGCGTTTTGCTAAGAAACAAAAATATGAGGGTAAGACAAGACAATATCCTCTACAAGATTTAGGGTTTCAAACTCTACGTCAGAATTGTGAGTCTATAACTCTGACTGATGGTTTTCCTAAAAATGATTTCTTTTGACAAAATCCTCCCAAGTGTCGCCCTTTTTCTTTAACTGAGACTCAATCAGAATTGACACTAAACCATGATGAAAGACGTTTCTTTCTGAACTGAGATTTTTTCTTGGATAAAAATGTGTGATTTTCGAAAGACTTTTAAGCAAGAAAACTGGCATGTTCAACTCATAATCCATGAAAACCATTAACAACCAAAAGTGAAATATAAAGAAAAGACTATATCGACCCTCATAGATGATCAAACCGTTAATAACACCTAACATAAAATGTCATTTTTCCTTCACTAGGGATATAGGCATACCTTTGTAATGGTATTTTCACTCACGAGAAACTAAGATTTCTGACCAGGGAATCCCCTTCACTCTTTTGTTCTTGGACCAACATTCCCCCCTTAACAAAAATTTGGTCACTCTGGCTATCAATCCCTCATCTATCTATAACTCCATGTCTCCAATTTTAGCGTATTCACCATTAAAACTTAGCGTAAAAGCTTTAGCGAGTTGTGCATTATAGCCATTAAACATCCACAATAAATCCAATCCTTCAACCTTTTGAAAGGTCAGAAGATAGTCTTCATGAGATTCAATAATCTCAATACCAAGTTCAACTCTGGATATCATACCCATATTAAGGTTTACGACAATTCAGAAAAACTCTCATGAAAACATAACAAGCTCTCACTCACAGGTAAACGGAAAAAGACCTTCAATGCCTAAGTAAAATCCCAATTCGAGGAAATACATCGTATACAGGGTTTGACCTGAGGTATTAATTTGTGAATACAGTGAGACAACACAACACTATACATGGAGGAGAGTACATCAACTTTGGGAAAGGTGAACTGTTTGTATGTAGTTTGAAAGGACCTTGTTTTAATTTCCATTAAGGTTATTTTTATATATGATGATCAGGTTAGGCATGATGTCCCACAACATTATGTCATATTGTTGCTTTGGATCGTGGGAATCATGATAATAACACGATTATGACAAGAAAGCTAGGATTTTGTAAACGCGATTAAAATTTGTTGGAACATTAATCTTTTATCCAAACAAAACAAGTTAATGAAAATTAAACTAGCAACATAATAAAAAATTGTAGCTTGCCAAATATTGTATCTCATGTACAATCTTGTCCAAGGCGTGTATGTGAGCAAAATCATCAAGGATATGTGGATTAGTAAAATCTGATAACTTGGAAATCAAAATTCCTTATCAAAACCTTTATGAAATGAAAAAACATACCAGAAGGAAAATGTCATTAAAGATTAAATGAAGTTTCAAAGGACTTGGGAGCACGATCAACGAGATTGTCAAAACTGAAAACAATACTCAAGTGAAAATATGATGATTTTCATAAAAAATTTAAAAGCTTTTCTTTTCAAATTTGAAAAAGAAGGGGCCCAAATTTATTTATATCACAAACTTTGGGAGGTTGTTGTCTGCTACAACAACACCTTAAGGATGT
>ML793004.1:499930-515695 GCA_009831015.1 Picea engelmannii
GAGAGAGAGAGAGAGAGAGAGAGAGAGAGAGAGAGAGAGAGAGAGAGAGATTATCTTAGTCTTATAACACGTCCCAACATTAGGGTTATGTTGAGACTGTAGGGTATACATAAGTATAGTATCGAAGGTGACTATTTTGATTTGAAAAATGATACATATAGATATGTAGGTGAAAATTCAATAAACAAAAATACAATTTACCATTAAAACTTGTAAAGCTTTAGAGAATATCACCACTTTTATCACATTTTATGTAAAAAATGCAAATTTTTTAGAGGTGTCTAACTGGGTATGGGCGAGGACCTCCGAGTGAATCAGATTGTTGATTTGGAAGGATGGGCCTTACCAGGTAAATTATGTGGCAGAAGAATGTTGGTTAGAGGCCTCAACTTGTGGATGAAAACTAATTGGATCCCGATCTTGGGATATGATCCGACCTTTCACCTCGTATCGAGAGGCTGGATAGGTTTTGTTTTTCGATCCAAGGAGGAAGTTGTTAAGATTTTGGCAGGATGTTGGATTGGGATGGACACCTATTGTCTGTGAAGCCCTATCATCCACTTTTCGATGCTAGGGAAGAGGTTTTATATATCCTTTCTACCTAGATAAAACTCCCTAATCCACCTCTCGAATTCCAGATGAAGTTGAGCCTTAAGGTGATAGAATAGGTCCTAGGTACCTTTATCACCTCCAAATAAAGACAAGAATTATCAGTCTGTGGCGTAAATTCTTGTGGCCTTGGATCAATGTCAGGGTCTCTATGAATCTATGGAATTGGTATTGGTATTGGGGGATAGATCGTACATACAACCTTTGGATTAACTCAATGTGACCTTTAGATGCTCACATTGTCATAGAGTGGGAAACATTCTAGCGAATTGTATTTCACAAAAAAAATTCAAGGAAAATATTTGAAGGGTAACAAGGAAAAGAAGGAACCTCCTATGGAAAGGCGGGTAGCGGGAGCACCAGTTTTGAATCCTCCTTGTTCGAGCGATGGAAGAAGGGTTCACATTTATCAATATTTAGAGTAAGATAAGATCAATGAAGGATTTATGTGTAGGAGAGATTCCCATTCCAATGAGTGGAGGCTCGCTTGGCAGAGGGGAGGGAAGAGCGCAACCATATATCTTTGGAGACGACTTGAAACTATCGGCCTTGTAATGGAGCAAATTGGAAGTTCTCTGGACTAGTATCGTGGCCTCTTCATGGGATTCAGGTAAGGGTTTTCACTCAAATCCTCTCTCTCTCTCTTCCTTCTGATCCCATTGTCTCTGGGTTTTCATTTCCAGAGAGTAGGGTTGATCCCAGTCCTCTTCCCTTGGATGGGGTGGTCTCATGCTCTGTATATCCCTCAGCTCAGGATAAGGTTTATATGTTGTTGACATTCAAAAGGACTCTAATAACTCTTCTCGACAAACATCTAGTTCCCACAAGGAAAACTCTTCATGATCTTTGTTTGTCTTGTCGAGGATGGATTCGTATCTTCTAAGACCCTATGGGGGTAGAATTCCTCTGGGGGACTAGATTTTGATTTCCAAAAGGAGTATAGTACAAATAAATCTAGTCAAAAATCAACCTTAAAACGAGTGCAAGAGTGAGCTTCCCAAGAGGTTTCTTAGGGAAGAGAACGCCTTATCTCTAGGTTCCTTAGAGCTAGAAAATCCCTAATGATGGGTACGCCATGAAAATCATGTCTATTAACATGCACGGCCTATATGGAAGGGCCAAAAATATTTCCCCGAGAATATTTTCCAAAGTATATCATCTTGACATTATTTTGATTCAAGAAATGATGGGTCGTTGTGACAATTTTATTCCTGACTTGGAGAAATTACTTCCAGGTTAGGGTTTTTCTGGTATGGACTATGATGGGAACTTGGGTATTCCCATTATCGGGGTGTCATCTAACTATGACTTCTTAAACCATTTTTCCATTGCCTCGAAACTTTTTACAGTGGTGTTATGCAAAGACCTGGACTGCACCTTATCAATCCTGAACCTTTATGGTCCCTATGAGGGCAAGGAGGAATTCTGAAGCCGGTTATTTGCCTTAGCGTGCCTTCCAGTTGACAATCTCATAATTGGTGATTAACTAAATTTTACTAATAGCAAGGAAGATACTTGGGGTCCTTTGACTCTCAAAGACAAGTTGGCCAACTTCTTCATATACAAGCTCGAACTGACAAGTTTGGTTGATGTATAACCAATCCTCATAAGCCCTACTTGGAGTACTAATAGAAGTGGTGATGAAGGGGTCTCCAAATGTTTGGATTGGTTCCTAACACATCATAAGATCCTTCAGAACAATGGTTTATACCACTCTTCGGTGGGTTTAGTGTGTTATTCTGATCATTTTCCTATTTTCTTGGAGCTGGGTCAACCGAAGGGGAAGCTTGGCTCTCCTATTAAGTATAATTATTTGTGGGATGAGTTAGAGTACTTCAGAAATTTAATTAGGGTAGATTGGTCATCCTTTCAACCTAATTCAAATGTTTGAGCCAATGTTCATTTGGTATCAGGTCTATTGTGGCTAAAAGGGATAGTTATCAAGTGGGCTAGGGATCAGAGGAAGACTTCTAAACTTAAGTTATGGAAAACTGAGGATGAGCTAGAATTTATATACGATTTCTTGCAAGGATCATAGGGATATTCAGTCGATTTGTCTGTTTGTCGAGATTTGGAAGCCTAAATACATTCTTTTTTATTGGAGCGAGAGAGTGTTTTGAGACTTAAAAGTCATGCTATTTGGATAGAGGTAGGTGATCAAAATACCAAGTATTTCCATAATTTCTCCAATTATAAGAAAAACAAGAATACTATATGGGAGATTTTTGATTCGCAGGGCAATAAAGTACGTGTGTTTAATGCTTTAGAGACCCTTGGGGTAGATATTTTAAAGGATTTGTTTAAAGAACCAAAGTAGGCTTCGATCGATGTTATCATCAAGCAAATTGATTTGTTTCTGAGGCTTATAGATAAATAGGTCAATGTAGACTTGTTCTAGGAAATATAAAAAGAAGAGCTTCGGGCAATCAATACAGTTTCAAAAAAGATAAAATCTCGAGGCTGAATGGATGGACTACATAATTTTTTGATATGTTTTTTGATATTGTTGGGGATGACTTGCTTTGGGTGGCAGAAGAAGTTTGAACCTCGAGTAAGTTACTGGAATGCATAAATTCCACTTTTACTACGATCATTCCAAATTTATATCATCCTGCATCCTTTAATGATTTTCGCCTTATTGCCCTCTGCAACTATCTTTAAAAAATAATAGCCAAAATCACTGTGATTAACTTAAAACATGTGCTCTCAAATATTATTTCTTTGGCACAATTTGGTTTCCTTAAAGGATGGCTCATCCATGAAGCAATTAGATCAACCCAGGAAGGGTTACACTTAGTTAAAGTTCACAAATGCTTGGTCTCGATCATCAAGATCGACTTGTCTAAGGCTTATGATAGAGTATCATGGTTGCACCTTCATATTTTGCTCTTGCATGTCGATTTTGACCTTCCTATGGTGAAGTGGATTATGACCTATGTTACTTCGATATCATTTGCAGTTCTTATCAATGGGGAAGGCTCCTCTTTTTTCAATTCGGCATGTAGTCTCTCTCAGGGTCGTCCCTTGTTTCTTTATCTTTTTTTTCTTGTTGCTGACAGTCTAAGCCGGTAGATTTGCAAAGGCAAAATGTGTGAATGCCTTCCAAGGCATTCAACTGGGGCGCTTTGAACATCTTTCTCGTCCGCTATTGGTATACGACATATTGATTTTTTGTTCCTAAGTAGAAGTTGAAGGAAAAACTCTTAAAGACATTTTTGGCTCTTTTTTGTAAAGTGACGTGAATGCTCATCAATATAGATAAGTAAACTATTTATTTTCCTAGAGTTCAAGAGGAATAAAGCATTATATTTCAAACTCTGTTCAACTTCTATATTCATGAGTTGGGGGAAGGACTAAAGTATCTTGGATTCATCCTAAAACCAAATAATTACAACTTTACAGACTAGAATTGGTCGATGTCTCAAATTGACCGTTGAATAAACTTTTGGTGTAATCGATGGATCTCCCAAGGTGGCAGACTTGTTCTCATAAAATTTGTTATTGAAGTTGTACCAACTTATGGGCATCTTCTGGCACTCATTCTGAAAGGGTATGGACCCGTATGCGTAAATTGTGTTACAATTGCCTATGGAAGGGTCAATCCAAGTACCCGGGGTCCCATTTGGTCAAGTGGAAAAGTCTATCCAAGACAAAAAGATTTTGTAGATGCAGATTAAAGGATTCATGGGTCTTTGATCATGCTCTAGCTACAAA
Organism: Picea engelmannii; assembly: GCA_009831015.1. Taxonomy (NCBI): domain Eukaryota; kingdom Viridiplantae; phylum Streptophyta; class Pinopsida; order Pinales; family Pinaceae; genus Picea; species Picea engelmannii. Next base: position 504,254 of record ML793004.1, read on the forward strand.
GTCCCTCTAGGTTTTCTTAACCAATGACAGTCTTTGGAGGCATATTTTGATTGCAAATTACATTGAACCAAGGACTATCATGGAGTGGATTCGTCAATAGAGAAAGCCCACCCTTAATGTCTCGAATCAATGGAGGGTGATCACCCTAGCTTTTTCAATTGTTGGACAATACTTGGCATATAAAGTTGGCTCAAGAAGACAAGTTAGGATCGTGACAAATGCAATAGTTGGATGTGGGGATCATGCTTTATTCTTAAGGATTTAGTGGTACAATTGTGTGAATTGGGTTATTGCACTTTAAACCAAATCAATGGCAGTATTCACTCTTCTATATGGCAACAACATTGGCTATCAGTGGAGATGATTGGATTGGAGAATACATGGCATGAGGCATGGAATCAATTCATGTAAGATCTAAGGAATTCCCATGTCCATTTATCAGAGGTCGAGGATGAGTTAGTTTGGTATTATAATAATTCGAGGGGGCACTACACAACAGAGCTAGGCTATGAAGCCATGATGTTTACAAAAGAAGATGACCATTGTTAGTGGAATAAACAACTATGGCTAATCAAAGGGCCATCGAAAGGAGTTATTTTCTTATGGTTGGTCCTACAGGAGCACATTTTAACATGGGATAGAATGTAGTGTCGGGGCAAGCATGGTTCAAGATATTGTTATCTCTGTAAGCAATATGTTGAATCAAATTGCCATTTTCTTTTGGCTTACCCTTTCACTGGTCAAGTTTGATAGGAGATTGAGAGCCATTTGGGTCAAGGACATTTGTGGGATAAAGATACTCTATTGGCTAGTTTTCAAGAGTATTTTATTGATAGTCGGTTGCACTCCTTTAGATATCACCCCATACTAGTCATGCGGGGCATATGCTTGGCACAAAATTCATGTATTTTTTAAGGTAAGTCACAACCCAGTTTTAAGGTCTCTCAAGAAGTCTTGGCCTTGATTCCACTGTACAAGAACTCTGCTATTATTAAAAATTTGAGGGAGCTGACACCACTTGAGATCAATCCCAATATCGCATGGTTTTTTTTTATGGTGTGTGCCAAGGGCAAGATAACCTCAGTGTTTTGGGTTTCAAATTGCATATTTCAAGGTCTCATTTTATTATAGGAAGAACACAGTTGGGTGGGGGAACAAGTAATAAGGGGGAATTCATGGCTTTGTTTTCTTTACTTAAATGCGTCACGGGGAGGAACATATCACAACTTCAAGTCTATGGTGATTCAAAATTGACAATAGATTGGATGTCTGGGCTTTTACAACTTTAGAACTTGGACCTTCGGATCCTTGGTCAAAGGCTTAAGCTCATCTCGGCTTTGTTTCATTGTATTAGTTTTTAGAACATTTTCCGCAAATTAAATTCTAATGTTGATCTTCTTTCAAAGGAAGCTCTACAAATGCCTAAATTTGAAATGGTTCTGAAGGAATTCTCTAATGGGGAAATGATCTCTAAAAGGGAAGGCAATTTTTTCTAGACGTAATCTTAATGGTTGTTTTATTTCTGCTATCCTTTTTTTTTGGATAAAAAAGTCCAAACATCCATATTTTCGCGACTCTATGTAAATGATCAATGGGAGAGCTTCGGCGACTCTATGTAAATGATCAATGGGAGAGATTTGGCTCCTTGTATGAAATTATGATGTAGTTTTGTGTTGGCTATTTTGTATGTGCACATGGCGCCTAAGGAATGTGCCTTCTTTTTCTCTAGAATAGAGAGTACGCTTTTTTTCGAGGGAAAAAATATTAAAAATGGAAAAAAAAAATAACCAGTTGGTGAAAATTCACCCCTAAATGAGATATGAAATTTATATGAGTGTTCAAATAAGTCTCGAAATTAGAGAATTTTAGAATTAAACAATTTAATTGTTTTGACTAATTTATTAAATGTATTGGAGGCACTCGTTATGTTTGTTGAGGACCCTGCACATTTTTTTAATGATATTTGATAAGAATTTGGTCATCAAATTCCATTTCATAAATGTTATGACCTAATGTTATATTGTCCATATAGAGTTGTGTACTACTCTACTAGGGCCAGGGCACTGTTTTGTTGTACCAACTATGGGCACGCAAAAAACAAGTTTGTTGCTTACAACTTGGATGAATTCCATTTCTCCACCTTAGTTTATTCAAAATTAATATTTTCTGGATCAATCATGGTGGCATTTAGAAAAATGATTCTAATGTAAAAGGATACCTTTTTGAAGCCACGATTATTTTTAAAATACCAAAACAACCCCAAATTGTGAACACTGCATTTCCTAAATAATAAAGAATTTTGCAATGAGATTTCAATTATTCAATTAAAAATAAACAATTGACAATAAAATTTTATTTTAAAATATATTAAACAACACAATAAAATATAATTATGAGATTAGAATAAATCCAATCCTTGTATTGGTCTTGTTAGTCCGAATGGCCAATTTGATAACGAAAACTTCATTATAGAAGGGTATTTTTATATTAAAACATGATTGTTGAATGGTACATGTTTAAAAGGGTGGCAGGTGTGAGGGGATTCTCTATGATCCCATTGGAAAAATTGTAGCTATCTATTATTAACCATCACCCCATGCATTGGATGTGATGATTCTAAAACAAAATCAAAAGGTTAACGAGGGAGAGAACAACATTGCTCCCTATTTCAATTTGATCTTGTGAGGCTCCTTCCGATATGCATTGGTGGGGTTCATTAATTTGCCTCCTTTGGTCGTCTTCATATTGCCCAACTCACAGATCGAACATTTGACTCCTTTCTATCTAATTGCCAAAAATGGGGATCGTGCTAATGGCTAACAACGTCGAGAAATTATTCAAAGAATAAATTGATTGAGAATGAAAAAGAATAATTGAATTGATGAGATGAAGGCAGTTAGACATGACAACAATAGAGGTTTTAGACTTGCGGGTATGTGATAGTTGTGTAGATTGATATATAAGAAATACTAAGGTCGTTATTATTATTATCGTAATTGGTCTGTGCGGGCAATGACCAAAACTTATCGATATCAATAGTTTTATAGGGGTAGTAGATGTGGGTGGGAGGGGAGAATCTATAATCGTGGAGGAAAAATAGTAACCATTTATGCTTGGGGCCTAGGATCGATGACAAATGATGAGGGAGAGGCCTATGCTCTTTTTGAAGGCATCCTAATGACCTAATCTATGGAGTTTCGAAGGCTAACAATTTGTGGAAACTCCATGATGGTCATAAGGGCGATTGTCAAAATGAATATCATTGGAGGAAATGTTTATTATGGTGTGATGTTATGGTCCCTCACCCTCCTCAAAAACTTTGATGAATTCTCTTTATATCACATCAAACGAGAATTAAATTCTAAAGCGGACAAAAGAGCTAAAGAAGGGTATGGGCAAGGAAAGGGGGAGCTCATTGTCAATGGGATCAAGAGGCTCCTCCATATACCTTAATACCCAATGGAGAGGGAATTCAATACCATGAACAAAGGATGGAATTTTGATTTAATTGCGCTAGGGCTCACACATTTCAAAGATCATAGATTTGATATGGGCATTCACTCCTACGCGTGTGTTTTCATTCTTCAAGGCAATGACGAGATGATTTTGATGGTTTTTATAACTCTCGAGGGTAGATGTCGAGGAAGGAGCTTCGGTAAGAATTTTCATTGGGACGTACACCCTCCTCTGATCAATTTCAATCTGCATCACGAAGATAACTCAGACCCCAGGTTTCTTTATTTTTTTCTCGAGAATAATCATTTGCAAATCCATTGTCTTTTAAGAGTAAAAGGCTTTATGTTCTGAAATATTGTCATTGATATCGGTAAAGGTTATGTGTTTATGCTGGGTTTTAGGGCTCTTGTAACCCTCCCTATCATCTCTCCTTCTGGGATTTTCATTTCCATCGGGCGGTGGCTGGGTATTTTAGTTGGAGAGTCGTTTACCCATTTTTTCAATGGAGATATATGTATTGGGCATCTCTTTATCACCAAGTTTTCCTTCTCGGAGACCGTGGGTATCTACCCCATTTATCCTTTTTTGAACCCTTGGCAATGTGATTGTAGTGAGCTCACTTGGGATTTTGAAATTTGGGTCATTTTTTATGCTAACTGGGGCTCATCCATTGGTCTAAGTAATTGGTCTATAGTGTTATTGGGTTGTAAAATTGAACCCATCATCTTTCAAGGTACTTTCATAAACCTTAGAACATAGAACCCTTTAGGATCAAGGAAAGGTGATTTGAATGTTCCTGGAATTCACTTGTGTAGAAGGATTGTTTGCTTTGGAATTGTTATAGTAAACAAGACTTCATCAAGGTTCTCTTCTGGCAAGTGGTGGTATTTTGTTTACCTCCATCAAGGCTTCAAATTTTGGGACATCTATTGGAGAAAAACTGAAAAATTCGGGGAACCCTCTTCATCTTATTATGGACCCCTCTTGGAGTGACGTCAAGCACATTCTATGCAGACACGAAGAAATGGTTGAGGACAACAGGGTGAAGTTTAGGAAATTTTAAGCAAGGTCAATGAAATTGAACAAATTGTAATTGCATTCCTGCAACATATTGATACTTTAGAGATGGAAAGATAGAGGACTAGTGCCCTTGAGCATACAGTGGCATAACTCCTCCAGTGCATGGACACTCTGGAACAAGAATGTCAGTAGATCAGAGCAATGGTGATGCTGCAACAATCCAATTCAAACTCAAATAACCAAAATGCAAGACTATCTCATACAAAAAATTTCAAAGAGGTACAAGGAGGACATGATGTGGAACTTATGGAAATTAAAGACAATGATCCTAGCCAAGGCGAATTTCAGGAGGCACTTGACAATGAATCACTCCTTTGAATTATGTACTTCAAATGTATTTTTTTGCTTGGTCAATATATAAAAGTATATGGCACCTTGACTACACAAATGTATAAGAAGGACTTTAGTATTTTTTCCAGTAGGATAGCGGTCGAGGACTCGTGTAAAAATGAGACAAATTTTGTAAACATTATGATTGTTGTTTTGCCATAGTGCAACCTCTCATATATATAAAAATATCTCCAGTGTCATTTAAAAAAAATAGTTTTATAGTTTTATGTAATAGACCCAAACACAGTTAACATTGCAAAAGTTGGTTAAGGAATGTTTACTTTGCCTTTTCAATGTGAGTTAAAAATAGTTTGATTTCTCACTTCAATCTTCGTTCCGTGGTTGGGATAATTTATTGCTATGTAAATAGCTTTAAATTAAATTTGGGTCATGCTAGAGTTCTGTGTGTATGAAGAAAGGTGTTTGATTTCGAAAAGTTGGTGTTTTTCATCGACAAAGGAGTTTAACATATGATTGATAAGTTAAATTGGTTTTAGTCAACAATAATATAATTTTTAATATCCTTGGCATTTTTGGTATCATATATAGTGAGCCACATTTAGCTTATGGTTATTATTTCTATGATGTTATGGGTTATCTTATTGTTGTCAATTGGGTCTAGTTTCGATGGTTAAGAGAAAAGGAATGTATCCTCCCCACTCATGTTTTATTCCCACAAGTGACATGTTGAACACTTAAGAAGTATATTGCTTTGATGGTATTGAGCCCGAGATGTGTATTTCATGAAAAAAGGGTTATCTCGTTACAATGACATATCTTTACAATGGGATATTGTTCCACATTAATACTCGTCATGTTCTTCTTCTTTTACTGCATATATGTAATTATGCATGTTGTGGGTGTGTGCATGTGAATAATAAATAAAGGGAAACACCATATTTAACATTTTGGAATAGTTTCTATGAATTTAACATATCATATCCTCTATGGGGATTTAAGGGATGCAATAGGTTGTGTTTCATATTAGGATGATCTCATTCCTCGTGGGTTTCAAGATGTAATTTGATTTTCTTAAGTTTGTCTTCAAATAAAAAATGTGTATACAATTTAATGTTATAGTGTCGTCTTTGACTTGTGGTTATCAGTTACATGATGTTACATGTTATCCTATTATAATGATATATCTTTGTGTTGGTATTTAGTTCCATATTGTTACTTTTCCTCTACTTCCACTACATAAATATAATTATCTTTCAAGATTTAAGGGATGCCAAAAGGTGTCGCATTCCTTATGGGGATTTAAGAGTAAAAGGAGTGTGTGTATGTTAATTTAGAGGTGTTTTTCTTGTTGGGTATGTGTTATATTCTTTGCACGATTATCCCCATGAGTGATGTGTATGCAGTGGGCATAGTGGGGAGGGGGGGTGGGGGTTCACCCGGGGGCAGAGTTTTTCCAGCCCACAGTTTTGTAATATCAGTTAATGAATTAAGGTTGTAATCCAATCCATGTCAATTGATTAAGGTTTCTCGATACCACAAAATCATATACATTGTATTTGTATATGGTGAAGTTAACACAAGGATATTTAGAGGTGCAACTCTAAACATTTGCTAGTTTTCATGGTTAAGAGTTTAAAGGGAAAATTTATGAGTACTATGTGTGAATGCTATTGTTTTATTCATGTTTTATAAAGAATCGGTGTGTGCATTGGTATACTATAAGGATCAAAATGTACATTTGGTATCAAAGCAGTTATTGGCTTCAGGGGGATGCCTTTGTTGCTAAGGGTTCAATTATCTTGGGTCTGTGATAAACTTCGAGGGGGATTATCGAATAGCTCTTTGAGGCTAGGAAGGAATTCTGTAGCCTAAAAGTATTTGTAATTGGGGACCTTATCGGTGGCACCGAGCACATCAACTTCATTCAACTTAAGGGTGTCAAGTTCTTTAGTAAGATTGATTTGAAGTTAGGGTCCACCAAGTTCCGATTGAGCAAACTGATGTATGGAAGACAACTTTCAAAACTAAAGAAGACCTTTTGAGTGGTTGGTCATGCCTTTTGGCTTGACTGATGCTCCGACGACATTCATGAGGATGATGAATGTTATCTTGCATCCATTCACAACTCTTTTGTGGTCAAATATTTGGATGACATCCTCATCTTTAGTAGAACCTAAGCATAACATTTGCAACACATATAACAAATTATGAGCACCTCGCGGCAAGACAAGTTATATGCCAATCTAAAGAAATTCTCATTTGGCATGTAGAGAATTCAATGTTTGGGATACATCATTGATGTACATGGGGTGCATGTGGACCCAACCAAGATCCAAGTCATTTGTGATTGGCCAGCCTCGATGACTCTGACAAAACTTCGCAACTTCTTTGTCCTTACTAACTGCTTTCGTATGTTCGTGTTGGGGTTCTCTCATATTGCTTGGCCATTAATCCAAGTGACCAAGGGTGGAGCTAAATCCAAGTTTTCATTGTTTGAACCAAAACAGAAAGCATCCAAGGATCTTAAACATTGCCTCTGCTTGATACGAGTCCTTACTTTTCCAAACCTGCAACAACCATTTGATATTGGGACAAATGCCTCTAACTATGTTATTGGTGCAATCCTCACTCAACATGGACATCCAATGGCCTATCACAATGAAACACTCTCTAATATTGTTCACAGGTATCCCATCTACAACAAGGAAATGTACTCCATTATGCAGGCACACAAATAACAAAAGCATTATATTATGGGAAAGGAAATGATAATCCACACTGATCACAAGCCTCTGCAAGTAAAGCAAACACAAGGGAAGTTACAAAATGGCTGCCATCATAAGTGGTCCACGTATTTGCAACAATTCCACTTGAACATTAAGTACAAGAAAGGCAACACAAATTGTGTTGTGGTCTACCTCAACCAGACCCCAGTTATGGAGCTAACCACAATTATTAACTCATGTGTGCCTGAGAACTCTAGGTTAGATTTTTAGTACCTTTGAGTCCATCAGGTAGTCTTTGATGGACACCAAGTTGACCAAATTGAATTCCTTCCACCCTGTTGACGGGTCCAAATTGGTCTCCTAAGGAGGTAAGGGAGAATGCTCGATGACAGGTCGCAATTAGACCCACTCTCGTTTGGAATGGCGTTTTTGACCAGTATGTGGGCCTGGTTTCCACTCTAGACTGATTACTAATATGAATATGAGAACAAAATGTTCTTGTATGAATTAAAATATGAAACTAAACCAACTAATGTTGTCTACTTCTATTGTAAATGCAATCCTAAGCTATTCTAACCTATCATGATCAAGAGAGAACTAATAAGATGAGTACATTGAAAATTGATACTATCTACAAAAGAATGAGTTAATTTATGCAAATAATATATTAGTATGACAGTGAAGTAAGCAAAGTACAATTAATTATTTAGCATACTTGTTACACCATTCTTGTACTTGTAAGGAAATTCAGACAATATAAATGTACATAACATAGTAAAGAAAAAGTTTATAAGACCATAATCCATACATTCATATACTAAACATATACAAAAAGAATAATCTTATTTACACATATATGACTATGAAATTTCCATAAGTGTCTCTTGCTCTATTCATCATATAGTAAAAGAATTGTTCTGATATACACAGATCCAAAATCCCTTTTCTATTTGCAGTCTTCTCTTTTATAAAAACAAGAGGGACTGTTTACATTCTGAAACTGCTTGCTGTAAGAGGACAGTAAGGGTGTGTCTCTTCATATTCCAATTCAGATTACAATCAAGAGAATGAGCAAAAGAGATGAAAATGGATCAGTTACAAAACTATCATAATCAATAGACTCTCTACGCTTTCATCTGGTCCCGATATTCCTTCTAGAGCGCATAGTCTTTTATTGTTTCCTCTAACTTGCTTAATTTCATCTTTTCTAAGTCAAGTTCCCCATCATAGATTTTTGTGGTGACTTATAGCTTTAATTCGTGTCCTGTCCTTTTGATGAAAATTTGGGTCAATGTGATCAGCCTGATGGGCTTCATTAAGTATTCATCCATAACCTCTTTATTTACTTATGTTAATTATTCTATGCTTCTTTGATTGGCTTCCCTTCGTTCATCCGCTTCAACTATCCTTACTTTGAATGGTGTTGCTTCATCAATGGTAGGCGCGATTTTCATTTTGAACTCCTCTAGAAGGTCATCTGAAGCATTCCACAATATTTTGTATGCTTTGGTCACTGTCCCTTGAATAGTTCTGATATCCTGCAACAAGAGCTTCCATGTGTTGAAAAGTACTTGACCTTTCATTTTTTGTCTGGCAGTGTATATTGGCAAAGCAACTAGTGGATCTTTGTACACACTCTACCAATCAAGAATCATATCGAAGGCATCATTGGCTTTCTGATATTTGTCTCTGATTTCTTCAATCTGATCCTCTAACCTGATATGGTCATCCATGTCTCTCTGGATATCATTCAAGATGCGAAATCACTTATTTTGCTATGATTTCAGTTCTCATTAATAGTCATGGATTTTTCCTTTATGACTTCTAAGGAAAGGGTTGTTGCTTTGTTTTCTTCTAGAGCTTTCTCAATCCTTTCCTTATCTTGTTGTGACCCTAGAATCTTATGTTCTTGTTGTTCAACAAACATGTTGGTTTCTACTTGTTCAGATTGTAAACTGGCCAATTCATGTGCATACTTATTTTCCATTCTTTTGATCTCCTTAAAGTGCTCATGCTTAAGGGCAACCAACTCTTCTCGATGTAAATTTTGATTTGTGTGTGCTCTCTTCTTGAATTCAACAGTGATTTCATCCTTTTGAGTTTGTAAGGCCCTTTCCATTTCTTCCTTGTATAGTTTCTTTGCAATACCAATTGCTCTATGGAATTTAGTAGTGATGTCATCTTAATGTGTGCTTAGATTTCTTTCTAACTCAGCAATTTCATCCTATGCAGTGTCCCATGTTATGGCTACTTTGAATATAGACATAGCATTTGCTCCTGCAAATGCATGAAGAACGGAGGTAGTATGTATAACATTCTCCTTAGGATTTGCCCCTACCTCCTATTCAATGATTCTTTTATTCGATGAACGACTAACAGTTGTGTCCCCTCTTTTCCTCTTGTGTGTTCTCTTCTCAATTCCCTCGATTTTGTTACTATAGTAGTAATCCCCTGTCGTTACTAAAACATCATCTAAATTTAACACTTGTGAGGAGAAGGTTGAGTTAATTGGAATGGCCATGAGAGGGGTACATTCCTGAGGAGGAATGTTCCATATGTCCACATTCAGAGTAGCTAGGATGTTTTGAGTTTCATTCAATTGTTTTTTGTCTTTGCCATTACACTTCCTCATCAACTTTTCTCTTCTCTTAAACTTCAAGAGCCTTCTGTCGTTCTTCATCTTATTTTTGTTTCTATGCTACTACCTCTACTACTAGTCTCTTTTTCTCCTCCTCTTCCCTTTTCTATTGCAGTGCATCTTACTAAGCTTTTATTTCATGTTCTTTCTTTTTCTTCCTTTCATAAACAAGCCTTTGCAATCCCTTTTCTTCTTCTCATCCATTTTATGATTTTTCTTGGGTTCATTTTTCACTTTTCCTGCTTGTTTCTTCTGATATTCTTCTTCAACTGTCATTTCCTTTTGATGCCGCTCCTTCTCTTTATTCCTCTCTTCATGTTCCTCGACTGCTAATTTCTTATGGTCTTTATCTAGAAGCAATTGGAGTTGATCATGAGTTATTCTCTTATTATCTTCCTCATCCTACTAAATTTTTTCTCTGGCCACATCATCTGGTAGTCTTTGCAACACTTCTTCGAAGTATAGGAATCCTTTGAATATCTCCTTTGCAAAGTTAACTTCGTGTATCATAGGATGAGCGAGGACAACATATTTGATATGGTTAAGGGCTAGGTTTTGTGGGTCATGTCCTCTGGCTTCCCTTAGGCACAAACATATTTCTCGTAGAGCCTCTGATTCTTTTCTAGCATGAGGGCCATTCGATAATGAACAATCTCCTATAACAAAAAGGAATGTAGGCCAAAGCTTTTTACTGCTACCCAAGAGGAGAGAGGTTATTCATGTTTCCATGGTCTGGTAAGCAATTTCCCTCATTAGTAGCCTATCAGGGATGTATTTTGGAAAGAGGTGTGAGGGTTAGAAATTCCCATAGACCTTGATTTAGGTGTAGTATTTACCTAAGTAACTATATGCTATGTCTTTCTGATCTAAAAATGAAGAAGACTTGTATTCTTGAAAATATTTGCAAGTTTTAAATTCATGTGTTCAAATGCAAATGGATCAATTTTGCAAACACAATTTTATAGAAATTACTCATTCAAGATGCATATAAACAACAACAAATAACAGTGAACAGAAAACACATAACATAGCAAATGATAAAGGAGTTCACCCCTCTCTTGGGCTACACCTCCTGGTCCAGCTTCCAATGGATCTTTTGTATTATTTTCTCAAATATGTGCTTTAAAATGCTCAAAATGCCAAATAGATGGCTCCAATGGCTTCAGAACATCCAAAAACCCCTAGCTGGGCTTTTTCGGCACCTCGTTTGGCCAAAAATTGAAGAAGATAGGCTTCCTGGAAGTTCCCCTT
>ML793004.1:515795-534089 GCA_009831015.1 Picea engelmannii
ATATATATAATAAGAAACACTTGTGGGCGCGTCGGTTGGGCGACCCTTCCCAAAGCGTTACCCCTTGCCCAGAGGTCGCGGGGTCGATTCCTGCCGACTACACAAATTTTAACCAATGTTTAGATGACACGTGGTGGCCATTGATTGGGCCACGTGTCGCTATCCCATTCACCACAAACAAGCCACGTGTCATACGCCGACTCGTCCACACGACTGCCAACACATCTGCCACGTGTCGTACAGTCTACCACGTCAGCATCCGTACGAACTGTACAGTCGGCACATTTTTTTTCCCTGTTTGTCATTTTGAACAGAACGCGATATCTCTCTCATCCGATGTCTGTTTGAACCCAAACGAGTTGCATTGGGTTCGTGACGACGAGGCCTATGCTCTCGTTCGATTTGAAGCGATTGCGAGCAATTTGAATATTGAGCAAAATTTGATCCCCTGGATCACTTTCATACCCTTAATGGCTCCCATGGATATTCTATATGGTGAATATCCAAACATTATGGTATGAAAAGGGGCAAGGAAAAAGTCGCATATATCATATATGTACTTCTTGTAATTTATATCTTAGAGATCTGAACAATAAATGTAATGTCCCCTTCCAATTGATCACGACAAAGGATGACTCAGTAGCCTATATGACTCTCATAGGCTATAGTCAACATGAAAAATGGAGTTAAGGAGATGTCATTGGGTTAAGATGTGTCATATTCCTAAAGTGACACTAATTAAATAATTAATTATTTAAACATTAAAAACAAATTTTTAATGTTTAAATGAAAAATTAAAAAAAAAAGGGTTATGAAGGAAGGATCTATAAGGGGTTGAAAAAGTATAAAAGAAGGATAACCCCTCACTTCTCATTATTATGATTTAGCCTCTCATTTTGGAGTGCTCTTGGAGCAATTTTTTCATTAGGGTTTAGTAAAACCCTTCCACCATTGCTAGTCAGGTTTCGGTAGTGAGATATATACCTTAGTTGGACAAATAAGAGGATCCAACTAAGATCATCACTGGAGCTTTACTTATGATTATTCTGCAAGTTGGTGGCACAACGATTCATCTTGGAGGGTTTGTGGGCTTTCTAGAGGCTGATCTGCCCCTTTTTACAAATCCATGGACATTTGAAGGGTCGATCTATTTCCTAGAAGAACCGTGAGAATTACTACAATAGGTCGAGGGGTATTGTAAGGTTTAGAGAGGTCGTTCCACCCTATCTTCTGCAAGTACTAGTTGGTAAGAAAGTGGTGGAGGCCATTTTTGCAAAGACAAACCCTAACATTGCAAATCATAGAGAGTATAAGAGATGTGGAGCCCCTGTAAGGGTTGATCTGGTCATTTGGAAACACAACGAGAGTTTGGGGAAGTTTGTCTGGTCATTTGGTAGCACAACGAGAGTTTGGGGAAGACTGTATGGTTGGAGGTGGCAGATTGGAGTCTTTTGAGGGGTCGATCCCCACTTTATTTGCATATATGGGTGGTTGGTATATCCATGAGGTCTTAGAAAGACTCTTGGACAAAGTCGTGGGGTTTGTAGGAGGTCTAGCATGACTAGGATAGCCTCAACGCAACTGGCAACATCAGTGGAGGAACCTTTGGCATCTTAATCAGGTTTTCTAGAGTTGTTCTCTGTATATGAACATTGCAGCTGCCTTGCAACCTTTAGATCTGGGTAATCAAGAGTATTCTACAACTGTTGTTATAACCATTAGTGATTTTTGGATTGTTGTGGTTTAAGGTTTCACATATAATAAAGATGACAAGGTTATCGTCTAAATGTTCTGTGTGATGCATGCATAAAATATGTTCGACAATATTCTTATCATTTGAAAACTGTTTGTAATAAGTTACCAACAACATTAATTCAAAGTGTTTGACAAAAATTCACAAAGAGAAACAAGAAACTTTGAACAGTCAACATAATATTCCAGTCTAGTCTAGTTGGGGACAATGCGGTGGTGGGCTGGTGATCTTGCTAGCATGTGATGACAAAAGGAATTGATGCTTAGAAGAAGAAGTAGAGGGTGGGGAGGACATCCCATTCCAGGAACAGGTTCATCAGAAGAGGAATAAGTAGGAGGAAGCATAGGAGACAACCATGATGAGGTCATAATCCAAATATTAAAAGACCTGGCTAAAGGACAAAATGAGCCATCCCAAAGATAGTTAGAGACAACAGGTTCCAACAACAGATCCTTGAGGTGGTCACACAACTAGTGAGCCAACAAGGGAATATGAATGGTGCAGGTCAAGGTAGACCCAATGGATCCCATTGGGGTGACAAGATGCATGCAAAGGGCAACAATAATCATACCCCAGCTCAGAGCGCGAGCCTCAGGATCCCTAGACACCTATTACCACAATTCTTGACAGAGCAACCTACAGGAGCACAGGAGCAATTAGATCAAGACCTTGACGTTAACTCCGCATACAGGAAGTATGAGGCGTTAGATGAATATATCTGGGAGAAATTATCCTATCCAGACTTCCAAAGCCTCAAGCAGAGGAACATACCCAGGGAGTGGAGCAAAGCAGCGCAGAACCAACAACAAGGTAGGTAGGTTTTCTATCCCACTTTTTGATGGGTCTACTAAGAGTGGATCTAGAGCATGGGTACATAAGTTGGACACTTACCTCCAACTTATCCCAATGACCGAGGCATAAGACATTAAGTATGCCACCCTTCACTTGGAAGGAGAAGCTCATTAGTGGTAGTACCATGGGCTAGTGACATTAGGGCACACCAACATCACTTCATATGTGGACTTTACTCAGAGATTGATGGATATGTTAGAAAAGAAAGATTTTGAGATACACTTCAGGGAGTTGCATAGTTGAGACAGACAGGTACACCAGATGCATACATCACAGATTTTCAGAATATGGCATCATGGTGACATAAATTTTTCAACATAGGTTGGTGATGCTATTCACGGAGGTTCTAGCTGGTCCCCTAAGAGGATGGATGAATGCCTTTAGACCAACCACATTGCAGGATGCCATCACGATAACCTAAGACATGAGGGACATAGTCTTGAAGAAGGTACCTACAAAACCATTCATTTTTCAAGGGGGTAAGGAGACGAAGTTTCCACATAAGCCTTGGACGGGGAAGGATATGATGGATGAGGAGACTCAGAGAGAGCTAAAGAGGAAGAAACTTCGCTTTAGTTGCAAAGAACCATGGGAGTCAAGTCACCTATGCATGGGAAAGGGAAATTACACTACATACAGGTGCTTTTTGATGAGGACAATGATGGTGAGGATGAGGTAGTTCACGCATAAGATAGCGAGCAGAGCAATTGTGATGCAGAGCCATCACACCTTGGGGTTACAACGTAGGTGCATTTGCGGGAAGGTGTCAAGAAACTGACCATTTCCACACTTCTAGGAGTTCCCAGACATTACACCTTTGGGATCAAAGACATTTTGGAGGGGTAGAGAGTCACAACATGGATTGATGGTGTGGCCACCCACAACTTTATTGATGCAACACTTGTCACTCAGAGACACATCCCTGTGGAGGATTTTGAGAGTTTCAATGTGGTAGTTTCAGATGGGTACAACATGACATGTACTCAGAGGATCAAGGGATTGGATGTGACATTGGGCAACTACACATTGATCAATGACTTTTATGTTGTAGATTTGGAAGACACCAATATGGTATTAGGTGTCCAGGGGCTATACTCGTTTGGAGACATCCACATGAACTATCAGGAGATGAGAATGGAGTTCAAGGACAAGGAAGGTCGATGGTTTGTTATGAGAAGTATGTCCATCGAAGTTCCCAGGATCGTGTCAAACAAATGCATGGAGGCGATTTTTAAACACGGGGATGTCGCTTACGTAATGAAATGTTTGATCACCATGCAAAAGCCATCACAAGACCGTCAACATTATTATGAGGACATACAATATATGCTTGGGAAACACGATAAGGTGTTCAGGCCACTATCGGTAAGGAGACCTCCTAACAGGGGATTTGAGCATATTATTGAGTTAGAGAAGGGCATGAAACCCGTGATCACCACACCATATGAGCACCCAAAGGAGTTCAAGGACAAGATAGAGAAGACCATACATGAATTATTGTAGACAGGACACATTCGAACTAGCTCTAGTCCCTTCACTTCTTTAGTGGTATTGGTAAAAAGGAAGGATGGAATGATGAGGATGTGCATCGACTACAAGGAATTAAATAAGAAAACCATCAAGAACTAGTACCCAATACCTAATATCGATGAGGTGTTAGATGAGCTACATGGGGCAGTGTACTTCTCAAAGGTCAATCTTCAATCGGGGTACCACCAGATCAGAGTTACAGAGGAGGACATCCATAAGACAACATTCATATATCACTATTGGCACTACAAGTTTCTAGTCATGCCCTTTGGGCTGGCCAACGCACTCGCTACCTTCCAATCATGTATGAACCATATCTTCAACTAGCAGTTGAGGAAGTTCGTATTGTTGTTCTTTGATGATCTTCTAATCTACAACAAGACTTGGGAGGAACATTTGAAGCATGTGGACAAGATTATCACCATTATGCGGGAGCAATCACTTTTTTCCAAGGAGGCAAAGTAGGAGTTTGGATTGACATAAATCCTCTATCTGGGGCACGTGATTGGTGTCGAGGGAGTGAAGGTGCATCAAGAAAAGATTCAAATGATCTTAGATTGGCCCACCCCCAGATCGGTTATGCAGTTGAGAGGATTCTTCGAGATATGCAATTATTATAGGCACTTTGTGAAGGGATTTTCACAACTGGGTGCGCCATTGACGGACCTCACCAAGAAGGGGGCGTTTCGATGATCAAAGGATGTACAGGTAGCCTTCGATAGAATGAATAGGGTAATGAGAACTTGGCCAATATTAGCACTCCGAGATTTCACATAGAGTTTTGTACTGGAGTGTGATGCATCCACAAAAGGGATAGGAGCAGTGTTGATGCAAAACTGACACTCGATAGCTTTTGAGAGCAGAAAGTTGAGGAAGCTAGAGAAGCTCTATCCTATATATCATAAGGAGGTGTTGACCATCATGCATGCATTGGCCAAGTTCAAACAATACCTAGTGGGAGGATGCTTTGTGGTTAAGATTGACCACAACAACTTGAGCTATTTCTTGGAGCAGCGGGACCTAAACAAGAGGCAACAGAAGTGGGTGAGAAAAGTGTAAGCATATGATTTTGAAATTGAACATGTAAAGGGAAAGAAGAACATGGTTGTTGAGGCCCTATCCAGGAGACCTCCAACCTTCTCCATGACCAAGATTTCAACGGATTGGAAATCCATTCTCTTGGTGGAGTACTCCAAGAATACCTTCGCTTGTGAGCTGATGGAGGGTATTATTTAGGATGACAGGTATAGGGTAGTAGATGACATTATCTACTAAAAAGACATGATCTATCTTGTCCCTAAGTCCACACTCAAGGATAACATTATAAGGGTAGGACATGACGCACCATTGGTAGGGCACCCAGGGTATCTGAAGACCTAAAGACAGGTAAGGGAGAGATTATCATTGAAAGGTCTCAAGGAGGATGTGATTCGATATGTAAGAGAGTGCATGACGTGTTAGCAAAACAAGTCAGAGCTTACACATCATGCAGGGTTGCTTCAGCCATTGCGAATTCCTGAGCATAAATGGGAAAGCATCTCCATGGATTTTATTACAGGGTTGTCAAAGGTACATGGCAGAGACTGTATCTACATGGTGGTGGATAGGTTGACCAAGTATGCACATTTATTTGCCATTCCTTCGTAGTATAGCACATCTCATGTAGCAAGCATATTCTTCAAGTAGGTGTTCAGGCTACACGATCTTCCGAGATACATAGTCAGTGATTGAGACAACAGGTTCCTCAACACATTCTGGCAGAAGTTGTTCAGGTTATCATGAGCATAATTGATGCCTAGTACCAGCTATCATCCTCATACAAATGGGCAAACAGAGGTCGTGAACAAGTGGATTGAGGGATACCTGTGAAACTATCTGTCAGCACAACAGAGGGAGTGGATGCAGTTCTTGCATCTTGGAGAACACTACTATAATACCACTTATCACATGTCCATTGGGATGAGTCCTTTCAGGGCATTGTATGGATACGATGCCCCGTCATTTGTAGATTTTGCGTTTGGGGAGAGCAGAGACCCCAAGGACAAAGATTGGTTGAAGGAGAGCTAGGACATCTTGAGAGTCCTAAAGGAGAATTTGCAGGTCGTTCAGAACCAACAAAATATGTACGCAAACAGGCACATGTTGGAGTGCAGCTTTGAGGTTGGGGACATAGTCTTTCTCCAGTTGCAGCCTTATAAATAGTCTTTGTTGAAGAGGAGTGGCACAGATGGACCCTATAGAGTGTTTAGGAAAGTCTGGGAGGTAGCATGTGAGTTGGAGCTTCCAGAGGATAGTAGGATCCACAACATCTTCCATGTTTCTTACCTCAAGAAGGTGTTGGGACAACAGGTCACCACTTCGGTAGATCATCCTCCACTAGCTGAGGAGGGACAATTGGTTTTGACTCCTGAGAAAATTGTTGATGTCGGAGAAAGGAGGTTGAGAAGTAGATGCACTCGGGAGTACCTAATCATATGGAGAGGTATTCCTACAGAGGATGCCACTTGGAAAGGAGAGTAGATCTTAGAACACCTTGATTTGGAGTTGCTTAAGGACGACCAATCTCGAGAAGGGGGGACTTTAATATCCCCTTCCAATTGATCATGATGGAGGATGACTCAGTTACCTATATGACTTCCGTAGGATATAGTCAGCATGAAAAAGGGAGTCAAGGATATGTCATTGGGTTAAGATGTGTCATATTCCTAAAGTGAAATTAATTAAATAATTAATTATTTAAACATTAAAAAAAAAAGATTAATGTTTAAATGAAAAAAAAAAGGTTATGAAGGAAGGATCTAGAAGTAGTTGGAAAAGAATAAAAGAAGGGTAACCCCTCACTTCTCATTATTATGTTTCAATCTCTCATTTTGTAGTGCTCTTGGAGCCATTGTTTCGTTAGGGTCTAACAAAACCCTTCCACCATTGCTAATCTAGTTTCGGTAGTGAGATATCTACCCTAGTTGGACAAACAGGAGGATAACATAAGGATCATAATTGGAGCTTTACTTATTATTATTCCGCGGGTTGGTGGCACAATGATTAATCTTTGAGGGTTTGTGGGATTTCTAGAGGTCGATCTACCCATTTTTACATATCCATGGATATTTGAAGGGTCTATCTATTTCCTAGAAGAACCATGAGATTTACTATAGTAGGTCGAGGGGTATTGTAAGGTTTAGGGAGGTTGTTACACCCTATCCTCTGCAAGTCTGAGTTGGTAGACCCTTTTTTAAAGAGGTAGACCCCAACATTGCATATCAGAGAGAGCAGAAGAGACGTGGAGCCCTTGTAAGGGTCGATCGGGTCATTTGGCAACACAACGAGAGTTTGGGGAAGAATGTTTGCTCATTTGGCAGCACAATGGGAGTTTGGGGAAGATTGTCTAGTCATTGAGTAGCACAATGAGAGTTTGGGGAAGATTGTAGGCTTAGAGGTGGCAGATTGGAGTCTTTTGAGGGGTCGATCCCCACTTTATTTGCAGATCTGGGTGGTTGGTAGATTCGTGAGGTCTTAGAAAGAGTCTTGGACAGTGCCATGGGGTTTGCAGGAGGTCTAGCATGGCTAGGATAGCCTCGGCCCAGTTGGCAGCATCAGTGGAGGAACCTTTAGTGTCTTCATTAGGTTTTCTAGAGTTGTTTTCTGTTTATGAACATTGCAAGTGCCTTGTAGCCTTTAGATTCGGGTAATTAAGAGTATTTTGGAGTTGTTTTTACAACCATTAGTGATTTATGTATTCTTGCGGTTTGGGGTTTCACATATATTAAAGATGCCAAGGTTATCATCTCAATTTTTTGTGTGATGGATGCACATAGTATGTTTGAGAATATTCTTATTATTTGCAAATTGTTTGTAAGAAGTTACCAACAACATCAGTGCAAACTGCTCAACAAAAATTCACAAAAAGAAACAACAAACTTTGAATAGTCAACATAATATTCCAGCCTAGTCTAGTTGGGGAAAATACAATAAATATATACAGGAGGTTGACCCTGGTCCCATTTCCACCACGAAGAAGGAAATTGCACGGAGGAGCATATGGCATCGACGAGATATGCAGACATGTAAAAACAAGGTTTCTTCATACCTGGGACATTTTTTATGTTATGGCAGATGTTGAAAGTTAATATCTCTACCCAGTTAAAAACATGCCCTATCTTCACTATTGTATAAGTCATTGGTAGCCACTCCATTTGGAAATGGGTACTCTTTTCTTCTCCATAGAGTTTGCACAACATGGTACTCAACATCCTATATGACTCTTTATTTTCCTTGGTGGGAATCAACCTCTACCCTTGATTGAATTTCCTGTCCTCATCACTCCAGTAATCCTCCATTAATTCAACCTAATCCTTGTTTTCTTTGCTGAATTTCTTCAAGAACTGTTCATTTAACGAAACCTCGGGCTTTGGAAGATGGTACCGGAGTTTTATATCTTCTAGCATGAGAGATGTTATATATATCCTTGACTTTCTCATGATCATAGTTGTGTTCTGTTCAAACTATTTAAGGCACCATTTTGACGCATCGTTGTATGGAAATAACATAGGGTGGGATGTCAGTAGAGGAATGGAACTTTTCTGGATGTTCTAATAAACTTGCAAATTCTCGTCTTCTGGTGGGAAAACACATGTGTTAAAAATCTCGTATATCTCTTCGAACCTAGGACAATGGTTCATTCTGTTGTGATAATCAATGTCAGTAACTAGAATGCTACCTGGATTTGTTGTAGGTGGTGGTGTAGGCATTGGTGTAGGTACATTTGTTGTGACATTCTTCCCCTTTCTGGTTCGTGGGCATGACATTGTGTTGCTAATATATCTTGTGATAGCCAAAAAACCTTATAAGTCTAATATATAGATACAATAATACAATAATACAAAATTAAAATAGTTGCATACCTGCAGTCTTAGAGCTTGGTTGAAATTAGAAGCTAACTCGTATCCACAATATGTAGAACAAAGCTTTTGCAAGTTTAAGAGAATGTGTAATAGGTAAGTTAGGGCTTACAAGGTGTTATGTAGGTATAAATTACCCTAACCCCGGTGATTAATGTTGAGTGTGTGATATTTCATTTGCAAGTTTTGCATCACTTCACCGTTAATGTGTTCGAAGGTATAGATCACTTAGATGCATGTATCACATGCATATTAATTAATGGTTAGATTTGAAAAGCTCTGAGAGTGTTATCGGAGAGAAATGTCACTGGAGAGGAAAATTTATGATTGGTCTTTGTTCTGATGAGAAGGTATTGAAGAATATTCCTCCTTACTTTTTGGAAGTGTGCCGAGGAAGAACTTCCACTCGATGGGCCAGTGATGTTCTTTAATCATGCTATTGGCGAGATTCTCGTTAAAGAGGAAGTGACACGCTTATGATTGAACTTCGATAGCAGGCTCTTTGATGGTGTTGTCAGAAGGCGTTGTCATCAAACGGGAAAAGGGTAAGTCATTTCAAGGCTTCGACGAGAAAGGTATCGAAGAATATTCCTTTCTCGATGATCATGCGTATACCAACATTTTACTTGTCGGAAGGTTGAAGCCTATGGATACAATAATGAATTAACTAATCTATACTTTCCAAGCACTGCCATAGGTTTAGTGAGGGACCCACTTATGCATTAAAATTTTATTATTCAAACAAGTTTTATAAACCAATAACCAACCGACACACATGCACAGTGTAATTGCTCCGAGACTTAGTGTGAATGTATCTATCGGAAGGAAAGGCTCATCGGAAAGGACTTCGTCGGGATATAATCTAATCATATTGAAAAGGTTTTTTGATAATCACGATTTTTCCAAAACACTTTTCGATAATGCTATCAGAAACGTTCTGTCAAAATATAGATTACTATTGTTTATTTGTACATTTCGGGAAGCAATTTCTTGAAGGGAAAAGGGTCGGTGTCTCTCAACATGATTCGATAGATGATTATTTATCTTAAGGTTGAGTATGGATCAGATTTGGGTTCCTTCGGATAAGAGTCATTCAACAAACAAGTGGAAAAACTTAAGATCTTTGATACCAATAATCACTTACAGGGTTAGGATTAGAGTGCATTGGAAAAACATTAGCTCCCTATGTTAGTGATTCAGATTTATGAGCAGAACAAAATGAAACATGGATCTATAACATTAACATAGATATACAAAGAATAGTAACAAAGATACAGTGGAACTTAACTTCTATTAAATAGGAAATCTATTGAAACTGTAAAATGCAGAATGAAAACAATCTTGCTCGAATGGTGGTAGCTAATCTTTGAGAAGAGATGTGGCGGCTACGCACATTCATCTGAGCACATTACAATGAGGCCTCCAAGCCTTTTTAGCATCAAGAAGTAAACATAAAACCCTAGATAGCTAAAAACCTAACCCTAGGAGATGAAGCGCCAAAAGTCATGTGGGCCCCAATAGGGTAAGTTGGTACATCAACTTCTCGGGGTCGTAACTTTTGCATATGATCTTCGTTTTAGGCACACGATATCTCGTTGAGAAGGTCGATATGAGGCCTACACCTTACGCCATTACATCTTGTCTTTGTATATATTGTGATTGTGGCGGGCCCAAAAAACATTGTTTAGGGCCTCAAAATGGCCCCAGAAGTTCAAGACTCGAAAAGTTAGAAAAAAAACTGCTAAGATAAAAATTGTAACTGCCAAAATGAAAGTTGTATGTGAGCTAGATGGAAGAGGTGGGTGGTTATCGATATCCACTTGGATCAATCCTCACTCCTTAGGAAGTAGTGGTCTCCATTGCGTTGAGTTCCCCCATCAGATGAGGAAACTTCTGCTGAATTTGGCACCAGGTGAGCCACCTGCCTTGGTGCGGGAGTTGCCCCGCTTTGACAAAATGATAAAACTGAAGATTCTACTGGATAGTGCCCTTAACTTGTGTGTCCATGATTTGATCAGTGGATGCTTGTTCCATGCAGTCAAGGTTGAGCTATGTCGGTGTCAACTATTCTACTATCTCTAAGGTGTCCAATAAGGGTGGAAGTATGGCCGAAGGAGGTCCACATTAAACATTGGGTGCAAGCCAAGGAAGGGGCAAATACTAATCTCAAAAGCATTGTCACTCACAATCTTGATGATGGTGTAAGGTCCATAGCGGAGTGGACGAAGCTTCTGATGGGGTCTTGTAAGGTGTTCTTTCTGCAAGTGCAACCAAACTTTATCTCCCACCTGAAAGTTTTGTGGTACATGGTGTTGATCATGACACTGCTTGTACTTGGAATTGGACTTGTGCAAAATATCTTGAAAATGTTGGTGGATGTCTTGGATTCATTCAATGAACCGGGTGGCTTTGTTGGCTTTGGTTTGCGCATGGGATGATTCTCCCTGTGTGAACGCAAGGGGTAGTGGAACATCCATGGGAGCTAATGGTTGAAATCCCAACCCCACCTGAAAGGGGCCATGGTCGATTGAGTTATGTATGTATCTGTTGTAACTGTTTTGAATATAGGGAAAACTCTCATCCCATGTGCACAAATACTTGGAATTGTACACGTGCAAGATATGCACGATCATCCTATTGACGACCTTAGTTTGGCCATCCGTTTGGGGGTGGAAGGTCATGGACTTGGTGAGCTTGGTTTCTAGCTCTGACCAGAGGCTCAACTAGAATGTGTTGAGGAATCAGTTGTCTCGATCAGAGACGATGGTTTGTGGTATCCCAAAATGTACCCACACTCATTTGAAGAACAACTTGGCAGTGGCCTCTGCTGTGATGCTCTTCTTGCAGGTGACCAAAATTGCCATCTTGGAAAATCGATTAACAACCACTAAAATACAGTGATTTCCCTGTTTGGTTGAAGGATGGCCCGACATGTAATCCATCGAGATGGATTCCCAGGGCCTTTCAAGAGTAGGCAGAGGGGTGTACATGCCTTGTTTCTTAATGGTCGGTTTGGCAATGGCGCAGGCCATGCATGACCTGATATACTTGCTGAAATCCTTTTGGAGTTTCAACCAATAGAAATGTTGTTGCAACACTGCCACTGTCTTTTTTACGTCGAAGTGTCATGCCACCTTATTGTAGTGAGCTTCCCAAAACAGCTTCACTCACTTGATGGAACGTAGAGATGGCACATATGGCACAACAACCTGTCCTGCAGATGAAAATCACTGACAACTGTGTATGTGCACAACATTAGGTAGGTAGTGGTGAAGTCATGATCTCGCTCATAGAGTTGGGGCCATCCAAAGGTCTCATGTCCACAAGAGTGTAGCACCGTTCTTATACAACATTTTGTCACAATAAGTGATATTTCCTATTCTCTGACATCTGAGGCATAGAACTTTGGAATAAAATTGAGATAAAGTCTTCTTGGGAAGGATCAACTCTAAAAAATCCCTAAATTACAAGATTGTTGCTTGTTACTTTCTAGCAGTGTGCGACAACTTCTCGGGGTCGTAACTTTTGCATACGATCTTCGTTTTAGGCGTGTGATAGTCCGTTGGAAAGATCTTTTCGAGAAATACACATTATGTCATCAAACTTTGACTTTGGCTTTAATTTGATTGTGGCAAACCCAAAAAACGTTGTTTAGGGACTCAAAATGGCCTCGAAAGTACAAAAATATGTACTTACATGAAAATAATCAAAATAAGCCAGTTGGAATATGTGAGCGGCCACCAATATACACCTATATGTTGTGTACGACTTCAAGAAAACCATAAATGTGCATAACCCACAATTACAAAGAGATGTCACCATTACAGAGAAATGTGCTATAATGAAAACTATCAAGATGAGCCAAGTGGAATTTGGAACAGGTGGGTGGCCACCAATGTCAACCTGGATTAGTCCTCCCCCCTTAGGAAGCAATGGTCTCCATTGTGTTGAGTTCTCGGGGAATAGGGGAAAGCATTTGTTGAATATGAATCTTGGTGAGTTGCTTTCCTTGCTGGAGAAGTTGCGTTGCTTGGTTTGTGGAAGGCTGTGACGAACCTATTGCTGGCGGGGTTGAATCTGTTTCACCAACCTGTTGTATCTTGGCTTGACGGGGCATTGTGTAGGCACCATCGTAGGTGAAGAAGAAATATCTTCTTTCCCTTATGCAATCTACTTCTGCTGGATAGAAGGTGTTGAGGCTTCAATGGTTGTGGTGTCCTTTTGTTCATCCTTTGAACAAATTGTGAAGAGGTTGAATTTATCAGTATGAGAGATTACTTTGCGGCACTGTTTTGGTTGAAAAATAGTTGGAACTACCTCTGTTATCTTGTAGAGTTGACCCCCCGGAGTAATAATGACACTACGGGGTTGAGACTCGTAAACAACATGACGTTTCCACATATATGGTTGGCCCAAAACAACATCACAGACATAAAGAGGGGCAACATCACACACTACCTCATCCTTGAAGGGATGGATGCCATAGGACAAGCAACATTGTTGGTTGACACGAAGATCTCATCCCTGGCGAAGCCATCCAATGTTGTAAGGCTACAGGTGTGGTGTAGTCGAAAACCCCAACTGTTTGAGGACCCCAGTTAAGACGAGGTTCTTCTGGCTTCCACCATCAACAATGAAATGTAATGGGGTCCCTTTCACCCACATTTGTGAATGGAAGAGATGTTCCCCCTCTTCAGGATCTACTGGTTCATCTGGTTGAATTGTTGCGGTCGCGACAGTAGCAGTGGGGTCTGCATCGACGATATGTCTGTTTTCAATATTTTATGGATCAGAGTCTGAATCAGGGTTTGGCTCCTTGTCTTTGACCTCAACCACCAATGACTATTTCGAGTGACATTCATCGGTGTTGTACCATGGGATTTTGTGGAAGTTGCACCACTTCCTAGTGTTGTTCTTCGTCTTTCCCTTACCCTTCTTGTCATGTGTTTTGCGGATTTGCAGACCTGAACTCCCATTTGTTCTAGTGCCTAAATTTCTGCTCGATTTTGACAACATATCGATAGGCAACTCCCAATGATGAGATATTTAGGAAATCCATTTCGGTTTGGATGTATTTATGCAAAGCCCCACGGTATTTCAGAACTAGATGTTGCTCAGAGTCTTTGATACCCAGCTTAGTGCACAAGGTATGGAAAATATTTGTGAACTCTGACACTGTTAGGCTCTTCTCTTGTCGTAATGTGGTCCATCTCATGTACTGGTCTTCATAGTTATCACCAGGGTAGTATTGTACCTTGACTGCATCCACACAAAAAATCCCAAGTGGGCTTGGCCCCATATATTCCAGATTCCTTTGTGGAACTTTGCTCCCAATAAATTTCCCAACAATGTTTCACATGGGGGGGAGCCTTGAGGAGTGCAAAGGTGATATTTTCCCTGTCGAAAAAATTGTGAACAAAGAAATAACATTCTAGCAGATTCAATCATTTTCTAAGGCATCTTCATCTATCTGACCTTCAAATACAAAAATATCAAAATTAACTTGTATCTTGAAGGGAGAGGTTCCTCCAAAGTGGTCATTTGATGAAGATGCGCTTGTTGCTATCGACAGGCGTTGAAGGATGTGGGCAAAGTTCTCCATCATTTCGTCCCTCTGTCGCGCGAGAGCGAGCTCAAGCAATAGGATAACAGAATATTTTGTTCTGTCATTTTTCTTTTCTGCTGCCATCAAAGGTTTCTTGGGTGTGCAAGAGTAATTTTCCCAAAGAGAGACAAGCTTGAGACCCAACTTGATATGCTCGAACCTCGTCGGGGACATGCACTGCAAAACGATCAAGAGCAACCTACTCTGATACCACTTCTACAGATTATTTTCGGAACAAAATGAAAGCAAAGATATTACAATAAAATACACACAAATATTTCCAGAAACAAAGAAATACAACAATACATGATTTATATTAATGAAAGAAACGTACATAGATCGTAAAAATACATAGTGAATGAACTCGCAAGAATGGGGACAACTTATCT
Source organism: Picea engelmannii (assembly GCA_009831015.1). Lineage (NCBI taxonomy): Eukaryota > Viridiplantae > Streptophyta > Pinopsida > Pinales > Pinaceae > Picea > Picea engelmannii. The sequence goes on from ML793004.1 coordinate 530,823, forward strand.
CTAAGAATAGATGTGACGACTACACTCATTCGCAAGAAGATGATTACAATGAGGCTCCGATGGCCTTTCTATAATAAACATGAATGCCAAAACCCTAGACATCCAAAAACCTAACCCTAGGAGATGAAGCGCCAAAAGTCATGTGGGCCCCGTTGGGGCAAGTTAGTACATCAACTTCCCGTGGTCGTAACTTTTGCATACAATCTTCGTTTTAGGCATGTGATAGCCCGTTGGAAAGGTATTTTCAAGAACTACACATTATGCCATCAAAATTCAACTTTGTCTTTATTTTGACTGTGGCAAGCCCAAAAAAAACATTGTTTAGGGCCTCAAAATGACCCCGAAAGTACATAAAGATGTACTGACATGAAAACTACCAAAACAAGCCAGTTGGAATGCATGGGAGGCCACCAATATCCACCTGGATGTTGTGTAGGGATTCAAGACAACCCCGAAAGTTTCGAATCGACAATTACAAAGAGATGTCACCATTACAGAGAAACGTCCTAAAATGAAAACTGTCAAGATGAGCCAGGTGGAATTTGGAACAGGTGGGTGGCCACCAATATCCAACTGGACTAGATGGAACTTATGGAGGCTACTTGGGTATTGGAACATTGAATTGTTGGAAGGAGTTTGTCAACACCAAGGCTTGATTGTGTTAGGAAATGCAGGGCACTTCTACACTAATCCTAGCAGAAGAGAAGAAGAATCTAATCAAGAAAGCAATCACACAGTACACTAAGATTTTACCCTAGAAACCCTTGACCGAGAAAGCCAACATTCCTTTGAGAGTTTTGTTCTCTTGTTATCTTATTCATTCAGAATAAAAGGGTACATGTTTAAACTTGGTCCACACCTAAGACACAATTGACATCATACCTTCTTGCATAGGCAAGAACAACCTTGTAGCTTATTCAGGTTACATATGCATGACAAATAACCTACACTTACACGTGCATTAACCTGCAAAAGTGAATTCTATGATCACCTTACAACAACAGCCTTTATGGCCTTACAACATGCCTCTTTATAAGATTTACAACAGGAAAAAATCTAAAGATTGGTGCCCAAAAGCGGTTACAGATCCATGCATATCTTTGGCTACAAATCTTGCAAATCTCGAGATTCTTTTATAATCGACTCCAAGTTGGGTTTACCAACCGACTACCAGTCGACCTTCATTCGGTCTCTAATCAGTCGTCTCATGCCCACACTTAGACCTCTTGTTGGTTGACTTGTCGTCGATATCTTTGACTTTGACTTTACCCGATCGACTTCCTCGACCTTCAACTTGTTGTTGATCTACCTCGACTTCGACCTGCTATCAATCCACCTCGACTTCGACTGTTCAATATGGTCAATATGAGAGGGGTACTTTCCTGAGGAGGAATGTTCAATATGTCCACATTCAGAGTAGCTGGGTTGTTTTGAGTTTCATTCAATTGTTTTTTGTCTTTGCCATTACACTTCCTCATCAACTTTTCTCTTCTCTTAAACTTCAAGAGCCTTATGTCGTTCTTCATCTTATTTTTGTTTCTATGCTATTGCCTCTACTTCTAGTCTCTTTTTCTCCTCCTCTTCCCTTTTCCATTGCAGTGCATCTCGCTGAGCTTTTATTTCACATTCTTTCTTTTTCTTCCGTTCATAAACAAGCATTTGCAATCCATCTTCCCTTTTCTTCCTCTCATCCATTTTATGAATTTTCTTGGGTTCATTTTTCACTTTTCCTGCTTGTTTCTTATGATATTCTTCTTCAACTTTCATTTTCTTTTGATGCCTCTCCTTCGCTTTATTCCTCTCTTCATGTTCCCCGACTGCTAATTTCTTATGGTCTTTATCTAGAAGCAATTGGAGTCGATCGTGAGTTATTCTCTTCTTATCTTCCTCATCCTACTCAATTTTTTCTCTGGCCACATCATCTGGTAGTCTTTGCAACACTTCTTTGAAGTATATGAATCCTTTGAATATCTCCTCTGCAAAGTTAACTTCGTGTATTATAGGATGAGCGAGGACAACATATTTGATATGGTTAAGGGCTAGGTTTTGTGGGTCATGTCCTCTGGATTCCCCTAGGAACAAACATATTTCTCGTAGAGCCTTTGATTCTTTTCTAGCATGAGGGTCATTCGACAATGAACAATCTCTTATAACAAAAAGGAATGCAGGCCAAAGCTTTTTACTGCTACCCAAGAGGAGAGAGGTTATTCATGTTTCCATGGTCTGGTACGCAATTTCCCTCATTAGTAGCCTATCAGGGACGTATTTTGGAAAGAGGTGTGAGGGTTAGAAATTCTCGTAGACCTTGATTTAGGTGTAGTATTTACCTAAGTACCTATATGCTATGTCTTTCATACCCTTAATGGCTCCCATGAATATTCTATATGTTGAATATCCAAACATTATGGTATGAAAAGGGGCAAGGAAAAAGTCGCATATATCATATATGTACTTCTTGTAATTTATATCCTAGAGATCTGAACAATAAATGTAATGTCCCCTTCCAATTGATCACGATGAAGGATGACTCAGTAGCCTATATGACTCCCATAGGCTATAGTCAACATCAAAAAGGGAGTCAAGGAAATGTCATTGGGTTAAGATGCGTCATATTCCTAAAGTGACACTAATTAAATAATTAATTATTTAAACGTTAAAAATAAATTTTTAATGTTTAAATGAAAAATTAAAAAAAAAAAAAAAGGTTATGAAGGAAGGATCTATAAGGGGTTGAAAAAGTATAAAAGAAGGATAACCCCTCAATTCTCATTATTATGATTTTACCTCTCATTTTGGAGTGCTCTTGGAGCCATTGTTTCGTTAGGGTTTAGTAAAACCCTTCCACCATTTCTAGTCAGGTTTCGTTAGTAACATAGTTACCAACTTAATGAGAACTCTCCAGAGTTCTCATTTTTTGGGGGGTCCAATTTTTTACCTCGTTTTTAAAAATGGTGCTACCGGTAGCACCCCCTCTCCGTTTTTAGATGATTTTTTATATTTTCAATTTTTCGATCCCCAATGTTTCCACATTATATTTTTAAATGCTTATTTTTCATCTATTTTCAATTTTTTCTAAATATATGTATATTTTGTTTTTATTCAACTCCGTTTTTACTCTTTTTTTCTTCTTTCAATCTTAAAAATGTTTTTTACCATTTACTTTTTTGAAGTTACGATTTTTCATAGAATTTTGTCTCCTTAATTAATTTATTGTTCCATACTTTTTAAATATAGTGAAAAACATCATTTTTAACACATTGTTTACCT
>ML793004.1:540450-553793 GCA_009831015.1 Picea engelmannii
GAAAAAAAAAATTCAAAAACATCTTATTTGTTTTTAGGTGTTGATTTTAAGGTTTTTCTGAGCTACTGTCTAAGTTTTGAAGCCCATGTTTGAAAAAAGTTGTAATTTTCACCCCGTTTTAAAAAATGGTGCTACCGGTAGCATCACATTTTGATTTGGGGGTTGATTTGATGTTTTTTATGCAAAAATATGGGTTTTTTGGGCCAGAGTTCTCGTTTTGAGGTCATAGTTCTCATTAAGTTGGTAACTATGTTTAGTGAGATATATACCTTAGTTGGACAAATAGGAGGATCCAAATAAGATCATCATTAGAGATTTACTTATGATTATTCTGCAAGTTGGTGGCACAATGATTCATCTTGGAGGGTTTGTGGGCTTTCTAGAGGCTGAACTGCCCCTTTTTGCAAATCCATGGACATTTGAAGGGTCGATCTATTTCCTAGAAGAACCGTGAGAATTACTACAATAGGTTGAGGGGTATTGTAAGGTTTAGAGAGGTCGTTCCACCCTATCCTCTGCAAGTACCAGTTGGTAAGAAAGTAGTGGAGGCCATTTTTGCAAAGACAAACCCTAACATTGCAAATCATAGAGAATATAAGAGATGTGGAGCCCCTATAAGGGTTGATCTGGTCATTTGGAAACACAACGAGAGTTTGGTGAAGTTTGTTTGGTCATTTGGTAGCACAATGAGAGTTTGGGGAAGACTGTAGGGTTGGAGGTGGCAGATTGGAGTCTTTTGAGGGGTCGATCCCCACTTTATTTGCATATATAGGTGGTTGATATATCCATGAGGTCTTAGAAAGACTCTTGGACAACGTCGTGGGGTTTGCAGGAGGTCTAGCATAACTAGGATAGCCTCAACGCAACATGAAACATCAGTGGAGAAACCTTTGGCATCTTCATCAAGTTTTCTAGAGTTGTTTTATGTATATGAACATTACAGCTGCTTACAGCCTTTAGATCTGGGTAATCAAGAGTATTCTACAACTGTTGTTACAACCATTAGTGATTTTTGGATTGTTGTGGTTTAAGGTTTCACATATAATAAAGATGACAAGGTTATCGTCTAAACGTTCTATGTGATGGATGCATACAATATGTTCGACAATATTCTTATCATTTGCAAAATGTTTGTAATAAGTTACCAACAACATTAATTCAAAGTGTTTGACAAAAATTCACAAAGAGAAACAAGAAACTTTGAACATTCAACATAATATTCCAACCTAGTCTAGTTGGGGACAATGCGGTGGTATCGGGGCTGGTGATCTTGCCAGTGTGTGACGACATAAGGAATTGATGCTTAGAAGAAGAAGTGGAGGGTGGGGAGGACATCCCATTCTAGGAACAGGTTCATCATAAGAGGAATAAGTAGGAGGAAGCATAGGAGACAACCATGATGAGGTCATGCTCCAAATATTAAAAGACTTGGCTAAAGGACGAAATGAGGCATCCCAAAGATAGGTAGAGACAATAGGTTCCAACAATAGATCCTTGAGGTGCTCACACAACTAGTGATCCAACAAGGGAATATGAATCGTGCAGGGGAAGGTAGACCCAATGGATCCCATTGGGGTGACAAGATGCATGCAGAGGGTAGCAATAATCATACCCCAGCTCAGAGCGGGAGCCTTGGGATCCCTAGACACCTATTACTACAATTCTTGACAGGGCAACCTACAGGAGCATAGGAGCAATTAGATCAAGACCTTGATGTTAATTCCGCATACAGGAAGTATGAGGAGTTAGATGAATATATGTGGGAGAAATTATCCTATCCAGACTTCCAAAGCCTCAAGCAGAGGAACATACCCAGGGAGTGGAACAAAGCAGCGCAGAACCAACAGCAAGGTAGGTAGGTTAACTATCCCACTTTTTGATGGGTCTACTAAGAGTGGATCTAGAGCATGGGTACATAAGTTGGACACTTACCTCCAACTTAGCCCAATGACCGAGGCATAAGAAATTAAGTATGCCACCCTTCACTTGGAAGGAGAAGCTCATGAGTGGTAGTAGCATGGGCTGGTGACGTTAGAGCACACTGACATCACTTCATATGTGGAATTCACTCAGAAATTGATGGATAGGTTAGACAAGAAGGATCATGAGATACACTTTAGGGTGTTGGCATAGTTGAGACAGACAGGTACACCAGATGCATACATCACAAATTTTTAGAATATGGCATCATGGTGACATAAATTTCTCAACATAGGTTGGTGATGCTATTCAAGGAGGTTCTAGCTGATCCCATAAGAGGATGGATGAAGGCCTTTAGACCAACCACATTGTAGGATGCCATCACGATAACCTAAGACACGAGGGACATAGTCTTGAAGAAGGTACCTACAAAACCATCATTTTTCAAGGGGGTAAGGAGACGAAGTTTCCACATAATCGTTGGATGGGGAAGGATATGATGAACGAGGAGAGTCAAAGAGAGCTAAAGAGGAAGAAACTTTGCTTTAGTTGCAAAGAACCATGGGAGTCAGGTCACCGATGCATGGGAAAGGGAAAGTACACTACATACAGGTGCTTTTCGATGAGGAGGATGATGGTGAGGATGAGATAGTTCACGCATAAGATAGCGAGCAGAGAAATTGTGATGCAAAGCCATCACACCTTGGGGTTACAACGCAGGTGCAGTTGCGGGAAGGTGTCAAGAAACTAACCATTGCCACACTTTTAGGAGTTCCCAGACATTACACCTTTGGGATCAAAGACATTTTGGAGGGGTAGAGAGTCACAACATTGATTGATGGTGTGGCCACCCACAACTTTATTGATACAATACTTGTCACTCAGAGACACATCCTTGTGGAGGATTTTGAGGGCTTCAATGTGGTAGTTGCAGATGGGTACAACATGACATGAACTCAGAGGATCAAGGGATTGGATGTGACATTGGGCAACTACACATTGATCAATGACTTTTATGTTGTAGATTTGGAAGACACCAATATGGTATTAGGTGTCCAAGGGCTATACTCGTTGGGAGACATCCACATGAACTATCAGGAGATGAGAATGGATTTCAGGGACAAGGAAGGTCGGTGGTTTGTTATGAGAAGTATGTCCATCGAAGTTCCCAGGATCGTGTCAAACAAACGCATGGAGGCGATTTTTAAACATGGAGATGTCGCTTACACAATGAAATGTTTGATCACCATGCAAAAGCGATCACAAGACTGTCAACATTATCATGAGGACATACAATATATGCTTGGGAAACACGATAAGGTGTTCAGGCCACTATCGGTAAGGAGACCTCCTAACAAAAGATTTGAGCATATTATTGAGTTAGAGAAGGGCATGAAACTCGTGATCACCACACCGTATGAGCACCCAAAGGAGTTCAAGGACAAGATAAAGAAGACCATACATGAATTATTGTAGATAGGACACATTCGAACTAGCTCTAGTCCCTTCACTTCTTTAGTGGTATTGGTAAAAAGGAAGGATGGCATGATGAGGATGTGCATCGACTAGAGGGCATTAAATAAGAAAACCATCAAGAACTAGTACCCAATACCTAATATCGATGAGGCGTTAGATAAGCTACATGGGGCAGTGTACTTCTCGAGGGTTGATCTTCAATCGGGGTATGAACAGATTAGAGTTAGAGAGGAGGACATCCATAAGACAACATTCATATATCACTATTGGCACTACAAGTTTCTAGTCATGCCCTTCGGGCTGACCAACGCACCCTCTACCTTCCAATCATGTATGAACCATATCTTCAACTAGTAGTTGAGGAAGTTCGTATTGGTGTTCTTTGATGATCTTCTAATATAAAACAAGACTTGGGATGAGCATTTGAAGCATGTGGACAAGATTATCACCATTATGGGGGAGCAGTCACTTTTTTCCAAGGAGGCAAAGTAGGAGTTTGGATTGACATAAATCCTCTATCTGGGGCACGTGATTGGTGTTGAGGGAGTGAAAGTGCATCAAGAAAATATCCAAATGATCTTAGATTGGCCCACCCCCAGATCACTTATGGAGTTGCAAGGATTCTTCGGGATATGCAATTATTATAGGCGCATTGTGAAGGGATTTTCACAACTGGGTGCACCATTGACGTACCTCACCAAGAAGGGGGCATTTCGATCGTTAGAGGATGTACAGGTAGCCTTCGATAGAATGAATAAGGTAATGAGAACTTGGCCAATATTAGCACTCCCAGATTTCACATAGCCTTTTGTACTGGAGTGTGATGCATCCACAAAAGGGATAGGAGCAGTGTTGATGCAAAACTGACACTCGATAGCTTTTGAGAGAAGAAAGTTGAGGAAGCTAGAGAAGATCTATCCTATATATCATAAGGAGATGTTGGCCATCATGCATGCATTGGCCAAGTTCAAACAATACTTGGTGAGAGGATGCTTTGTGGTTAAGATTGACCACAACAACTTGAGCTATTTCTTGGAGCAGCGGGACCTGAACAAGAGGCAGCAAAAGTGGGTGAGAAAAGTGTAAGCTTATGATTTTGACATTGAACATGTAAAGGGAAAGAAGAACATGGTTGTTGAGGCCCTATCCAGGAGAGCTCCAACCTTCTCCACGACCAAGATTTCAACGGATTGGAAATCCATTCTCTTGGTGGAGTACTCCAAGAATACCTTCGCTTGTGAGCTGATGGAGGGTATTATTTAGGATGACAGGTATAGGGTAGTAGATGACATTATCTACTAAAAAGACACGATCTATCTTGTCCCTAAGTCCACACTCAAGGATAACATTATAAGGGCAGGACATGACACACCACTGGTAGGGCACCCAAGGTATTTGAAGACCTAAAGACAGGTAAGGGAGAGATTCTAATTGAAAGGTCTCAAGGAGGATGTGCTTCGATATGTAAGAGAGTGCATGACTTGTTAGCAAAACAAGTCAGAGCTTACACATCATGCAGGGTTGCTTCAGCCATTGCCAATTCCCGAGCATAAATGGGAAAGCATCTCCATGGATTTTATTACAAGGTTGTCAAAGGTACAGGGCAGAGATTATATCTACGTGGTGGTGGATAGGTCGACCAAGTATGCACATTTATTTGCCATTCCTTCATAGTATAACACATATCATGTAGCAGGCATATTCTTCAAGTAGGTGTTCAGGCTACACGGTCTTCCGAGATACATAGTCAGTGATTGAGACAACATGTTCCTCAACACATTCTGGCAGAAGTTGTTTAGGTTATCACGAACATAATTGACGCATAGTACCACTATCATCCTCATACAAATAGGCAAACAGAGGTCGTGAACAAGTGGATTGAGGGACACCTGTGAAACTATGTGTCAGGACAATAGAGGGAGTGGATGAAGTTCTTGCATCTTGGAGAACACTACTATAATACCACTTATCACATGTCCATTGGGATGAGTCCTTTTAGGGCATTGTATGGCTACGATGCCCCGTCATTTGTAGATTTTGTGTTTGGGGAGAGCAGAGACCCCATGGACAAAGATTGGTTGAAGGAGAGCTAGGACATCTTGAGAGTCGTGAAGGAGAATTTGCGGGTCGTTCAGAACCAACAAAAGATGTACGCATACACGCACATGTTGGAGTGCAGCTTTGAGGTTGGGGACATAGTCTTTCTCCAGTTGCAGCCTTATAAATAGTCTTTGTTGAAGAGGAGTGGCACAGATGGACCTTATAGAGTGTTTAGGAAAGTCTGTGAGGTAGCATGTGAGTTGGAGCTTCCAGGGGATAGTAGGATCCACAACATCTTCCATGTTTCTTACCTCAAGAAGGTGTTGGGACAAAAGGTCACCACTTCGGCAGATCATCCTCCACTAGATGAGGAGGGACAATTGGATTTGACTCCTGAGAAAATTGTTGATGTCACAGAAAGGAGGTTGAGAAGTAGATGCACTCGAGAGTACCTAATCATATGGAGAGGTATTCCTACAGAGGATGCCACTTGGAAAGGAGAGTAGATCTTAGAAAACCTTGATTTGGAGTTGCTTAAGGACGACCAATCTCGAGAAGGGAGGACTTTAATGTCCCCTGCCAATTGATCATGATGGAGGATGACTCAGTTACCTATATGACTTCTGTAGGATATAGTCAGCATGAAAAAGGGAATCAAGGATATGNATTTGGAGTTGCTTAAGGACGACCAATCTCGAGAAGGGAGGACTTTAATGTCCCCTGCCAATTGATCATGATGGAGGATGACTCAGTTACCTATATGACTTCTGTAGGATATAGTCAGCATGAAAAAGGGAATCAAGGATATGTCATTGGGTTAAGATGTGTCATATTCCCAAAGTGAAATTAATTAAATAATTAATTATTTAAACATTAAAAAAAATAATAATAATGTTTAAATGAAAAAAAAAAAGGTTATGAAGGAAGGATCTAGAAGGAGTTAGAAAAGTATAAAATAAGGGTAACCCCTCACTTCTCATTATTATGTTTCAATCTCTCATTTCTGAGTGCTCTTGGAGCCATTGATTCGTTAGGGTCTAACAAAACCCTTCCACCATTGCTACTCTAGTTTTGGTAGTGAGATATCTACCCTAGCTGGACAAATAGGAGGATCCCACAAGGATCATCATTGGATCTTTACTTATGATTATTCCACGGGTTGGTGGCACAATGATTCATCTTTGAGGGTTTGTGGGATTTCTAGAGGCCGGTCTACCCCTTTTTACATATCCATGGATATTTCAAGGGTCTATCTATTTCCTAGAAGAACCGTGAGATTTAATATAGTAGGTCGAGGGGTATTGTAAGGTTTAGGGAGGTTGTTCCACCCTATCCTCTGCAAGTCCGAGTTGGTAGACCCTTTTTTAAAGAGGTAGACCCCAACATTGCATATCAGAGAGAGTAGAAGAGACGTGGAGCCCTTGTAAGGGCCAATCGGGTCATTTGGCAACACAACGAGAGTTTGGGGAAGATTGTTTGGTCATTTGGCAGCACAACGAGAGTTTGGGGAAGACTGTCTAGTCATTGAGTAGCACAACGAGAGTTTGGGGAAGATTGTAGGCTTAGAGGTGGCAGATTGGAGTCTTTTGAGGGGCCGATCCCCACTTTATTTGCAGATCTGGTTGGTTGGTAGATTCGTGAGGTCTTAGAAAGAGTCCTGGATAGTGCCATGGGGTTTGCAGGAGGTCTAGCATGGCTAGGATAGCCTCGGCCCAGTTGCCAGCATCAGTGGAGGAACGTTTAGTGTCTTCATTAGGTTTTCTAGAGTTGTTTTCTGTATATAATCTCATCATATTGAAAAGGTTTTTTGATAGTCACGATTTTTCCAAAACACTTTTCAATAATGCTATCAAAAACGTTCTGTCAGAATATAGATTACTATTGTTTATCTGTACATTTCGAGAAGCAATTTCTTGAAGGGAAAAGGGTCGGTGTCTCTCAACATGATTCGACAGATGATTATTTATATTAAGGTTGAGTATGGCTCAGAGTTGGGTTCCTTCAGATAAGAGTCAGTCAACAAACAAGTGGAAAAATTTAAGATCTTTGATACCAATAATCACTTGCAGGGTTAGGATTAGAGTGCATTGGAAAAACATTAGCTCCCTATGTTAGTGATTCAGATTTATGAGCGGAACAAAATGAAACATGGATCTATAACATTAACATAGATATACAAATAATAGTAACAAAGATATAGTGGAACTTAACTTCTATTAAATAAGAAATCTATTGAAACTTTAAAATGCAGAATGAAAACAATCTTGCTCGAATGGTGGTAGCTAATCTTTGGGAAGAGATGTGGCGGTTACGCACATTACAATGAGGCCTCCAAGCCTTTTTAGCATCAAGAAGTAAACATAAATCCCTAGACAGCCAAAAACCTAACCCTAGGAGATGAAGCACCAAAAGTCATGTGGGCCTTGATAGGGTAAGTTGGTACATCAACTTCCCGGGGTCGTAACTTTTGCATATGATCTCCGTTTTAGGCACACGATATCCCGTTGGGAAGGTCTATATGAGGCCTACACCTTACGCCATTACATCTTGTCTTTGTATATATTGTGATTGTGGCGGGCCCAAAAAACATTGTTTAGGGCCTCAAAATGGCCCCAGAAGTTCAAGACTCGAAAAGTTAGAAAACAAAATGCTAAGATAAAAATTGTAACTGCCAAAATGAAAGTTGTATGTGAGCTAGCTAGAAGAGGTGAGTGGTCATCGATATCCACTTGGATCAATCCTCCCTCCTTAGGAAGCAATGTTCTCCATTGCGTTGAGTTCCCCCATCAGATAAGGAAACTTCTGTTGAATTTTGCCCCGGGTGAGCCACCTGCCTTGGTGCGGGAGTTGCCCCGCTTTGACAAAATGATAAAGCTGAAGATTCTATTGGATAGTGCCCTTAACTTGTGTGTCCACGATCTGATCAGTGGATGCTTGTTCCATGCAGTCAGGGTTGAGGTATGTCGGTGTCAACTATTATGTTATCTCTGAGGTGTCCAATAAGGGTGGAAAGTATGGCCGAAGGAGGTCCACATTAAACATTGGGTGCAAGCCAAGGAAAGGGCAAATATTAAGCTCAAACGCATTGTCACTCACAATCTTGGTGATGGTGTAAGGTCCATAGTGGAGTGGACGAAGCTTCTGATGGGGTCTTGTAAGGCGTTCTTTCTGTAAGTGCAACCAAACTTTATCTCCCACTTGAAAGTTGTGTGGTACATGGTGTTGATCATGACACTACTTGTACTTGGAATTGGACTTGTGCAAAATATCCTGAAATTGTTGGTGGATGTGTTGGATTCGTTCAATGAACCGGGTGGGTTTGTTGGCTTTGGTTTGCGCATGGGATGATTCTCCCTGTGTGGACGCAAGGGGTAGTGCAACATCCATGGGAGCTAATGCTTGAAATCCCAACCCTACCTAAAAGGGGCCGTGGTCGGTTGAGTTATGTATGTATCTGTTGTAACTGTGTTGAATATAGGGAAAACTCTCATCCCATGTGCACAAATACTTGGAATTGTACACGCACAAGATATGCACGCTCATCTTGTTGACGACCTTGGTTTGGCCATCCGTTTAGGGGTGGACGGTCATGGACTTGGTGAGCTTGGTTTCTAGCTGTGACTAGGGGCTCGACCAGAATGTGTTGAGGAATATGTTGTCCCGATCAGAGACGATGGTTAGTGGTATCCCAAAATGTACCCACACTTGTTCGAAGAACAGCTTGGCAGTGGCCTCTGTTGTGATGCTCTTCTTGCAGGTGACCACAATCGCCATCTTGGAAAATAAATTAACAACCACTAAAATACAGTGATTTCCCTATTTGGTTGAAGGATGGCCCGACATGTAAATCATCGAGATGGATTCCCAGGGCCTTTCAGGAGTAGGTAGAGGGGTGTACATGCCTTATTTCTTAATGGTTGGTTTGGCAATGGCGCAGGCCATGCATGACCTGATATACTTGCTAATATCCTTTCGGAGTTTCAACCAATAGAAATGTTGTTGCAACACTGCCACTGTCTTTTCTACGTCGAAGTGTCCTGCCACCTTATTGTAGTGAGCTTCCCAAAGCAACTTCTCTAACTTGATGGAACATAGAGATGGCACATATGGCACAACAACTTGTCCTACAGATGAAAATAACTGACAAGTGTGTATGTGCCCAACATTTGGTAGGTAGTGGTGAAGTCATGATCTCGCTCATAGAGTTGGGGCCATCCAGAGGTCTCATGTCCGCAAGAGTGTAGCACCGTTCTTATACAACATTTTGTCACAACAAGTGATACTGCCTATTCTCTAACATCTGAGGCATAGAACTTTGGAATAAAATATAGATAAAGTCTTCTCGAGAAGGATTAACTCTAAAAAATCCCTAAATTACATGATTGTTGCTTGTTGCTTTCTAGTAGGGTGCAACAACTTCACTTGTTGCATGATGCATCATTGGAAGGTGCGACAATGTCGCTTATTGTTGAGGTTTAAGGGTGTGACAACCTTTGTACATGGGAAACAAGAAGAAATTCTCGAAGCTTCTAGGAGAGAAGCTTCGATGATGAGTTGTTTGTCGATCAGTTTGGATCTCACACGTCTCTCCTAATTTAGTGAGATCCCAACCTCCTTGTGGCTTCCTTTTCAATCTATAAATGGAGGAATCTTCTAAAGGGAAAGACTAATAAGTGATGAGTAGTAAAATAATTGTGAATTGAGAATAGCTCTTGGTTTGTAATTGAGAGTTTGTGAACTTCATTTTGGTCCCAAGGGATTTTGGCTAAAGTGTTCAAGAGATGGTGATGGTGATCCGTATTATTTTCGAAATGAAATGAAAGCAGAGATATTACAATGAAATGCACACAAATATTGCCAGAAACAAAGAAATACAACAATACATGATTTCTATTAATGAAAGAAATGTACAAAGACCATAAAAATACAGAGTGAATGAACTCGCTAGAATGGTGGAAGCTTATCTCTGAGAAGAGATGTGACGGCTATGCTCATTCGCAAGAAGATGATTACAATGAGGCTTTGAAGGCCTTTTTACAATAAACATGAATGCCAAAGCCCTAGACATCCAAAAACCTAACCCTAGGAGATGAAGCGTCAATAGTCATGTGGGCCCCATTGGGGTAATTTAGTACATCAACTTCTCGGGGTCGTAACTTTTGCATACGATCTTCGTTTTAGGCGTGTGATAGCTTGTTGGAAAGGTCTTTTCGAGAACTAGACATTATGTCATCAAACTTTAACTTGTCATTAATTTGATTGTGGGAAGCCCAAAAAAACGTTGTTTAGGGCCTCAAAATGGCCTCGAAAGTACAAAAATATGTATTGACATGAAAATTATCAAAATAAGCCAGCTGGAATATGTGAGCGGCCACCAATATCCACCTGGATGTTGTGTAGGGCTTCAAGAAAACCATGAACGTGCATAACCCACAATTACAAAGAGATGTCACCATTATAGAGAAAAGTGCTAAAATGAAAACTATCAAGATGAGCCAAGTGGAATTTGGAATAGGTGGGTGGCCACCAATGTCAACCTGGATTAGTCCTCCCCCGTTAGGAAGTAATGGTCTCCATTGTGTTGAGTTCTCGGGAAACAGGGTAAAGCATTTGCTGAATATGAATCTTGGTGAGCTGCTTTCCTTGCTGGAGAAGTTACGTTGCTTGGTTTGTGGAAGGCTGTGACTAACCTGTTGCTGGCGCGGTTGAATCTGTTTCATCAACCTTTTGTATCTTGGCTTGACGAGGCATTGTGTAGGCACCATTGTAGGTGAAGAAGAAATATCTTCTTTCCCTTCAGCAATCTACTTCTGCTGGATAGAAGGTGTTGAGGCTTCAGTGGTTGCAGTGGCCTTTTGTTCATCCTTTGAACAAATTGTGAAGAGGTTGAATTTATCAGTATGAGAGATTACCATGCGGCACTGTTTTGGTTGAATAATAGTCGGAACTACCTCTGTTGTCATGTAGAGCTGACCCCCTGGAGTAATAACGATACTAAGGGGTCGAGACTCGTAAACAACATGACGTTTCCACATATATGGTTGGCCCAAAACAACATCACAGACATAAAGAGGGGCAACATCACACACTACCTCATCCTTGAAGGGATGGATGCCATAGGACAAGCAACATTGTTGGTTGACACAAAGATCTCATCCCTGGCAAAGCCATCCAATGTTGTAAGGCTATGGGTGTGGTGTGGTCGAAAACCCCAATTATTTGAGGACCTCAGCTAAGACGAGGTTCTTCTGGCTTCCACTATCAACAATGAAATGCAATGGGGTCCCTTTCACCCACATCTATGAATGGAAGAGACGCTCCCCCTCTTCAGGATCTACTGGTTCATTTGGTTGAATTGTTGTGGTCGTGACAGTAGCAGTTGGGTCTGCATCGACGATATGTTTGTTTTCAATATTTTATGGATCAGAGTCTGAATCAGGGTTTGGCTCCTTGTCTTTGACCTCAACCACCAATGACTATTTCGAGTGAAATTCATCGGTGTTGTACCACGGGATTTTGTGGAAGTTGCACCACTTCCTAGTGTTGTTCTTCATCTTTCCCTTACCCTTCTTGTCATGTGTTTTGGGTTGGTTGTATGGAGGTTGTTGTTTAGGGTCGTCTTCACCATGCTTTGGTTGTTGTGGATTTGCAGACCCGAACTCCCATTTGTTCTAGTGCCTAAATTTTTGCTCGATTTTGACAGCATATCGATAGGCAACTCCCAATGATGAGATGTTTAGGAAATCCATTTCAGTTTGGATGTACCTATGCAAAACCCCACTGTATTTCAGAACTAGATGTTTCTCAGAGTCTTTGATACCCAGCTTAGTGCACAAGGTATGGAAAGTATTTGTGAACTCTGACACTGTTAGGCTCTTCTCTTGCCGCAATGTGGTCCATCTCATGTACTGGTCTTCATAGTTATCAACAGGGTAGTATTGTACCTTGACCGCATCCACAAAAAAAATCCCAAGTGGGCTTAGCCCCATATATTCCAGATTCCTCTGTGGAACTTTTCTCCCAATAAATTTCCCAACAATGTGTCGAAAAAATTGTGAATAGAGAAATAACATTTTAGCATATTCAACCATTTTTCTAAGGCATCTGCATCTATCTGACCTTCAAATACAAGAATATCAAAATTAACTTATATCTTGAAGGGAGAGGTTCCTCCAAAGTGGTCATTTGATGAAGATGTGCTTGTTGCTATCGACAGGCATTGAAGGATGTGGGCAAAGTTCTCCATCATTTCGTCCCTCTGTCGCGCGAGAGCTTGTTCAAGCAACATGATAATATAATACTTTGTTCTGTCATTTTTCTTTTATGCTGCCATCGAAGGTTTCTTATGCGTTCAAGAGTAATTTTCTCGAAGAGAGACAAGCTTGAGACCCAACTTGATATACTCGAACCTCGTCGGGGACATGCACTGGAAAACGATCAAGAGATACCTACTCTGATACCACTGATCCAGATTATTTTCGAAACAAAATGAAAGCAGAGATATTACAATAAAATACACACAAATATTTCCATAAACAAAGAAATACAACAGTACATGATTTATATTAATGAAAGAAACGTACATAGATCGTAAAAATACAGAGTGAATGAACTCGCTAGAATGGTGGCAGCTTTTCTCCAAGAAGAGATGTGACGACTATGCTCATTCGCAAGAAGATGATTACAATGAGGCTCCGATGGCCTTTTTATAATAAACATGAATTCTGAAACCCTAGACATCCAAAAACCTAACCCTAGGAGATGAAGCGCCAAAAGTCATGTGGGCCTCGTTGGGGTAAGTTAGTACATCAACTTCCCGTGGTCGTAACTTTTGCATACGATCTCCGTTTTAGGCATGTGATAGCCCATTGGAAAGGTATTTTCAAGAACTACACATTATGCCTTCA
>ML793004.1:553838-592409 GCA_009831015.1 Picea engelmannii
AAAAAAAAAACAAACAAACTTTTTTTAGGGCCTCAAAACGGCCCCAAAAGTACATAAAAATGTACTAACATGAAAACTACCAAAATAAGCCAGTTGCAATGGATGGGAGGCCACCAATATCCACCTGGATGTTGTGTAGGGCTTCAAGACAACCCCAAAAGTGTAGAACCGACAATTACAAAGAGATGTCACCATTACAGAGAAACATCCTAAAATTAAAACTGTCAAGAAGAGCCAAGCGGAATTTGGAACAGGTGGGTGGCCACCAATATCCACCTAGACCAGATGGAACTTATGGAGGCTACTTATGGAGGAAATGCAGGGCACTTCCACACTAATCCTAGTAGAAGAGAAGTATAATTTAATCAAGAAAGCAAATGACACAAGCAATCACACAATACACCGAGATTTTACCCTAGAAACCCTTGACCGGGAAAGCCAACATTCCTTTGAGAGTTTTTCTCTCTCTTTATCTTATTCATTCAGAATAAAAGGGTACATGTTTAAACTTGGTCCACACCTAAGACACAATTGAAATCATACCCTCTTGCATAGGCAAGAACAACCTTGTAGCTTATTCAGGTTACATATGCATGACAAACAACCTACACTTACACGTGCATTAACTTGCAAAAGTGACTTCTATGATCACCTTACAACAACAGCCTTTACGGCCTTACAACATGCCTCTTTATAAGATTTACAACAGGAAAAACTCTAAAGATTGGTGCCCAAAAGCGGTTACAGATCCATGCATATCTTTGGCTACAAATCTTGCAAATCTCGAGATTCTTTTATAATCAACTCCAAGTCAGGTTTACTAATCGACTAATAGTCGACCTTCATTCGGTCTCTAATCAATCATCTCATGCCCGCACTTAGACCTCTTGTTGGTTGACTTGTCGTCGATATCTTTGACTTTGACTTTACCTGATCGACTTCCTCGATCTTAAACTTGTTGTCAATCTACCTTGACTTCGACCTGCTATCAATCCACCTCGACTTCGATTGTCAGTCAATTCACCTTTACTAGAATTTCACTGCAAAGAATATAACAACCCAACATTCTCCCACTTGTTGTCTTCTCTACTAAAACATGAGATTACTGAACTTTCGCTCACAAACCCATGGCAACGATGCCCATTGCCTCTCTGCACCAAGAGAACTTCACAACACTCACATAGTTGGTCAATGAGTCTATTATGTTTTCCAACATGTCTACTTTCTGCAGTAGCACCTTGTTACTTTCCACCATGTCTCTTACGAAATGGTATTGTACATCAATGTGCTTAGTCTTTGAATGATAAGCAGGGTTCTTTGCCATAAATATTGCGCTTTGACTGTCGCAACTTACCTTCATCGCTCTCTGCTCAAACCCAATTCATGAACACAAACATTGAAGCCATACCGCTTTTTTGCTTCCATGAGTGGCCACCATGTATTCATCTTTTGTTGTCGACAAGGCTACGACCGTTTGTCGCTTACTCATCTAGCTTATTTCTGCACTAAACATCTTGAAGACATATCCGTTGGTCGACCTTCGTCCATCCAGATCTCCAGCCCAGTCGACATCGACAAAGCCATGTACATCTAACTTACCACTGTCACCTCTAGGTCTTCCTTTGTAGTATATAGCATAGTCTTTCACGCCACATTAATACCTAAATACTCTCTTGACAGTTCTCCAATGCTACTTTCGAGGTGTTGACGTAACCTGCTCAACATTCCCAGTGCATGGGCAATTTCTAGTCGAGTGCACACCATCGCATACATTGGACTACCAACCACTCTTGCATAGGGAATATGTGCCATGTCCTCTATTTCTTCCTCTGTGTTTGGACATTGTTCAACAATAAGCCTTGCCCCCACTGGAATTGGCACCTTCACCAGTTTGCAATCCTGGATGTTGAATCATTTCATAATTGTTTTAATATACTTCATCTGATTCAACCAGAGCTTTCTAGCAGCTCAATCTCTCTTAATCTCCATTGCCATAATGAAGTTATCTGCACCGAGATCCTTCATGTCGAACTTGGAGCATAGTTGCTTCTTCATCTCCTTTATTGTGTCCATGTTGTTTCCAATCAGCAACATCTCATCGACATACAAAGATACATATATGAAATGCCCACCTTCTTCCTTGGAATATATGCAATGATCAACTTTACTTCTCACAAATCCCAAACTAAGGATGTAAGTGTTAAACTTCTGTACCACAACTTTGGCAATTGCTTTAGATCATAAAGGGATATTTTGAGTTTGCACACCAACTTTTGCTTCTCCTTTATTACAAATCCTTCAGACTGTTTCATGTAGATTTATTCTTCCAAGTCCCCATGTAGGAACGTTTTCTTCACATCCATCTGTTCTATATCCAGATCGAATGTTGAAACCAGAGACATTAGTACTCTAATGGAAGTTATTTTTGCAAGAGGGGAAAAAATCTCACTGAAATCAACTTCCTTAACTTGAGAATTTCCTTTTGCTACCAATCGAGCTTTGAACTTCTCGACTTGACCTGTGACATTCATCTTCTTCTTGAACACCCACTTGCTATCGATGGGCTTCCTTCCACTAGGTAACTTGACTAAATCCCATGTCTCATTCTTGTACAAGGATGCCATCTCTTCGACCATGGCATCCTTCCAGAGTTTACCCTCTGTCAAGTCGACTAGTGCCTCACCAACCGACTTGGGCTCATTATCTATGGAAGTTAATACAAATGTGGAATGTAAGTCGGGCGGACTATACCTTTCAACTGGTTTTATTATTCTTTTTTACCTCCTTATCATTGGAGTCAATTGCTCCACCTCTTCCTCAGATTCAGTCGACTCATCTGAATGATCTTCTTCATTCATCAATTCAAACCACACTGTATCAGTATTATTCTCGGTCCGAACAACTTCCTCGGCATCAGATTTACCTCCATTTTCTCTGAAGACCACATCTCCACTATACATTGTTCTCCTTGATGCAAGATCCCAGAGCTTATATCCTGTCATCCATTCTTTGTATCTGATGGAAATATATTTGACTGCCTTCATTTATAGCTTGCTCCTCCTTTTCTTGGGAACATGCAGAAATGCAACACAACCAAATACTTTGATATGTGCCACCGAAGGCTTCTTACCCAACCATACCTCGTTTGGAGTCATGTCGACTAGCATTGATGAAGGAGACATATTCACCAGATATCTTGCAGTCTTGACTGCCTCCTCCCAGAATTCTTGTGTGAGCCCAACACCACTGAGCATGCTCCCTGCCTTATCCATCAACGTTCTGTTCATTCTCTCAACAACTCCATTTTGTTGTGGGGTATATGGTGTGGTATTTTGGCATACTATGCCACACTGCTTACCAAACTAATCAAATTCCTTTCCACAAAATTCACCACCATTGTCAGTTCTCATCACTTTAATCCTCTTCTCTATTTGGTTTTCCATAAGAGATTTAAACTGCTTAAATCTCTCAAAAACCTTTGATTTCTTCCTTGGGAAATATATCCATGTCTTCCTGGAAAAATCATCTATGAAGGAGACATAATATATGGATCTACCAAGTGAAGGCACTATAACCGGGCCAAACACATCACTATGCACCAGTTCTAGAATCCCATTTTCCCTTGTCGCTCTAGATGGAAACCTCACTCGACTTTGTTTCCCATATATGCAATGTTCACAAAAGTTGACTTCTAAACCACATTCAGAAAAACCTTCGACCATACCTTTGCTTTGCATAGCTCAAAATCCTTTTTCTCCAATGTGTCCCAACCTCTTGTACCATAACCTGGTTAGGTCGAATTCATCATGTCTTGTCGAGTCGGTTTGAACCGACTTGGATCAAGTCGAGTCGAGTTGTGTCGACATCAAGTTGAATCCATTTCAGGGGCAACGATGTTGTTGCAACCAATTGAGTCGACATTCCCTAATAGCTTGTACAGGGTACCAATCCAAACTCCTTTCATTAAGACCATCATACCTCTGACCATCTTGCATGAATCATTATGAAACAGAGTATGCACACTTGCATCACTTATCTTACTGACAGATATCAGGTTTCTTGCAAAACCCAGAATGTGTAGCACACCTTGAAGGGTTCTTTTCCTCCCACCTTGCAGTGTCAGTCGAACTCTTCCCCGTCCGACAATTTTGGTTGTCGAATCGTCCCCTAAGAACACATCACCCCCATCATATTTTCATATTCACAGAACCATTCTTTATGTGGTGTCATATGATAGGATGCTCCTAAGTCAATCAACCAAATATCTTGATCTGACTGTGTACTAGTCGATGCCAAGTACACATCACCTCCCTTCTATGAGGTCGTCTTTCTCTCAGTCGATTGCTTCTCGTTAGATCCAACACTACCTTTTGTTGCCTTCGACTTATAATCCTTTTTCTAATTCTCAGCTTTACCACATTTCTAGCATCTTCGCTTCGACTGAACCGGGGATTTATATATACCCTTCGACTTGAACTTTCTACTAGAGAATCTGCCTTTATTTCTATATATCGGTCGATCGCTCACTAACAGAGCATTTTTGGTCGATCCTTCCATTTTTTTTCGTCTCGTTTCTTCCGAAATTAGAGAAACAACCATGTCCTCCTGCGCTAGTGTGGTTTTATTACTCCCAATAGCCACAACTCAGCTATCCCAAGATTCTGGAAAAGAACATAATATGCTGATACATTTCTCCTCATCGGTGATCTTTATATCCATAGACGATAACTGGCTTAAGACGGTGTTAAATGCATTTAAATGCTCACTATCGAACTGCCATCACTCATCCTTAGAAGATACCTTTTATTTCTGAGAAACAACTTACTTACTAGAGATTTCAACTGGTATAAGTGTCCCAACGTTTCCCACAAATTCTTACCCAAATCTTCACCCGAGACATTCAACAACACCAAATATGCAAGACAAAGTCATATTGTAATTCTTGCTTTTCTTTCGAGCTTCTCCCATTCTTCCATTGACATGTCTGTCAGTTAAGTACCTGGACAAACCATTGTCCATTGTTCTAGATCTACACGAAGATCTTCCATTTTAAGCTTCCAAAACTCAAAATTCTAGCCATTGAACCTTTCTATCTATGTTTTGGAACTGCTCGCCATTATTTACCATGATCTTTAAAACAATTTATGACTTACGACTCTTATTGTACCTAGGGTTTAGTTCTCATATTCAATATTGGCAAATCAAGATCTAATATACTCGACAAAGCATTACACTGCTTTGATAAGTCACTTGTCAGGGCAGACCTAAGATCTGATACCACATGTCAGGAAATACATGGCACTTCCACACTAATCCTAGCAGAAGAGAAGAAGAATTTAATCAAGCAAGCAAATGACACAAGAAATCACATAGTACACCAAAATTTTACCCTAGAAACCCTTGACCAGGAAAACCAACATTCCTTTGAGCGTTCTGCTATCTTGTTGTCTTATCCATTCAGAATAAAAGGTTACATGTCTAACCTTGGTCCACACCTAAGACACAATTGACATCATACCCTCTTGCATAGGCAATAGCAACCTTAAGCCAATTTGACTTACATATGCATGACCAACAAACTACACTTACCCATGCATTAACCTGCAAAAGTGCATTCTATGATCACCTTACAACAATAGTCGTTATAGCCTTACAATGCCCCTCTTTATAGGATTTACAACATGCAAAACCCTAAATATTGGCGCCCAAAAGCGGTTACAGATCCATGCATATCCATGGCTACAAATCCCGCAAATCTAGGGATTTTGTTACATTCAACTGTAAGTCGGTTTTACCAGTCGACCTTCATTCGGTCTCTAGTCGGTCGTCTCACACTTGCACTTCGACCTCTTTTTGGTTGACTTGTCATCGATATCTTCGACTTCAACTTTCCCCGGTCGACTTCCTCTCAATCTACCTCGACTTTGACTTGTTTTCGATCCACCTCGACTTCGATCGCCAGTCGATTCACCTCGACTAGACTTTCACTGCAAAGACTATAACAACCCAACACGTTGTAAGTTGTTTTTTGATTTATTAATACATTTATATTTTCCCTTTCCCATAAAGTTGGTATATCATCTTTATTGTATTTTTTCTTGGCCATTTACATAGATTCCAACCTCTAGACATCATGTTGGAGTTAAGCCACTAGCTTCTCAAGTTGGGGGCAAAGTACCAACCACCCGTGGGAATCTTTCGAAACCTTTGGAAATTACGTTGGGAAGTTACAAGCATAGTTTTACTTTGTTTCAAGCTTGTGTAAAAATGAAACCAATCCCGAGCTTAGTCTTTGTTCTTTCTCGTGCTCGTAAATACATGTGAATAGGTTACCGAGCTCAGTCTTTGTTCTTTCTCGTGCTCGTTAATAAATGAGAATATGTTACTGAGTATACTTTTATCTCCTTTTTGGACTCCTAAACTTATACGAAAAAAGGAACTCTTTGGAGTTTCCTTTAAGATCCTTTTAGACTCTATAAATATGAAAAGATCGTCCAATGAACTTGCTTCCTTTCACACTTGTTAAAAAGATTTGAAAGGGCATTTGTTAAGAAAAGTTCTCGTTTCTATGTCAAGCTCGTTAAAAAATGAAACAGAGATCTCAGAATCGATCCCAAAGGTTATGAGCATAGTTCTTTTCCCCTGTCAAGCTTATTAAAAAATGAAACAACTACTTGATCCGAAATGATATTTTAAATGACTTGGTTAAGTATTTTGCATGAGTTGATTTACCATTTATGAATTGAAGAGAAGAAGAAGATTTAATGAAAAAATGTTGCAGCCATCATAAAGAATGCAAAACAAAAAATGAACATTAAAAACAACAAACCATAACGCCAAAACTTGTTAACATAGTTTGGCAAAATTTCCTATGTCTCTGGGCCTTTGTCTTGGTGGGGGAGGCTTTCTTATTAACCTTCAATGCTTCAAAATTACATCAAAAGTACATCAATTGGATTACATACTAGTCTGGTTGTGTTATGCTCGACCTCGAGAATCCAACACAATTGGCGACACTGAAAAACGTTGAGCGTAGCTTCCGAAAATAGCCTCCAAAGTTCCCTAGCTTGTTGGCTTCACCAACATAACAATGGCTTACTCTCCACAACTTGGAATCATTCTCTTGTTCTGAACCTCTTCATGACTGTAAAAATACCTGGTTTATATATATTTTGAGTTGGGGGTCACATCCCAACTTCCTCCCAAGATCTAGCCTCAATCTGGGCTCCAAAACCTCAAAAAAGGGCAAAAATCCCATTATAACAGGCTTGGAAATCATAAAAAAATCCAATTATAATGTTGAAAAACCACTTTTCCAAAAAAATATTTGATCCAGGTGGATACTGGTGGCCACCCGCCTATTCCACTTGGACCCACACCATTGTTTCTTTCAGTTTTTCAGTTTCCTTGATTGTTGCACAATTTACTATTTTTAGTAGTTCTTCGGGTCCTGAACTTCCGGAGCTGTTTTGAGGCCCTAAACGACGTTTTTTGCGCATGAATGCTCCAAGGATTTAGAATCAGTTCCAGTCTCAATATTCTCTATCAGTAGTGTAGTCCTTGGATAGATCTTTCTAACGATGTATCATGTGTGTCAAACGGGGATAGTATGCCAAAGTTACGACCACGGGAAATTGATGTACCAATTTACCCCAACGGGGCCCATATTCTGGCATTTCATCTCCTAGGGTTAGGTTTTTGGATGTTTAGGGTTTCCCATTGTTCCTCAGTAATATATAGGACTTCGAGCCTCATTCTAACGGGCAGTTCAGAGGCCAGTAGTCGCTACATCTCTTCTTAGAGATAAGCTACCATCGCCCTAGCTAGTTTATTTCCATTCTGTCTATAAGCATTTTTTAGTCATTTGTTATTAATGAAATGAAGTCTTATTTCTGTTGCATCTCTGCGTTTATGTGTATTTCTATATTTCATTGTGTTCCTACATAAATCTGGATCAATATTGGCGTGCACCCCTGGTCTTCTAGCTATTGGTCATATGGTTGCCATATGGCCGAGCGCTAGTCCACATGGCACCCACACCCGTTGGTTTAACCCTTGGTCCTCTGCTCTGGGTCACGTGGAAGGTGCTCTGTTGCTTAGTACAATGGTCCTTGGTTCTGCGCCTTGGTCCATGGTGTAGCCCCGCCGACCGAGCGCTTATCACCCAATTCCCATGTGTTTTCACAACAAATAAAATATGTGTCATTTGTTTAAATAAGTAACACATGCGCCCAAATGGTTAACGCATGGAGGTTAGATTATTGCTTGCTCAGGAGGTCAGGAGGTCGATCCCCCGGAAGGCTAAACAAATTTTGACCCGACCCTTATTAGCCTAATCCAGGGTGCCACGTGGCACCCTATGATTGGGCCACATGTCACATTGTGATTGGATTGTACTGTTGACTCATCAGTCCAATCACCTGCTAGTTAGCATCCTTGCCACATGTCATGCCCAGAGGATGCCACTTGTATGCCAGCTCAGAACCGTACGACCACGTGTCTTCATCTTAGCATGCCACGTGTCTTCCATACAGTGCCATGTGTCAATTTTTTAGTGGTCCAAATCACCCCTGAAAATGCCAAATTTGACTGCCACGTGGCATGTCCTAATGTTGCCATGTGTCATGATGACATCAAGATGACATACTTTTCATGTCAGATGTACAACCTTTGACCAGTTAACTTTGACCTTTGACTTTTTGCCTATTTGGGAAAAACTTCAGATCACAATAACTTAGCCATACGGAGTCCATTTTCGAAAACAAATATACTGTCGGAATCAACACAAAGAGCACTACGCGATGGTGTTGGTTTCGTCTGAATATGAGAACTTTGAATTTTTGGCCTTTTTGGATCCATTTGTATCACACCTCCCCACTTAGAACTTTTGGTACTCCAAAAGGATATTAACCAGACATCAAGTGCGAGATAGGCCTCCCCACTTGTCCTTTGTCTATCAAATTTGTCTTGTGCACCTGTCGCATCATAATCAGTTACAAAACAACCATGATAATTGAACACATATTGTTAGCCATTTGCAATTGATCACGTCTTTCTAAACCCACTACCATTCATGTAGAAAACATTAGCAGCAATAACCATATCAGAAACATGATTGAAAATGAACCAACCTGTATGTTCTTCTTTACAGGTCTGCGCAACAAAAACTCATCTTGAAGCAAAGTATGGCTAGATCTACATGCTATGACCATTTTACTTTCTTGCTTAAGATCAACTACTTCATTTGGTACAATTATAGGTGTATTGCTTGCATAAGCTGCCTTCTTTAATTTTTCCATTGTTAGAAGAGATTGATTCCCTTTGATATGATGAGCATGCACAACATATTTTGTCCCTTCTTTAGTTAAGTGATATTGATTTTGTTCCCTAAAGAAGATTGCTTTGCGATCATACAAATAAGGGTTACCTAAGACCATTCCACATGCTTCTAGCGACACCACATCACATATTACATCATCCACTAACTTAGATGTAATTGCAAACTTTATGACACATTGCTTTGTTATGGGCAATTTGTGATTTTTGCTTATCCAATTTAGTGAATAGGGTTTGTGATGCATCTTAGTTTTTAATCCCAATTGCTTAACCACTTCTTCTGAAATTAAGTTAGCTTGAGATCAGTTATCTAACAAAGTGTCGATCTTGTTATGTTTTATAATGACCCTTACATGAAACAATTTACTTCTTGAATCATAACCATCACCAATTTTACCTGACAAACCAACTATTGTGATTTTAGTCTCATCACCTAAATTTGACCCCAAGTTTGTTGGTTGTGTTGTTGCTGCAACTTTTTGCCTCCCTTTCCTCACTTTGAACCACTTCAGTCTCTTCTCTGGGTGCAATTGTCAACAATGTTCATCATCGCCCCCTTCTTTCTTGCAAAACTTACAAGAGAGTTTCTCTTCCTTCACTGTCGCTGAGTTTGCTTTCTTCCCATTCCCTTTTCCTTTGCCTTCTTTCTTTGAAGATGATTCCCCCGATACACCAACTCCAGTTTTTCCTGCTTCAATATATGTTGCTTGAACATAAACCTCATCAAGATTAGTAGGTCCAAACATAAACACAATATTACAAATATGTGCAGGCAAACCTCCTATATACTTCATAAGAGTTTCTTGTGTATGTAATGTAATATTTAACATCAAATCCATCTTACAAAATTCATCTGTGTATTCTTGCACTGATTGTTCTTTTCTTAATTTAAGACTTTGTCATTCAATTAAAACCTTCTACTTATACCGCAAAGCATATAACTGTTTTCTAAGTGCAAAAATAAAATCTTTCCATGATGGAAATGCATTACCAATTTGTTGAGTATCATGTTGCAACTTACTCTGCCACCATATGAGTGTTGTGCTTACAAGACAAAGCGATGGCAATTTGATCTTGGTTGCCTCATCATGGATTTGTTGCACACTACAATATACCTCCATCTGTCTGACCCAGTTATCAAGCTTCTTAGCATTGACTTCTCCATTATACACACGCAACTCGAATTTCACATCAAGTTTAAGTAATGGCATGTCAAGGTTATGTTTATGAGAATGTTTTCTTCCAGAAGTAGGATTTGAACTTGTACTTGAAGAAGATGGAGATGAAGGAGGTGAAGGAGGGTCCTCTCCTTCTTCACTTTTGTCTTTCTTTGAAAATTCCCCTTGAGCAGGTCTCTTCTCTTCCAAGTTATCAACATACAATACTTTTACCATCTCCGACATGGCAACGAAAGTTCTTTGAAACTCTCTTTCGTTTTGAGAAATACCTTATTCCGATGCCATCTTCTCACTTTGAGATGTCCTCTTTCTTGATCCAATTTCAGGATCTCCTTCTACAAGCTCTCCTCAACCACAACTTAACTTTTCCTTGGTAATTATGCATACTCAAAACAACCAAATGTCAACTTGCTCTGATACCACTTGATTCAAAAAGATCTTTTAAATGACTTGGTTAAGTATTTTGCATGAGTTGATTTACTATTTAGAAATTGAAGAGAAGAAGAAGATTTAATGAAATAATGTTGCAGCCATCATAAAGAATGCAAAACAAAAAATGAACATTAAGAACATCAAACCATAACGCCAAAACTTGTTAACAGAGTTCGAAAAAATTGCCCACGTCTCCGAGCCTTTGTCTCAGTGGGGGAGGCTTTCTTATTAATCTTCAATGCTTCAAAAGTACATCAATTGGATTACATATTGGTCTGGTTATGTTCTGTTCGACCTCAATAATCCAACACAACTCACGACACTGAAAAAGGTGAGCGTAGCTCCCAGAAATAGCCTCCAAAGTTCCCTAGCTTGCTAACTTCACCTGCATAACAATGGCTTACTCTCCACAACTTGGCATCATTCTCTTATTTTGAACCTCTTCATGGTTGTAAAAATACCTGGTTTATATAGAATTTGAGTTGGGGGTCACATCCCAACTTCCTCCCAAGATCTGGCCTCAATATGGGCTCCAAATCCTAAAAAAAGGTCAAAAATCCCACTATAACATGCTTGAAAATCATAAAAAAATACAATTATAAAGTTGAAAAACCATTTTTCCAACAAAATATTGGCGTGCGCCCCTGGTCTTCTAGCTCTTGGTCATATGTCTACCATATGGCCGAGCGCTTGTCCACATGGCACCCGCGCCCATTGGTTTAACCCTTAGTCCTCTGCTCTGGGTCACGTGGAAGGTGCTTTGTCGCTTAGCCCAATGGTCCTCGGTTCTGCACCTTCCGGCGAATATGAGTCTGTTCCAGACTTGATATTCACTATTAGCAGTGTAGTCCTCGGATAGATCTTTCTAATGATGTATCATGTGCGTCAAACGGGGATAATATGCCAAAGTTACGACCCTGGGAAATTGATGTACCAATTTACCCCAACGGGGCCCATATTCTGGCGTTTCATCTCCTAGGGTTAGGTTTTTGGATGTTTAGGGTTTTCCATTGTTTTTCAGTAATATATAGGCCTTCAAGCCTCATTGTAACGGGTAGTTCAGAGGCCAGTAGCTCCCACATCTCTTCTCAGAGATAAGCTGCAAGCGTCCTAGCTAGTTTATTTCCATTCTGTCTGTAAGCATTTTTCAGTCATTTGTTATTAATGAAATGAAGTCTTATTTCCGTTGCATCTCTGCGTTTATGTGTATTTCTGTATTTCATTGTGTTCCTACATAAATCCGGATCAATATTGGCGTGCACCCCTGGTCTTCTGGCTCTTGGTCATATGGTTGCCATATGGTCGAGCGCTAGTCCACATGGCACCCACACTCGTTGGTTTAACCCCTGGTCCTCTTCTCCTGGTCACGTGGAAGGTGCTTTGTTGCTTAGCCCAGTGGTCCTCGATTCTACGCCTTGGTCAGCGGTGTAGCCCCGTCGACCGAGCGCTTATCCCCCAATTCCCATGTGATTTCACAACAAATAAAATATGTGTCATTTGTTTAAACAAGTAACACATGTGCCCAAATGGTTAACGCATGGAGGTCAGATTATTTCTTTCCCGAGAGGTTAGGAGGTCAATCCTCCGGAAGGCTAAACAAATTTTGACCCGACCCTTATTAGTGTAATCCAGGGTGCCATGTGGCGCCCTGTGATTGGGCCACATGTCACATAGTGACTGGTTTGTACTGTTGACTCATCGGTCCAATCACCTGCCAGTTAGCATCCCTGCCACATGTCATGCCCGAAGGATGCCACTTGTCTACCAGCTCAGAACCGTATGACCATCTGTCCTCATCTGAGCATGCCACGTGTCTTCCATACAGTGCCATGTGTCAATTTTTTAGCGGTCCAAATCACCCCTGAAAATGCCAAATCTGACTACCACGTGGCATGTCCTAGTGTTGCCACGTCTCATGCTCACATCAACATGACATACTTTTGACGTCATCTGCCACGTCAGATGTACGACCTTTGACCAGTTGACTTTGACCTTTGACTTTTTACCTGTTTGGGAAAAACTTCAAATCACAATAACTTAGCCATACGGATTCCATTTTCGAAAAAAAACATACTATCGGAATCGACACAAAGAGCACTACGCGATGGTGTTGGTTTCGTCTGAATACAAGAACTCTGAATTTTTGGCCTTTTTGGATCCATTTGGATCACACCTCCCCACTTAAAACTTTTGGTGCTCCAAAATGATATTAACCAGACATCAAGTGCGAGATAGGCCTCCCCACTTGTCCTTTATCTATCAAATTTGTCTTGTGCACCTGTCACATCATAATCAATTACAAAACAGCCATGATAATTGAACACATATTGTTAGCCATTTGCAATTGTTCACATCTTTCTAAACCCACTACCATTCATGTAGAAAACATTAGCAATGATAACCATATCAGAAACATGATTGAAAATGAACCAACATGTATGTTCTTCTTTACAGGTCTACGCAACAAAAAATCATCTTGAAGCAAAGTATGGCTAGATCTACATGCTATGACCATTTTACTTTCTTGCTTAAGATCAACTACTTCATTTGGTACAATTATAGGTGTATTGCTTGCATAAGATGCCTTCTTTAATTTTTCCATTGTTAGAAGAGATTGATTCCCTTTGATATGATGAGCATGCACAACATATTTTGTCCCTTCTTTAGTTAAGTGATATTGATTTTGTTCCCTAAAGAAGACTGCTTTGCGCTCATATAAATAAGGGCTACCTAAGACCATTCCACATGCTTCTAGCAACACCACATCACATATTACATCATCCACTAACTTAGATGTAATTGCAAACTTTATGACACATTGCTTTGTTACGGGCAATTTGTGATTTTTGCTTGTCCAATTTAGTGAATAGGGTTTGTGATGCATCTTAGTTTTTAATCCCAATTTCTTAACCACTTCTTCTGAAATTAAGTTAGCTTGAGATCAGTTATCTAACAAAGTGTCGATATTGGTATGTTTTATAATGACCCTTACATGAAACAATTTACTTCTTGAATCATAACCATCACCAATTTTACCTGACAAACCAACTGTTGTGATTTTAGTCTCATCACCTAAATTTGACCCCAAGTCTGTTGGTTGTGTTGTTGCTGCAACTTTTTGCCTCCCTTTCCTCTCTTTGAACCACTTCAGTCTCTTCGCCGGGTGCAATTGCCAACAATGCTCATCATCACGCCCTTCTTTCTTGCAAAACTTACAAGAGAGATTCTCTTCCTTCAATGTCACTGAGTTTGCTTTCTTCCCATTCCCTTTTCCTTTGCCTTCTTTCTTTGAAGATGATTCCCCCGATACACCAACTCCAGTTTTTCCTTCTTCAATATATGTTGCTTGAATAGAAACCTCATCAAGATTAGTAGGTCCAAACATAAACACGGTATTGCAAATATGTGCAGGCAAACCTCCTATATACTGCATAAGAGTTTCTTGTGTATGTAATGTAATATTTAACATCAAATCCATCTTACAAAATTCATCTGTGTATTCTTGCACTAATTGTTCTTTTCTTAATTTAAGACTTTGTCATTCAATTAAATCCTTCTCCTTATACCACAAAGCATAGAACTGTTTTCTAAGTACAAAAATAAAATCTTATCATGATGGAAATACATTACCAATTTGTTGAGTACCATGTAGCAACTTACTCTGCCACCATATGAGTGTTGTG
This sequence comes from Picea engelmannii, assembly GCA_009831015.1. NCBI lineage: Eukaryota > Viridiplantae > Streptophyta > Pinopsida > Pinales > Pinaceae > Picea > Picea engelmannii. The sequence continues at coordinate 568,468 of ML793004.1, forward strand.
CTTGCAAGACAAAGCGATGCCAATTTGATCTTGGTTGCCTCATCATGGATTTGTTTAACACTGCAATATACCTCCATCTATCTGACCCATTTATCAAGCTTCTTAGCATTGACTTCTCCATTATACACGGGCAACTCGAATTTCACATCAAGTTTAAGTAATGGCATGTCAAGGTTATGTTTATGAGAATGTTTCCTTGCAGAAGCAGGATTTGAACTTGTACTTGAAGAAGATGGAGATGAAGGAGGTGAAGGAGGAGGTTTTGGAGGGTCCTCTCCTTCTTCACTTTTGTATTGCTTTGAAAATTCCCCTTGAATAGGTCTCTTCTCTTCCAAGTAATCAACATACAATACTTTTACCATCTCCGACAAGGCAAAGAAAGTTCTTTGAAACTCTCTTTCGTTTTGAGAAAGTCCTTATTCCGATGCCATCTTCTCACTTTGAGATGTCCTCTTTCGTGATCCAATTTGAGGATCTCCTTCTACAAGCTCTCCTTCACCATGACTTAACTTTTTCCTGGTAATTATGCATACTCAAAACAACTAAATGTCAACCTGCTCTGATACCACTTGATTCGAAATGATCTTTTAAATGACTTGGTTAAATATTTTCCATGAGTTGATATACTATTTAGAAATTGAAGAGAAGAAGAAGATTTAATGAAAGAATGTTGCAACCATCATAAAAAATGTAGAACAAAAAATGAACATTAAGAACATCAAACCATAACGCCAAAACTTGTTAACAGAGTTCGAAAAAATTGCCCACATCTCTGGGCCTTTGTCTCAGTGGGGGAGGCTTTCTTATTAATCTTCAATGCTTCAAAAGTACATCAATTGGATTACATATTGGTCTGGATATGTTCTTCTCGACCTCAGGAATCCAACACAAGTCACGGCACTGAAAAAGGTGAGCGTAGCTCCCAGAAATAGCCTCCAAAGTTCCCTAGCTTGCTAACTTCACCTGCATAACAATGGCTTACTCTTCACAACTTGGCATCATTCTCTTATTTTGAACCTCTTCATGGTTGTAAAAATACTTGGTTTATATATAATTTGAGTTGGGGGTCACATCCCAACTTCCTCCCAAGATCTGGCCTCAATCTGGACTCCAGAGCCTAATAAAAGGTCAAAAATCCCACTATAACATGCTTGAAACTCATAAAAAAATCAATTTATAAAGTTGAAAAATCATTTTTCCAACAAAATATTGGCGTGCGCCCCTGGTCTTCTAGCTCCTGGTCATATGGCTGCCATATGGCCGAGCGCTTGTCCACATGGCACCCGCGCCCATTGGGTTAACCCTTAGTCCTCTGCTCTGGGTCACGTGGAAGGTGCTTTGTCACTTAGCCCAGTGGTCCTCGGTTCTGCGCCTTTCGACAAATATGAGTCCATTTTGGACTCGATATTAACTATCAACAGTGTAGTCCTCGGATAGATCTTTCTAACGATGTATCGTGTGCGTCAAACGGGGATAGTATGCCAAAGTTACGACCCTGGGAAATTAATGTACCAATTTACCCCAACGGGGCCCATATTCTGGCATTTCATCTCCTAGGGTTAGGTTTTTGGATGTTTAGGGTTTTCTGTTGTTTCTCAGTAATATATAGGCCTTCGAGCCTCATTTTAATGGGCAGTTCAGAGGCCAGTAGCCACCACATCTCTTCTCAGAGATAAGCTACCAGCGCCCTAGCTAGTTTATTTCCATTCTGTCTATAAGCATTTTTCAATCATTTGTTATTAATGAAATGAAGTCTTATTTCCGCTGCATCTTTGCGTTTATGTGTATTTCTGTATTTCATTGTGTTCCTACATAAATCTGGATCAATATTGGCGTGCACCCTTGGTCTTTTGGCTCTTGGTCATATGGTTGCCATATGGCCGAGCGCTAGTCCACATGGCACCCACGCTCGTTGGTTTAACCCTTGGTCCTCTGCTCCGGGTCAAGTGGAAGGTGCTCTGTTGCTTAGCCCAGTGGTCCTCGGTTCTGCGCCTTGGTCAGCGGTGTAGCCCCGCCGACCGAGCGCTTATCCCCTAATTCCCATGTAATTTCACAACAAATAAAATATGTGTCATTTGTTTAAACAAGTAACGCATGCGCCCAATTGGTTAACGCATGGAGGTTAGATTATTGCTTGCCCGGGAGGTCAGGAGGTCGATCCCCTGGAAGGCTAAACAAATTTTGACCCAACCCTTATTAGCCTAATCCAGGGTGCCACGTGGCGCCCTGTGATTGGGCCACATGTCACACTGTGACTAGTTTGTACTGTTGACTCATCGATCCAATCACCTGCCAGTTATCATCCCTGCCACATGTCACGCCCGGAGGATGCCACTTGTCTGCCAGCGCATAACCGTACGACCACATGTTCTTATCTGAGCATGCCACGTGTCTTCCATACAGTGCCATGTGTCAATTTTTTAGCGGTCCAAATCACCCCTGAAAATGCTAAATCTGACTGCCACGTGGCATGTCCTAGTATTGCCACGTGTCATGATGACATCAACATGACGTACTTTTGACATCATATGCCACGTCAGATGTAAGACCTTTGACCTTTGACTTTTTGCCTATTTGGGAAAAACTTCATATCACAATAACTTAGCCATACGGAGTCCATTTTCGAAAAAAAATATACTGTCGGATTTGACACAAAGAGCACTACGCGATGTTGTTGGTTTCGTCTGAATACGAGAAATTTGAATTTTTGGCCTTTTTGGATCCATTTGGATCACACCTCCCCACTTAGAACTTTTGGTGCTCCAAAAGGATATTAACCAGACATCAAGTGCGAGATAGGCCTCCCCACTTGTCATTTGTCTATCAAATTTGTTTTGTGCACCTGTCGCATCATAATCAATTACAAAACAACCAGGATAATTGCACACATATTGTTAGCCATTTGCAATTGTTCACATCTTTCTAAACCCACTACCATTTATGTAGAAAACATTAGCAGCGATAACCATATCAGAAACATGATTGAAAATGAACCAACATGTGTGTTCTTCTTTACAGGTTTGCGCAACAAAAACTCATCTTGAAGCAAAGTATGGCTAGATCTACATGCTATGACCATTTTACTTTCTTGCTTAAGATCAACTACTTCATTTGGTACAATTATAGGTGTATTGCTTGCATAAGCTGCCTTCTTTAATTTTTCCAGTGTTAGAAGAGATTGATTCCCTTTGATATGATGAGCATGCACAACATATTTTGTCCCTTCTTTAGTTAAGTGATATTGATTTTGTTCCCTAAAGAAGATTGCTTTGCGATCATATAAATAAGGGCCACCTAAGACCATTCCACATGCTTCTAGCGACACCACATCACATATTACATCATCCACTAGCTTAGATGTAATTGCAAACTTTATGACACATTGCTTTGTTATGGGCAATTTGTGATTTTTGCTTATCCAACTTAGTGAATAGGGTTTGTGATGCATCTTAGTTTTTAATCCCAATTGCTTAACCACTTCTTCTGAAATTAAGTTAGCTTGAGATCATTTATCTAACAAAGTGTCGATCTTGGTATGTTTTATGATGACCCTTACATGAAACAATTTACTTCTTGAATCATAACCATCACCAATTTTACCTGACAAACCAATTGTTGTGATTTTAGTCTCATCACCTAAATTTGACCCCAAGTTTGTTGGTTGTGTTGTTGCTGCAACTTTTTGCCTCCCTTTCCTCTCTTTGAACCACTTCAGTCTCTTCTCCGGGTGCAATTGCCAACAATGTTCATCATCGCGCCCTTCTTTCTTGCAAAACTTACAAGAGAGCTTCTCTTCCTTCACTGTCGCTGAGTTTGCTTTCTTCCCATTCCCTTTTCCTTTGCCTTCTTTCTTTGAGGATGATTCCCCCGATACACCAACTCCAGTTTTTCCTGCTTCAATATATCTTTCTTGAACAGAAACCTCATCAAGATTAGTAGGTCCAAACATAAACACGGTATTACAAATATGTGCAGGCAAACCTCCTATATACTTCATAAGAGTTTCTTGTGTATGTAATGTAATATTTAACATCAAATCCATCTTACAAAATCCATCTGTGTATTCTTGCACTGATTGTTCTTTTCTTAATTTAAGACTTTGTCATTCAATTAAAGCCTTCTCCTTATACCGCAAAGCATAGAACTGTTTTCTAAGTTCAAAAATAAAATCTTTCCATGATGGAAATACATTACCAATTTGTTGAGTACCATGTTGCAACTTACTTTTCCACCATATGAGTGTTGTGCTTGCAAGACAAAGTGATGCCAATTTGATCTTGGTTGCCTCATCATGGATTTGTTGCACACTACAATATACCTCCATCTATCTGACCTAGTTATCAAGCTTCTTAGCATTGACTTCTCCATTATACACGGGCAACTCGAATTTCACATCAAGTTTAAGTAATGGCATGTCAGGGTTATGTTTATGAGAATTTTTTCTTGCAGAAGCATGATTTGAACTTGTACTTGAAGAAGATGGAGATGAAGGAGGTGAAGGAGGAGGTTTTGGAGGGTCCTCTCCTTCTTCACTTTTGTCTTGCTTTTTCCCCTTGAACAGGTCTCTTCTCTTCCAAGTAATCAACATACAATACTTTTACCATCTCTGACATGGCAAAGAAAGTTCTTTTAAACTCTCTTTCGTTTTGAGAAAGTCCTTGTTCCGATGCCATCTTCTCACTTTGAGATGTCCTCTTTCTTGATCCAATTTCAGGATCTCCTTCTAGAAGCTCTCCTTCACCATGACTTAACTTTTCCCTGGTAATTATGCATACTCAAAACAACCAAATGCCAATCTGCTCTGATACCACTTGATTCGAAATGATCTTTTAAATGACTTGGTTAAGTATTTTGCATGAGTTGATTTACTATTTAGAAATTGAAGAGAAGAAGAAGATTTAATGAAAGAATGTTGCAGCGATCATAAAGAATGCAGAATAAAAAATGAACATTAAGAACATCAAACCATAACGCCAAAACTTGTTAACAGAGTTCGAAAAAATTGCCCACGTCTCTGGGCCTTTGTCAAAGTGGGGGAGGCTTTCTTATTAATCTTCAATGCTTCAAAAGTACATCAATTGGATTACATATTGGTCTGTCTATTTTCTGCTCGACCTCAAGGATCCAACACAACTCACGTCACTGAAAAAGGTGAGCGTAGCTCCCGGAAATAGCCTCGAAAGTTCCCTAGCTTGCTAACTTCACCTGCATAACAATGGCTTACTCTCCACAACTTGGCATGATTCTCTTATTTTGAACCTCTTCATGTCTGTAAAAATACCTCGTTTATATAGAATTTGAGTTGGGGATCACATCGCAATTTCCTCCCAAGATCTGGCCTCAATCTGGGCTCCAGATCCTAAAAAAGGGTAAAAAATCCCACTATAACATGCTTGAAAATCATAAAAATAATCCAATTATAAAGTTGAAAAACCATTTTTCCTACAAAATATTGGTGTGCGCCCCTGGTCTTCTAGCTCCTGGTCATATGGCCGAGCGCTTGTCCACATGGCACCCATGCCCATTGGTTTAACCCTTAGTCCTCTGCTCAGGGTCACGTGGAAGGTGCTTTGTCGCTTAGCCCAATGGTTCTCGGTTCTGTGCCTTGGTCGACGGGGTAGCTCCGCAGACTGGGCACTTATCCCCCAATTTCGGTGCGATTTCACAACAAATAAAATATGTGTCATTTGTTTAAATAAGTAACATGTGCTCCCAAATGGTTAACGCGTGGAGGTTAGATCTTTGCTTGCCCGAGAGGTCATGAGGTTGATCCGTCGGAAGGCTAAACAAATTTTGACCCATCACTTACTGGCCTAATCCAGGGTGCCATGTGGCTCCTTATGATTGGTTCATGTGTCATGCTATGACTGGTTCGTACTATTGAATCATCGGTCCAGTCACCTGCCAGTCAACATCCTTTCCATGTGTCACACCCGGAGGATGCCACCTGTCTGCCAGCTCAGAACCGTACTACCACGTGTCTTCCGAACAACCATGTGTCACTTCAGTACAATGCCACGTGTCAATTTTTTAGTGGTCCAAATCATCCCCGAAAATGCCAAATCTGACTGCCACATGGCATGTCTTGGTACTGCCACATGTCATGCTAACGTCGGCATGTAGTACTGTTGACATCATCTTCTATGTCATTTGTACGCCCTTTGACTAGTTGACTTTGACCTTTGACTTTTTGCATGTTTGGGAAAAACTTCAAATCGCGATAACTTCGCCACACGAAGTCTATTTTTGAAAAATAATATATTGTCGGAATCGACGCGATGAGCACTAGGCGATCGTGACGGTTTCGACCGAATCCGAGAACTTTGAATTTTTTGCCATTTTGGATCCATTTGGATCACTACCTCTCTTGTTGAGTCCAGTCTCTCATTAGAACTCGTACTTAAATCTTCATTTCATCCACCTTGGTCGATTGATCCTCATTCTTCCTCCCTCTCTTGTGAACATCTTCCTATTAATAACCAGGAGTCTATTTGGTATAGAAATTGGCGATAGAAGAAGAGTCGGTGAATGAAACGAAGCTTTGGGGAGCATGTCTCCAACCTCTATACATCATGCTATAGTTAATTCACTAGCTTCTCAAGCTTGGGGCAAAGTACCAACCACCCATGGGCATTCCTCGAAACGTTTGGAAATTATGTTGGGAACTTACAAGCATAGTTTTACTTTGTTTCAAGCTTGTGTAAAAATTAAACAAATTCCGAGCTTAGTCTTTGTTCTTTCTCGTGCTCATAAATACATGAGAATAGGTTACCGAGCTCGGTCTTTGTTCTTTCCTGTGATCATTAATACATGAGAATAAGTTACCGAGTATAACTTTTATCTATTTTTCAGACTCGTAAAAGTTATACGGAAAATGAACTCTTTGGAGTTTCCTTTAAGCTCTTTTTAGACTCTCTAAATATGAAAAGATCACTGAGTGAACTTGCTTCCTTTTACATTCATTAAAAGGATTTGAAAGGGCGTTGTCAAGCGATAGTTTAATCCTGTTACAGTCTCGTTGGTCTAACTATGTAAAAGGTATACTCTAGTCAAACATGACTAGAAGAGTTCTCCCTTGAATTGTTTTATACTTTTTTGGGCTTGGGAGACTAAATTTACGAAAAATGACCTTTTTGGAGTTTTCTTTAAGTGTTTTTCAAACTCTCTAAATATGAAAAACCACCGAGTTTACTTCCTCTGGACTTGTAAAACCTACATTGGAAGATCCATATGGGTCTGAACCACTCCTTCCTAGGGTTCATAAAACATACTCCGAGGGACTTATCCGAAGGACGAGCTTATACAATGAGCATTTGTTATCCTCCTCAAGCTCATTAAAAAATAAAGAGGTACTCGACAAGCATGGTGGGGGGAAATTGGGAAGGGAATCTGTATTGAATATGTATTAATGGAAATAGTCACTCTCAAACATAACATCTTTTACCTTTTGCGTCAAAGTTGGGAAATCCACTTGTCTCTTGTGGATCATGCCCTTTTTGCAAGATTTTGCCCTATGATCTTCTATTTTACGTCAGTGTTGCCAAGACCTTTGTCATCTCAATGTTTGAGAGAAGTTCAACATAATAGCCTTTTATTGCATCGACCAAACTTTGTAGTCTTTTAAACCTCATATCTCGTTGGTCATCCCTGAGTTGGTCCTGAAATTACTTTGTGCTTTTACTATAAATCTTGTACCTGTTTCGTGTCGTTGATGGGGGATACATCAAGGCCCTACTGCGACGAATCACTTCCTATCAACGCCAAGTCACTATGTAGGAAGTTGATTTAGAAGCTATTTAGTACTTTGGAACCTGCATGCCTCAATGGCAGGTATCCTTGCTTTTGACAGAGAGTTTACATCATTGACCTCTGATCAAAGGATTCCGTCGGATGTTTGACTTCAACTCATTAATTCACATACGAAGGAATGTACTAAAAGTACCTTGGGAGTCATGGAAATTAATGGTGATTTCTCTTGCACTTGTTAACGATATACATCAATGACTGGTAATCAAGTGGTTTCTACCATGTTCAACGTCAAGAAATCTATTCACATGGTTAAAATCGTAATTTGGAATTTGGATCAAGATGAAGAATTTGGGAAACCATCTTTTGATATTTGTTTTCCTCACATAGATCCACATTATATCGGTTAGTGGCTATGTTACTATTAGAATTCATAGATCCACAATGTATATTCTCGTGGCTATGGATCAATTAAAGTCATGATGATATGGATCCACATTGTATTTCTGGTGGCCATATCATTAGTAAATGTAATCATGGATCTATAATGTTTTGTTAGTAGCCATGCTTAGAGTCATTCATATTTTGAGTATGGAAATGCCTATCTCAGTGATGATATAATATTGTACTGCAATTTCTGTGTGTTGTTGGCAGGTCTCCAATTGGTGTGTTCTTTGTTTCAAATACCCATCTAGAAAAGTATTTCAATTATCATCTCTTCTAACTTCATACTTTGGGGGGCATTATGTTATACAAAATTTTGTCGCAGCAAGTGATATTGCCTATTCTCTGAAATCTAAAGCATAGAACTTTGGAAGAAAATTGAGAGAGAGTCTTCTTGGGAAGGATCAACTCTAAAAAATCCCTAAATTACAAGATTGTTGCTTGTTGCTTTCTAGTAGGGTGTGGCAACTTCACTTGTCGCATGCTGCATCACTAGAAGGTGGGACAATGTCGCTTGTTTCTAAGGTTTAAGGGTACGTCAACCTTTGTATGTGGGAAAAAATAAAAAATTCTCGAATCTTCTAGGAGAGAAGCTTCGATGATGAGTTGTTTGTCGATCGGTTTAGATCTCACTCATCTCTCTTGATTTAGTGAGATCCTAACCTCTCATCCTAACCTCCTCATGCATTCCTTTCCAATCTATAAATGGAGGCTTCCTTTAAAGGGAAAGGCTATTAAGTGATGAGTAATAAAATAATGGTGATTTGAGAATAGCTCCTGGTTTGTAATTGAGAGCTTGTGAACTTCATTTTGGTCCTAAGGGATTTGGGCTAAAGTGTTCAAGAGATGGCGATGGCACTTATGGATGCTACTTGGGTATTGGAACATTGGACTGCTAGAAGGAGTTTATCAACGCTAAGGCTTGGTTGTAAGTTGCTTCTTGATTTATTAATATAATTATATTCTCCCTTTCCCATAAAGTTGGTATATCATCTTTATTGTATTTTTCTTTGGCCATCTACATAGATTTATCGAAACATGTGTTGTAGTGTTGTTTTCACTTGTTTTGTTTGATTATTACACAAGTCTGTAGCGAAAGGCTTGGGGATCAAATTTGGACCTTCAGTTAAAGAAAGAAAACTTCAGATAAAAATGTATGAACTACTTATCTACTCGTATTTCGATTTAAAATCTAAGGAAATAAATTTATACTGTTTGTTTCTTTCTAGTTTCGGGTGCCTGAACTAGGGAGATTAGTCTGTGTCTGCACTCACTAATTTATCCACAACAACTGTGGTTAGCATGACTACTGGAGGCCGGTTGAGGCAGTCAACGATTCAGTTGGTGCTCCCTGTCTTATACTTGATGTTGAGATGGAACTACTACAAGCATGTGGACCACTTCTCATGGCGGTCATAGTACAATTAGCCTTATGTCTGCATGAACTGCAGAGGCTTATGATTAGTGTGGATGATTGTCTCCTTCCCGACAATGTAATGCCTCTATTGGCAGTAGGCTTGTACAATGGAGTACATTTCTTTGTCGTAAGTAGGGTACTTAAAGATAGTACCTGATAATGTCTCACTATGATAAGCCACAGGATGTCCATGCTGAGTGAGAACTACACCCACAATATAGTCTGAAGCATCTGTCTCAATCTCAAAAGGTTGTTGCAGGTAGGGTAATGAGAGCATCGGGGTTGAGCACAAGCGTTGCTTCAAATCATCGAACACTTTCTGTTGCGACTGACCTTACACAAATTTTGCCTTACCACCACCCCTGGTCACTTGGCTAAGGGCCCATGCAATGTTGGAGAATCCTAACACAAACCTGCGATAGAAATTGGCAAGGCCTAAGAAGCTTTGAAGCTCAGTGAGGTCGAGGCTGGCCAGTCACGGATGACCAGGATCTTGGCTGGATCGACATGCACCCCATGCTCATCAACAATGTAGCCTAGGAACTGGACTATGTTCATGCCGAAGGAGCATTTTTCCAAATTTGCATATAGATTGTGTTGCTGCAGAGTGTGAAGAACTTGTTGAATGTGCTACAAGTATTTCGCCCAATTCTTGTTGAAGATGAGGATGTCATCCAAATACACCACCACAAAAGAATTGGTGAAAGGGCACAATATATCGTCTGTCATCCTCATGAAAGTTGTGGGGGCATTTGTCAAGCCAAAAGGGCATGACCAACCATTCAAAAAGACCTTTGGGCTTGAAGGCAGTTTTCCATACATCGATCTGCTCTATTGGGATCTGGTGGTAGACAGACTTCAGATCAACCTTACTGAAGTATTTATCCCCCTTCAAAGATTGTCGATTCGAGGAATTAGGTACATGTTCCTGATTGTGATTTTATTTAGGGCCTGGTAATCAATGCAGATTCGTCGGGACCCGTTTTTTTTTTTTTTTTTGCATAAGCATGATGGGGCTTCCACAAGGTGATGAGCTTGGGCGGATGTGCCCCTTTTTGAGAAACTCTTGGATTTGATGCTTGATCTCCTCATTTTCTGACAGAGAGTGATGATAGACTGGCCCATTGGGTAGTGGTGCATCGGGGGTCAAATCGATTGAGTGCTTGACTTGACAGTGCAGAGGTACCCCAGTGGGTGAGGAGAAGATGTCTTTGTATTCTTCCACGACCTTATCCACTTGCTTCTGCTGCATGGAGAGACTTCTCACGGAGGCCATGGATGTGGCTGCAACCTTCCACTCATTTTGAGCGCGAATCACGAAGAAGAAAAACTTCCCAGTCTAGGAGTCGACCTTCTTGCATTGCTTGGCAAAGATCAAGGAAATGGCGGTAGATAGGACTATCTCAAGTATCCTGTATAATTTCCTGTCGAAAGTAATAATAACACTATGAGGCTTAGACTCATATACTACATGGCGTTTCCATAAATAAGGTTGGCCCAAAAGAACATCACAAACTTCAAGGGGGGAAACATCACACAATACCCCATATTTGAAGGGCTTGATGTCATAGGTCAGGTGACACTATTGGTTGATGCAGAGATCGTTCCCTTGGTGGAGCCATCTGATGGTGTACCACTGTGGGTGTGTTGTTGTCGATAGAGCCAACCGCTTGACGAACTCCACTGAGATGAGGTTCTTCTGACTACTGCTATCATCGATGAAGTGGAGCGAAGTACCCTTCACCCACATCTGTGAATGAAAGAGGCACTCATGTTCCTTTGGTTCATCAAGTTCGTCAGGTTGGACCTTGGTGGTGATAGAAACAGTGGCACTGGGTTTGTCTCCCTTTTTCTGGTTCTGACTCAGAGTTGGAACTTGCATTTGATACAAAGGATTTCACCTCGGCCACCAATGATTTATTTGAGCGACATTCAACAATGTTATGCCAAGGGCTCTTATGGAACTCACACCATTTCCTAGTGTCTTTCTTTATCTTCCCATTGTCCTTTGTTTGCGGTTTGGACTGGTTGTCCTGAGGCTGTCCTTCCTTTCTTTGCCCTTTGTTTTGTGGGTTGGGGTTGCCTTTTCCATGCTTTTTCTATGAGGGGTTAGCAAACCCAAACCGTCGCATCTTCTGTTTAAGCTTCTGCTCGATTTTGACAACATATTGATAGGCCGCGCCCAAGGACGAAATGCCCAGCAACTCCATTTCTCTCTTGATGTATCTATGCAAATCATCGCGATACTTGAGCACCAAATGTCGCTCAGAGTCTTTGATACCCAGCTTGGTGCGCAAGGTATGGAAGACTTTGGTGAACTCTGACACTGTTTGGTCCCTTTCTTACTGTAGTGTGGTCCATCTTGTATATAAGTCATCATAACTTCCAACAGGGTAGTATTGTTCCTTAATAATATCCTTGAAGGAACTCCAAGTGGGTGCAACTACAAATAATGTAGATCCCTTTGTTTCCTTTTGCTCACAAAAAATTTCCCACTAATCTTTGACATGGAGGATGGCCTTGAGGAGCACAAATGTAATATTTTGTCTATCGGAAAAGTTGTGGACAGAAAAATACCCTTTTAGAAGGTTTAACCATTTATCTACAACATCCACATCTATTTGACCTTCAAATATAGGAATATCAAAATTGATTTGTACCTTGAAGGGGGTGGCGCCTCCGCTTGAGGTAGATGTGTAGCCCGTTGACAGTTGTCGAAGGATTTGTGCAAAGTTATCCATCATCTCGTTCCTTTGTCGCGAGAGGGTTTCCTCAAGCAATAGTTTAAAGGGATCTCCTATCCCATCATCTCCCTTTTCTTCCCCCATGGGCGCTCGTCGGGTTCGGCGAGGCCGGTCTTGCAAAGGCTCAATTGGTTTGAGTCCCAACTGCTTATACCTTGACCTCGTTGGGGACATGCATAAAGAAACAAATGAATAATAGACTGCTCTGATACCACTGATCTGGATTTATGAGTGGAACAAAATGAAATACAGATCTATAACATTAACACACATATACAGAGAACAATAACAAAGATACAGTGGAATTTAACTTATATTAAATAAGAAATCTGTTGAAACTGTAAAATGCAAAATGAAAACAATCTTCCTCGAATGGTGGTAGCTAATCCCTGAGAAGAGATGTGGTGTCTATGCGCATTCATTTGAGCACATTACAATGAGGCCTCCAGGCCTTTTTAGCATCAAGAAGTAAACACAAAACCCTAGACATCCGAAAACCTAACCCAAGGAGATGAAGCACCAAAAGTCATGTGGGCCCCGATGGGGTAAGTTTGTACATCAACTTCCCGGGGTCGTAACTTTTGCATATGATCTCCTTTTTAGGCACACAATAGCCTGTTGGGAAGGACTATACGAGGACTACAGATTATGTCGTCACACTCTAACTTTATCTACAATGTGACTGTGGTGGGCCCAAAAAATGTTGTTTAGGGCCTCAAAACGACCCCGAAAGTTCAGGACCCGAAAAGTTAGAAAGAAACTGCCAAGATAAAAATGTAACTGCGAAGAAGAAAGTTGTATGTGAGCCAACTAGAAGAGGTGGGTGGCCACCGATATCCACCTAGATAAGTTAGCATCAATTCAAGTAGGTAGTGATACAATACCTTGCCAAAATTGTATCAAGGGGGTACCCACAAAAATTCTCCAAGTCATAGAATTTTAGTGGGTAGTTGTGAAGGGCACAACACACCCCCAAACATAGGTGGTCAATCAGATGATTGTGCATATCATGCACATCTACAACTCTAAGCATCCACATACATGGGATAAGAGCCTTCTATATGTTCAACATAGCTACAACATAGCTCTCTATAACTCTATTGGCCACAACCCTTTTTAGGTGTGCTTGGGGTTCCAACCATTGTCCCCCATTGATGTAACTATGCCAATTGCATCATCATAGGAGGAATCCTCCCATGCTCAGACCGAGGTTGATAGAGCAACTAAATTTGTTGAACGGATTTAGCACATTCAACAATAGGTTCATGATATATTGCAGTAAGCCAATGCCAAGTACAAGCAATGACATGACTAACATCATGTTCCACACCAGTTTTAGGTTGGTGATAATGAATGGTTGCATTGTAGAAAGAATGCCTCACAGGCCCCCACATGAAGCTCAGACCACTAAGCTATGGGCCTTACACCATCATGAAGGTTGTGGGTGAGAATTCTTTTGAATTTAATATTCCCCCCTTCCTTGGTTTGCACCTAGTATTTAATGTGGAGCTGCTTCGACCATATTTCCACCCCTATTTGACACCTCAGAGGTGGCTAAGAATTTAACTCCTATAGAATTCAATCCCCACTACATTGAGCAAGATATAGTGGATCATATCATGGACACTAAGACTAAGGGCACTAGCTAATAAAACATACAACTCTATCTAGTTGTCAAAGCAACATAACTTCTTCACCAAGGCAAGTGGCTCACCATGAGTCAAATTTAACAAAACTTTCCCCATTTAACGAGGGAACTTGATGCAATGGGAATCATTGCTTCCCGAGGGTGGAGGACATTGGTTTCCACCCACCTCTTCCACTGGCTGAACATGGGTCTCTATCTTGGCAATTATTTTATCTGCAATTTTTTGGGTCCTAAACTTCCGAGGCCATTTTGAGGCCTTAAATGATGTTTTTTGGCCATTCGAGGGCGTACAACGACCATGGCCTTCTTAGGCTCGCCAATAATTGTACTTCTTAGTTAGATCTTTCCAACGAGCTATTGTGTACCCCAAGCATAGTTTTATGTGAAAGTTACGCCCTTGGGAAGTTGATATGTCAACTAACCACCTCGGGGCTTGCAATCCTTTTGGCGCTTCATCTCCTAGTGTTAGGGTTTTTTCCCCTTATGGCTTGGTACATGTTTAAAGACTATTTTTGAGCCTCTTGTAAGGGATTCTTGCAAATGAGCATAACCGACACCTCTCTCTTAAGAGATAAGCTACCACCATTCTAGCTAGTTTGTATTGCCTTGCAGTTTACAACCTTTTTCCTATTTCATTCATTAATAGAATTTGGGTTTCATTGTATTACTATGCTCTCTACAATATTTTTCTCTGTGTGTTTCTATTCATATTCCCACCTTTCATTTTGTTCTCTATATAATCTATATCAACCATAGACGTTGTTACTCTAACTCTCTCAACAATAGGTCGCCCCCGAGTTGGGGATATGACTCCACTAGAGCAAAGGCTACCCAATCCACCTAGGTTTAACAATTAGTATAAAGGTGTCCAGGCCAAGATACCAAACTTCGACAACGATTCCAACCGACAAACTATCATTCCCCTTAACCCGCACAACTCAAGGAAGTCTACCCCTTTCTCTGCATGACAGTCCCTTAGGCTGTCCCACTTCCCTTCTAGGGTTCTAACATAGGTCAGATAGGAAGTCTCAAAGTTGTGGCTCTAGGGACTCCAGGTGTACCCATGGAGTCTTCAAGCACCCTCTAGGCCTCACACATTGCGCAATTCTACCCACCCAATTCTCCCTCTAAGGCTCTAGCCTTCCCCAAGGCAAACAAAAAAGAATTGTCCACCCAAATCGACCTAGGATTCATAGGGTTCACAAAGTAGTAGGGTCTCTAGCTCTCTTGGCTCATACCCAACATTCCATGGAAAGAATGATCGGGATGGAATAATGGAATGGTAGAATGAATGTATTTTCCACTAAGCCTACACTTTAAATATGCATGGCTCCTTTTTAACAAGTGGCACTCATCCCATCAATTAGGAACTTATGATGTAATCATGATATCATAACGTAGGACTTAGGAATATTTTAATATTTTCTTTCCTTAGCCCCTTTCCTCAAGCCCTTAGTCCTCTTTCCCTCTCGTGGAGTCCTAACTCTCCATACTCTTTTGTCTGACTTGGTCTATAGTAGTGATGTATTTTATTAATTAAGTGTATGTATAGATTACAATACAGGCTCTCTGACCCAAAAATATTACAAGCACTTTAGCCCCAAAAAACATGCTTGCTCACCAACCTATATAACATATGTACATATACAATTATAGCATGGGGGTCAAACTAGGGGGGTTAGAATAACAAATGAAACCCCTAATAGGCACACAAATCCACTTTAGGAAGTCCTAAAAATTGCATTGGGAGCCCAAGAAACTTGACCCAAACATGGCAGGATAACTGCACAGTCTTAGCATAAAAAACTTTCCTCACACATAGACAACACTGTTAGTGTATTCAACATATCCAAGGGACCCAAGAAAGAATATTGACATAATGAGTTTCCTCCCTAAAGGAGAACACAAGAAAAAACCCTTTGTTAGGCTATGGGTTGCTAAATTGTGCCATCCATAGGGCTTATAGACCTCCTTTACGACAAACTTAGGGGAATCCAACCCAGGTAATAACCCAATAAATAAATCATTTAAACTTATCATAGACACCATAATATTAGTTAAGGCCAATATCAATAATAAACTTCATTATCAGGGATGCCATTACCTCGTGGAACATCTCAAGGACAACCTTGTGAGGAGTCTTGGGAGCCATGGGCACTGCTACTGTATTTTATAATCACTAATGCTCAGATATCGATGTTGGACATATTTGTATTCTTTGTAAGTACATTGTGCATCTTGACATGACTTGTTGGGGTTCGAGGGCTTATCCTCACTTTATTTTTTTTGGTTTGCTTTTTGTAAGTGTTTGGTTAGTTTTTGATCAATGGTTTTGATCCATTGTAATCTAATCTCGGTCAAGGGATTATGATTGTAATATAATCCCAATTAGAGGAGCATGGTTAATTGATGATGCAAAATACCTAAAGATTGCATGGCAAATGGTTTACTAAAAAAAAATACAATAACAAAGAGAGAGGTGTAGCTATGAGTTCATTGGTTTTCCCTGTGAAGGGTTTCCAAGGTAAATCTCTTGTGTGCTATGTATGTGTGCCATTATTTCTTCCGTTTTAAGATTTTGTTAGCATATCTTCTCTTACATTGGTTAATCAAACTCTTCAATTCACCGGTTCAACGACCATAGTTTCAAGTTGAGGGTTGACCATAATGAGCCCCCTCATGCTTCGTGGAGAGTGGGGAAAGCCACCAAGGGCCACTACACAGTAGCGCCTTATTACCGAGTGGTGAATGTAAAAGGACATACCATCAATGACAAGATTGTACGAGAATATATTTTTCCTGCTAACATGAGGAAACCCTAACAAAGCTCCATGAACCTTCCATGTGTCTCCAACATCAAATCTCAGTGTTGAAAACTTCGAGAATTAACTCTTTGGTATTTTTTAAAACCATCCACAATAAGGCACTAATTGGTCTTATCATTATGGATCATCCAATTAGATTGACAACAAAATTAAACTTGAATTGAAAGGTATAATACCTTGCATATGATCGAGACTAATAAGGCATATAGATGTCAAGTGCAAAAGTCAATGCTTAAAATTGAACAAAGAATGCATAAACAAAAAGAATACAATACAGAAACATAAAAAGGTCGAGTGGTCACTCTGCTTAATCAAACAACTTAATGACTTAATGAAGATGCTACAAATACCAAATCCATGCATACATAAAATTAGGCATCTCAAAATCACAAAGTCATAAACTCGAAACCAATCTCAAACCCAAGGCACAAGAGTTGCATACTAAACATGAAACCACATAAGGCTTTGTTCATTTATAGTGATTTCCTCTATAAAACATGCAAATTAATGGCCTCCTCCAACGCCATGCACACCATCCACTCTTAATTCCTCACACCATCCACTCTTAACTGCCTCATGTAATAGTTCTACTTGACGAGATTCAACGAAAAAGGCAAAATAGAGCTTTAACCCTACATTGCGAAATAGAAAGCTAGGTCAAAAGCACGAGCGTTTTCGATCAACCAACACTATATAGAATCTGCAGAACTACACACATCTCCTCTTTCGCTACGCTGCAAAACAAATTCGCTTCTTGATAAGAAGATATACACTGAATGTACAGCAGCTAATTTTAGGTACACACCCACCATTATACTCAAAACAAAACCCTAACATGGCGGCTGTTGCTGCTGAAGAAGCCAACCTTTACCAGATCGATCTAGGGAACCTGACGGCTTTCGACTCGCACGATCCTGGAGCCTCCGCTACGTCTTCCGAGTATGTTTTCTTTATCTCTTTTCGCATTCAAAATAAAAGAGTTTTGATTAACTAAATTAACTGTGACAGCAAAATTACCTTTGTTTTTCGATTCCATGGAGCAGCATTTGTCCAGCTGATGCTAAATAGCATATTCTTCTTCGAAGCACAAGTGTAGTCCTTGCACTGCTGTAGATATTCATATTCATAACCAGTTCAATTATACCCCCCAAAACACATGTTTAGACAATGATCTCAATTTTTATGTTATTTACCATTAAAAATTTCAAGTCCAAGGATATTGCTGCCAGATACTACGGGTCATGTTTGGTCTTGGAGTTGCTAGCAGTTGGGTTCATTGCAAGGAACGGGAAAGAGGAAAAGGAACGAGACAGAGGGCTAGAGGGTTTTGCGGGATAACAAGTGGGAAACAATGGTATCAGAAACGAGAAACGCGGAATGGGTAGTGTAGTCTGGAAAACATAAATTTTCAGATTTCACACTAATAACGTCTTTTTAGGGTTTTTAAATGTTTTTTAATATATAAACAAAAATACACAAAAAATGAAAAAAAATTGCAAATTTGCAACGGGGAGGTTTTAGGTTCCATTCGTATGCAGTTTATATTTGAGTACTTGTCTCATGCAAGGATCAGCAACAGATGACCACAAACAAATGTACCATCTTTATTAATCGCATTAACTAACATTAACTACTCCTGATTTGGAGGATAGTTTGGTGGAAAAATTTGGTATTTTTGCCCCCTTCCGCCTTCCTAATGTTTCCTCCTTTCCCCTTTCATCGAGCTTTTGGAGTAGGGAGTTTTCTTTTCAGCATCAATTCTGTAGTTAGTCCCTCTTTTAAAATGGTAGACTGGACCTTCTCCATTTTTTCCTTAAATCTCTTTTTTTGGAACGAAAGAGATTTTATGGAAGAACCCTGTGTAAATTTTTGTTTTTTTCTCGATGTTTAGGACTGTGTTAGCTTGGGCCATCCATCTTTAGGAGATATTCATCAAAGGATAATCTCACATGGAAAAAACAATAACAATTTTATGAATATTTATCAACATAATTGAGTCAGGGTTGGCTCTTTTTTTGTGAACTGAAAGATATTGACAAAAACTGATTTATTCCATTCCTTTAGCCTGCCTTTACAATATTTAGTTTTTGCTCCAAACATTTTGGATCCCCTTCCGGGTTGCCTTTCATTCCGCCAAGTCTATTTTCTTTGATGTTTGGGTGGGACAGCCACATGTTCTCTAAGGGAAAGGTAGCATTATGTAGTTTTTCATTTTCAGAAATATTTGAAAGTATTGGCCAACGATCTGATTTAGCTCCTTTAAGAATAAATGACTCTAGACAGTAATTGGTAAAACACTGGAAAGGGTATCCTTTAYCAGGCATCTATCCAAACTCTCTGCTATGAGCTGCTGTTTGCTTCTTCTGTTATTCCAGGTGAACTGTCCTTCCTTGGGATATAGATGTCTGGAAGGTTCACATTATTAACAAATCTTGAAATTTCTCACTTGCCTYGTTTAGTCTCCTCTGACYGCCTTTATTTTCTTCCTGATTTAGRAAGCTAAAGTCTTCTCCCAGAATCCATGGCAGGTYYTGATTAACAACTCTGTATCTAGATAACACTTACCAACACTGTACCTTTGAAACTGTTAGCTTTAGCTTGGTTTGGTTGTCYCAGCTGTGCCTACTGTCCTAGGCCAGCTGTGGGACACTTTAATTAACCCAGATCAGCCTTTCTTATCTCAGCCTTAAGTTTAGGCTTGCAGCATTTCTCTTTGAGTGGAATGTGGGGCCCAGGGAGAGAGGGCACACCTTGAAGGTGTTTGGATGGTTTGTGGGACCCAGGCCAAGGAGGGCGCACCTCTAGGTGGCTACTAGTGGAGTGTGGGTCCCTGACCAAGGGGGGCGCACCTCCTAGTGGAGAGTGGGGCCCAGCAGCCCCAACTCTCAGCCATTGAGGTCAAGCCTTGGGACACTTGTCAAAGAGGATGGGAGGCTGCAAGGGAGATAAAAGGAGGTTGAGGGTGAGAGGACAGAATTCATTCTCATTTGTGAGCTGAGCAAGTGAGCGGAAGGAGGGAGCTGGCGCTGAGGAGAGTGGCTGTGTTTTGCTGAGGAGTTTGAGCAGAACAGAACAGCCATCTTCAGGGGCGCTTGAGGGCTATTTGAGTAGAGCAAGGGCATCAAGGAGCTGGCAGAATTTGCTGAGAGTGGGCAGTGGGATACTCCCCTTCTTGTTAGGGCCGTACAAGCTGTTTAATAGGTTGTACAGGGCCATACTATACAGCAGCAGCTACAACAGAGATTTCTGGGCTGTTCAGAGGCCCAGAAGGGTGCACTAAGGCAGCCATACAACACTCATAAGTAGCCAAGACAGCTGGGCTGTACAGTGGCTTGTTAGGCTGAGTTTTGGAGGACCATACGGTTCCCAGAATAGGGCAGAATTGGTGCTGTAAGAATTTCTGTAGTTGCTGTTTTAGTTTTCTGAGTTTTCTTGTGTGTAAATGCTGCTGTAAAACTTGCTCAAGAAGCTCAATAAAGCCCCTCTTTTGCTGGTTTTTCCTCACACTGGGGTTCCAGGGTACTTCTAGTGTCTATGTGATTTTTATGCTTGGTTTACTGTATGTTTCCGTTGCAAATTTTCTGTTTTATATTTCAGCTGTAGGTTTCTGCATAATTTCCAGAATTATACGAGCTAGTATAATTTCTGTGTTTCAGTAAATTATTGGCAGCAATCTCAGTGACTGATATATAGCGGTAATTTCAACATGGTATCAGAAAGCCTTTGAGTACATGGCAGCCAAGTGACTAGCTGTGCAGACCAGCAAGGGAAAATCAGCATGTGGACAAAAGACTAGGTTGTGTGGGTTAAAACAGGACAGCAGACTCAAATGGCCAATGTAGGCTTGAGGGTTGAGGACAGGCTGGATGGAGCCTCAAATTTCTGTCCTTGGAGGGAGCAAATTAACTTGGTGTTGGAGGAGAATGGGCTGTTGGAAATTGCAGAAGGCAAAGTGGCAACACCAACTGATCCAGTACGGCTAGCTGCCCATGCTAAGAAGGATGTCAAGGCTAGAAGGATACTTGTGGATGGTGTCAAGGACCACATCGTTTCACATTTGTCTGGAAAGAAGAGGAAATGTGGGAGGCCCTGGTAAAGCTATACCAATTTGACAACCAGAGCAGAAAGATGCTTCTCAGAGAGAAGTTGAGAAGCACGAAGATGGCCAAGGGAGAGTTGATAGTCACTTACCTCACAAAGTTCACTCAGATTCGAGATGAACTTGCAGTAGTGGGAGAGACTGTAGTTGAGACTGAGCTGTTGAACAACCTTGAATGGCTTCACCAAGCAGTGGGACGTGTTTGTCTAAGGGGTGGTTGCACATGAGAAACTCCTTTACTGGGAGAGGTTGTGGGACGACTTCACCTAGGAGGAGCTGCGAGTAGATGCATCTTAGGCTAGTCAGCCGAAGAGTGAGGAGGAGGAGAATGTGGTTCTTCATGCAAAGAAGAGCAGTGGAGTGGGAGGCCCCACGGACATGGGCAAAGTGAGATGCTTTGCATGTCACAAAACTGGCCACTATGTCGACAAGTGTCCTAACAAGAAGAAGAAGAAGGAGTCGGATGTAGCAACTACAACATCCTACTGAGATGGATGCGTTTGTAGAGAAATTCGAGAATAAATTTTCTCTAGTTGCCACTCTTTTTAGCAGCTGCAGATTGACTGAGTTTGAGGACATCGGGGCATGGTTCGTGGACAGTGGGTCATCTTGCCATATGACGAGAATGAGGTCAATGTTCCTTAGTGTTTCGGAGACAGGCTCGGGCTGCCATGTGAAGAATGGGGCGCACACTAGGCATGCAGTAAAGGGGGTTGGATGCGTCAGATTCCAGCTAGAGCCAGGACTCAGGAGTGTCTTTGGAGGTGGATGAGGTGATGTATGTGTTAGAGTTGAAGGTTAAATTTTTTGTCTATATCAGCTCTGGAGGATATGGGGTATGATGTAATGCTCGCTGATGGACATGTGCTCATACGGGCAGAGGGAGCAACCTTGGATGCAACAATGAGGCTTGGCATCAAGCAAGGTATGATGTACAGGGTGTTGGGACAACCTGTAGGTGGGTTCAGGGGGATCTTGGACTAGAGATCAGTGTCAAAGAAAGTCAACTGGTATGACTTGATATTGATGGCTGAGCGGAACAACACATTAGATCAGAGTGCAACAAAAGTAGCAGGTGGATCTTCCGGTTTAGAGGGAGTAGCTACAACAACAACAACAACATATTTGATTGGATCAGAGGTTGATCCTGGTGGAGACACCTCCCTCGCTAAGAGGGAGTGTTAACTTTAGCTCGATTTGGTGTCTCAGCTGTGCCTACTGTCCTAAGCCAGCTGTGGGACACCTATTAACCCATATCACCCTTTCTTATCTCAGCCTTCGGTTTAGGCTTGCAACATTTCTCTTTGAGTCGAATGTGGGGCCTAGGGAGAGAGGGCACACCTTGAAGGTGGCTAGGTGGTTTGTGGGACCTAGACCAAGGAGGGCACACCTCTAGGTGGCTACTAGTGAAGTGTGGGTCCATGACCAAGGGGGGCACACCTCCTAGTGGAGAGGTGGGGCCCAACAACCCCAACTCTCAACCATTGAGGCCAAGCCTTGGGACACTTGTCAAAGAGGATGGGAGGCTGCTAGGGAGATAAAAGGAGGCTAAGGGTGAGAGGACATAATTCATTCTCATTTGTGAGCTGAGCAAGTGGGCCGAAGGAGGGATTTGACGTTGAGGAGAGTGGCTGTGTTTTGTTGAGGAGTTTGAGCAGAGCAGAACAACCATCTTTAGGAGCGCTTGAGGGCTATTTGAGTAGAGCAAGGGCAGGAAGGAGCTAGAAGAATTTGTTGAGGGTGGGATACTCCCCTTCTTCTCAAGGCCATACAAGCTGTTTAATAGGTTGTACAAGGCCATACTATACAACAACAACTACAACATATATTTTTGGGTTGTTCAGAGGCCTAGAAGGGCGCACTAAGGCAACCATACAACACCCATAAGTAGCCAAAGACAGTTGGGGCATATAGTGGCCTCTTAGGTTGAGTTTTGGAGGGCCGTACAACTCCCAGAGCAAGGCAGAATTGGTGCTGTAAGAATTTCTGTAGTTGCTATTTTAGTTTTCTGAGTTTTCCTGTGTGTAAACACTGCTGTAAAACTTGCTCAAGAAGCTCAATAAAGCCCCTCCTTTGTTGGTTTTTCCCCATACTGGGGTTCCAGGGTACTTCTGGTGTCTATGTGATTTTTATGCTTGGTTTACTGTATGTTTCCACTGCAAATTTTTTGTTTTATATTTCAGCTGTAGGTTTATGTATAATTTCCAGAATTACATGAGCTAGTATAATTTTCGTGTTTCAGTAAATTATTGGAAGCAATCTCAGTGACTGAGATATAGTGGTAATTTCAACATAAACTATGTCCTTTGGGCATAGCTATTTGTGAGAATCCTGGATAGGTTGGAAGACACTGAGGAGAAATGGTTAGCAAGCTACCATCCACCCTCTACCCTGGTCAGTGTTTTCCAGCTGTACCTTCTTAGGATCCCATATAATTGCTATTCCTTTGGAATAGCAAGAAGCACTATTTTCTAATCTTTGCAGCCTTTCCATATTCTCTGGGCTTCCATTATCTTCAAATGATCTTTGTTTATTGTAAATTTTTTTCCTGTCTTGTATATTTGGTTGTCTGGTTTTTCTAGCTTATTCCTCTTTAAGAGTCTTCTCTTGGTGGGTGCATTCAACCCCTCTCACTTTCCTTGAGAGGATCTTCATTGTCCCAACTCGTGGTTAGATTGAGAAAAAGATCCCTTAACGATTGTTCTTGGGTTGAGTCTACTTGGTACTTTCCTTCTTTGACTAATTTTTCACATAATAATTTTCTAACTTTCTTACCTTGGGGAATCCGACTTTTGAAGATTTAATGGTATGCTTTTTATCCCCAGTTTCCTTGACTTTTTTTGCCTCTTTCTTTGATTGTGCTTTGGTTGTCTCTTCCATGGGTGAACCTCCTTCCTTCCAGTTTATTGTTGATGGGTTGAATCTGAAGGGGTTTTTCTCCCTCCACAATTTCTTTTGTATCTCTCAGGTGTCCCAGAGTTCTTCCTTCATCTGTTGTAGTTATTCTCATCCGTTCTGT
>ML793004.1:608305-618353 GCA_009831015.1 Picea engelmannii
TATCACATGGAAGTTCTCTGGAACGACGAAAGACTGCTTCTTCATGAAAGGTCAAGTCTCTACTGACCTCAATGAAATTTTGCCTTGGTATATAAATTCAGTATGCCTTTGAGGTTTCACTATATCCAACAAAAGTTCCTTTCTTTCTGAAGGGCTCTAACTTAGTCCTCTTTTCTTTTGGTATATGAATGTACACTGGACTGCCAAAGATTCTCAAATGATCAATTGAAGTCTTCTTACCGGTGAAGACTTCTTTTGGAGTTTCTCTTCAAGGGATTTACGAGGACACCTGTTCTGAATGTAGACTGCAGTGCTTGCAACTTTGGCCCAATGAGATAAAGGTAGATTCTGAACATACATCATGGCTCTGGCTGCTTCACAGATTGTACTGTTCTTTCTTTCTGCAACCCCATTCTGCTGGGGATTATAAGGCACAATCAACTCCCTCTTAATCCCTGAAGCCCGACAAAGGTCATCGTACTAGTGGGAGTCAAATTCTTTTCCATTGTTCGTTCTGAAAACACAGATGTGTCTACCTGTCTGATTCTCAACAAGATTCTTAAAATCCTGAAATTTGTTGAAATATTCATCTTTTGTCTTCAAAAAATAAATCAAAAAATAAATCCAAGTTTTACGAGAACAATCATCAATAAAAATGATATAATAAAGACAACCATTCATAGACGGAGCAGTCATAGGTCCACAAAGATCAGAATGAATAAGATCTAAAATGCCACTAGTTTTTCTATTACTGTGAGGGTAAGCTTTCTTTGTATTCTTATCGAGAGCACAACCTCTACAAACACTATCATGCTCAAATGAAAACACTGGCATACCTGTTACCATCTTTTGCAAACCTGGGAGCGCATTGTAGTTGAGATGTCCAAGCCTTCTGTGCCATAGCTCGTAGGGGTTTATCATCTCGTGAGCCAGTGCTTGAACAACTTGACTGGTGATTTTGTAAAGTCCACTCTTTTGAGTTCCGATAGCCATGGCAGAGCTCAAACTCCCATTTGAGGGCCACATGAGAGCCTTCCCTTTGGAGAAAGCTACTGAGTACCCTTTGCTTTCTAACATTGCAACTGAGATGAGATTTTTCTTTAATCTAAGAACATAAAGAAGTTCATCGATATGAAATACATTACCTGTCTGAAGCTGAAAGGATGCTGATCCAAACCCTTTGATGTCATAGATGCCATCATCACCCAATTCTACCTTCACATTGAACTTCTTATCTCGATAGTTTGCAAGATTCTGTTTGAAGCTTGTCATGTGTTTGGAGGCCCTGTTGCCCACTAACCAAACATCTTCCGACTTGGTTATAGTGTTGGAGAGGGTCGAGACAAGATAACATTCTTGACGTTGTTCTTTCTCTTTAGTAGCTGCCCTGGTTCTTCTTCCTCGATTGCAACTGAAGCATGAAACTTGCCTCTCTCCTTCTGTTGTGAAGGAGGGTTCCTACAGTTTTTTGCATAATGACCTAGCCTTTTACAGTTAAAGCATCTTATTTTAGATAAATGAGAGTGAAAGTGAGATTGCGTACCTTGTGGTTTCTTACCTTTGCCTTTGTGCCAAGGAAACTTCTTCCATCTCTTGGCTTTGATTGAAAGAGCATGGTCTCTTACCGTTGAGGGCTCATTCCTACTTTTGAGTCTACTCTCTTCTTCCAAGCAATCATGCCGTAATCTCTCGAAGTTAGGTTGAACTTCTCTTTAGTTGATCGAAGAGAGAAAAATCTCCCATGAGTTAGGGAGGTCATCAACTGTAGTTTGTACAAGGTCATCATCATCCATTGCAATTCCAATTGCTGTAAGCTGATCTCTGGTTTGATCAATCTTAGAAAAGAAGACAAAGATAGTTGCGTCCTTTCCCATCTTTAATGTACGTAGTTGTTTCTTTAATATCCTCTTCTGAGTTGGAGCCTTCTTTTCATAAAAAAATGCTATGGCATCAACGCATTCTGTGGCTGTCCTTAGATTACCATTGAGGGGCATCATGCTGTCCTTAACTGAATAAAAAATGATTCTTTTAGCTATGGCCTGTCTCTTCTTATATGCTGCCATGCCTGCATTTGAAGTGGGTTCTTCTATCACCCTGGTAACTAGCTCATCCAAGTCACCTTCTTCTAGTATGTTGAATACCCTAGCCTTCCAAGCATTGAAGTTGGAGGCCCCTTGAAACCTATCTTCTGCTTTAACTGAAGATGAAGCCATGCTTGTTTAAAGATGAAAAAGTTTTACTGCTGATCTGCAAAACAAACCCTGATGCAAGGATCTACGCAGGCTCAAAAGTCTGCCACTGGTGAGCTCTTTTTATGCCCTAAGCTCTGATTCCATGTTAGATTTTAGGGAAAAATAAAATAGAGATATCTTTTCCAAATGAATTCTACAGTACAAACAGATCAACACCTTTTAAAACAAAAACTGAAGTAGATAATATACTGAAAAATATAAGACTGAATATGAAAGAGAACATGCTTAATCTAAAACTGATCAAGAACTCAAAATAACATTTCTGGACATAGATAAACCATAGAAGAATTAGATCTGAACTTTTACCTTTATAGAACAATCAAAGATGTACCTGATGTTGAATGTTGTCCTCTTTAATATGCTCAGAAATTCTGTTTAAAGATCATGGGCCAAAAACCCCAAGGGTTTGACCTCCACCAATATCTTGAGAGGATCGTCTTGCCGGATAGGACTCTAGGACAAAAGGGAGGTTGAAACAAAGATAAAGCAACTCATCCAAACACCGTCCAAGCTGAGTTGAAATGATTCAACCAATAAACCCTTCAAGGCATGAAAGGCACCATCAAGAGGAACAACAAAGGGAAAACACCAACAATCAAGGAGGAGGAGCCAAATGTTGCCTAGGAGGCAGTGGCACCCTCAACACACTAAACAACAGCAAGAAGAAGGGCAATGGAGGCCACTGCACCCTCAACACACACAACAACAACTCACGGTGAGGCCAAAAGAAGGCCGCGACACCCACAACAGGAAGAGGGAGGTCCGCGGCTCCAATAGGCAGTCAAGGAGAGGTCTGTGACACACATTGGAGAGGTTCGCTCTGACTATCTCAGCAGAAGGAGAGGTCTGAGGTACCCTAGCTCAACAAACACACCAACAGATATTCCCAGCCAACAAAAGAAACCAAGGAGGCCGCACCAAGAAGGACTGAGGTAGCCGCAACAAGCTCAAGCAAATGAGAGGAGAGGGAGATATGTGTGAGTGTAAGAGCGAGGGAGGGTATGTTCCTTTTTATAGTTTTAGAAGAGGGTTAGGGTTAAATTAAATCAAATAATAAATGACATTTTATTTAATAAAATATTAATTAAAAGTCAAATAAGTCAAAGTGACTTATAAAAACCCAACACCACATCAAACAAGAAGGGAAACAAAACTAAGCAAGGGGGAACTTCAAGACAAAGTCAAGGGGTCCTCTTTAATGGCAAAACATGTCCACACAAGTCTCATGGTAGCTTATAAACTTTTATCATCACTGCATAAGAGGAAACATTCATGATGTGGTCATGTCCATCTTCATGGCTGCTCCTAGGTCTCGTGGACCATCCCGTGAGAGAGGAAGAAGATCACACATCATCACATCTTGGTACACAACCAAGATCTACCTGGTCCAAGACCAGGGTACCCCAGAACACATCTGGGGGCCCTAGAACACATCTAGGGTCTTTCGTCCACTGAAGTACAAGACCAAGGATCAACCCAAGCGTTTAAGCAAAGATTCCCTGGAACACATCCAGGGGTCCTAGAACACATCTAGGGACTCTCATCATCGACCACCAAGGAACACATCCAAGGATCAATCCAAGCACCGAGCAAGGATTCCCTGGAACACATCCAGGGGCCCTAGAACACATCTAGGGACTTACTGCTTGGTCCTTGACCAAGAACCCCAGTAATACAATGGGGGCCCACACTAGGGTCTTTTGCCATGGCTGAAACTACTTGGTTCCAAACCAAGAACCCCAGGAGTGTACTGGGGGCCCTAGATCTCAGCTAGGGTCTTATGCCATCCTTCTGGAGAATGGCTCTTGCAGCTGCACTAATTTCAATAGGATCAACAAAGATCCAATAACAGTGTCCAAAGGAAACAAATGGTTGGGATCACATAAAATTAATTTCCAAGGATAGAAACAAAATTTTATAACTTTCCATGGCAAAAACATTAAAATTCTTGGAGTGAATCCAATCTGAATAAAAGTTTTACTATTTTAAACAAATGCAACATAGCAAAAAGCCATTCAATTTGAGATTTCATTATTTCTTTTTGTACTTGCGACCAAGAGAGGACTTCTAAAGCTGATCAACAATTGTTATGGTTGCCCTATCTCTTTATGTCAAGGCCTAAATCATCTTGTCTTTTGGGTGTCTTGTGACTTGAGGGTGTACACTGTAGGCGAAGTGTTTATGTTCATTGTAGAAGTTGGCAACTTCAGAATATTCAATCAATATAAATGTTAAACTTTATCTGTTGTAAACTGTTTGTAAAAACTTGCTTTGGAACTGTTTTATGAGTTTTGATGATCATTGAACCAGGATCATGAAACCCAATTCTGCATCATATGAATCCAAGTAGATTGCTCATTAGAAAATCGTCCTAAAAAGAACCTACCTAACTTGTCTTCTGAATTTTCTACAATGTTGAAATATTCATCTAAATGCCAAGGAGTTGGATGGAGATATTCATCATCTGCTGCTATAGTTTGGCTCTGTTATATCGATCATTTTGGCAAGAGATATAGAATTTTTTTCAAGCGGCAATAGTTTAAACTTTAAAATAAAAACCTATAGATTGTTCATCTCCAAAAAACATAGTTCATTATTTCTTAGTGACCAAACAACTAAAGCAAGCATTTGGAATATCTGATGCTCAAGATAACCTTTGATCTTGTGGGCTATGTGAATATTCCACGTGCCATTTCAATCCCTTTTTGTTCTTAGAGATGTCTTTCAATACAAACCGATGGGCATATGATTAAAGGCATGATGATGCTTATAGGCTTGTTATCTCACAAATCTGCACTTAGCAAACGTATGAAATAATTGTGAGCAATTAGCCTAAGGTCACTGCTAATTACTCGGTTTGGACTTGTGCCTTTCCAGTCACAGGGGGGTGTCCCTCGTGATCATACGCTTCAGCAACTTAAGAAATCTGCGTAAATAGCACAAGTGATCAGCACATGAAATATTTGTCCTCAAGATGCTTGCAAGCAACCAAGGACACAAGAAAACTCAGTCAAATAATATGAGGGAGATTCACTTCATTAGCCAGCTACAACTATGAATGATGAAAAGAAACGGCTATGTGCCTTAAGTGAATATAGAATCAAAATAAGGGCACTAAGGCCACCCACACCACTATCACAAAATACAGTTATTCAACCATGACATTCAAAGAGCTGTAAAGACATGGCATAATTGAACCCTATCTGTATATTAATCAAAAAATTGTTTGCATCATGACGATGAATACAAGACTGGCTCATAACAAGCAGTGGACACAGTGAGGGCAGCAATGAAGGGAAGGCTGGAAAAAGATGAATGACAGGGCTGGCTGTAGACTGTTCGCTGAATAAAGTCTCCCTTTTAAGTCCCCTCCACTGTTTTTATAGGAGCAAGTGGTCAAAGCATAAGTGCACCCTAGCTATGCATTGAAGGAGGATTGAGAACCCTACATGTGAGTTAACTGCT
Source organism: Picea engelmannii (assembly GCA_009831015.1). NCBI lineage: Eukaryota > Viridiplantae > Streptophyta > Pinopsida > Pinales > Pinaceae > Picea > Picea engelmannii. Next base: position 614,023 of record ML793004.1, read on the forward strand.
GTTTGGGAATATTCTGTGGTAGAAGACCTCCACACTGCTGGTTTGTGACACTTCTCAAGAACAAAACAACCATTGATTGACAGTGACCTCGTTCTTGTAACTGCTGTTACCTCTTCCCAATGTGATCATGCTTATAAAACGTGCTAAAATAACCACACCCAGTGCTGTTATATGACTGTTTGAGTGGTAGAAGCGCTGGAAACATGCCAAATATAATGATAGGACTGCTGTACAAGTGCCTTTACCAACTCTGTTTCACAAACAGTCAGAAATAAACAATTCTCATATCTGTTTTAGGCCAAATTCTGTGGATGAATGTGCTGGAAACTGCCAGACAGTAGGGTGATCTGCTTCAAGACTGTCTCTACACTGCCACTTGTTAATAGACTCCTTTAAAACCACCACCTCAACGCTGATCTTGTGCAAGATCATAGGGTTTAATTGGCTGTTATCTCACTGTTGACTCAGAAATCTGCCAGTAAGCATGTATCACAGCCATGCTACAGCCACATATATGCCTGTTCTCACGTTAAAACAGACTAGCATGCACTTATCCTCAAAATTCATGCCACCAAAAATAAAACTGCCCATTGACCTCCCTTGAATGACTATGGCTCATGAAACTCAACCAAAATTCCAATTATAAAGGAGGTCGGCCTAGGTATTTTGAAGATGGCACAAATCAAGCTAGGTTTTGAGTTGGCTAAAGATAGCGAGTTGAATTAGGGTTTTAGTTGGCGAAAATAGCTCAATTTTTTTTTTACATTGGAATAGAGCTCGGGGAAACCCACCGGGCACTTCCCCTCATTTCGAGGATGGTATCCGGGGTAAACCAGATTTTGTAGAAAGCCGAGGCTTTTTCGATAGTTTGCTCATTTATGAACTCAACATGTCACTGCGGGAATTGAACCTGGGTGGGGGGGAAAACACCCCTCAACACAAACCACTCGGGCTAAACTCAATTGACAAGCAAAAATAACACAATTACCAAGGTGAATTAGGTTTTCCAAAACTGGTAAAGGATCATCCACTAGTTAATTTAGAACTCAAGCCATGAGAAGAGGATATGGATTAGGCTGGACAAACTATCAAACTGCCAAATATACCAAAGGAGGTTGAATTAGGGTTTGGAGGTTGAGATGCTTAGCACAAATTTTACCAAGGTTTGCCTCAAGTGACAACTCCCCATTGTTTTCCATGTGTCACACTGAGAACACCTCCACTTGCTCAATTTGGAAGGAATCTATTACTGCACATTAGAACCAAGAGACTAGAGCCCGTACCTGCCAAAAATAGAAATGCTAAATATAGCCATTCTAAAAATAGTGGCTTGACTCCTAAAAATATGAAGGACGAAAAATGAAGGGAACTACAATGAGACTACTGCCAACTATAGCATGCCTAAAAACAGGCATTGCGAAAAATAACATCTCGTATGTCAATGAAGACACTCTCATCAGATTTGCCTTTTTGCAAGGAAGCCAAATATATGCTTAGAATTGACATGTGAGCCTTGAAAGCCTAACTGCTAAAAATAGTAGTGTCATGAAAATACTTGCATGTTGCTTGAAAAAATGCCTTTGAAACAAACTTTGATCACTGTGAAACTGGATGTACCTGTCATTTAAAACTAGCTTGATGAAAGCGAGTTGGATCTTAACCCTCCAGTTGTGCAGGCAGATCTGGGGGTTAACAAGGCTATAACAGGGAAATATCCTAGCTTGTGCTACCAAGGTGTGTATCAACTCCAATTATATAATAGCATTTAGAAGTGGAATATAAAGAGATGAGTTAGGATGTACTAAGAAAAAACCACTTCAAATCCTAGATAAAAGAGAATTAGATGGAAAATCCAAGATAATTCAATTGACAACAACAAATTGATTGGTAAATGGCTGTGGATATTCCTTGAGACAACTTGTCACAACAAAACTTAGAATGTTATTGTAGACACAACGAGATTATACACCACTGTGCAATGATGACTTGTGATCAAAATTCAAATTATAAAACTAGAAACATACTAATTTTTATATGAAAAGTAAATGAGAAGAAACAAGTAAGTCTTTAGTAGTTAAAAAAGCACACAAGATGTACCCTAGAGAAACCCATAAGGGTGAAAGACTCCAACAAGAAATAAGGATTGTGCCTTGCTCTTTTATTCTTAGATTTATAGTGCAAATAATAAAGAAATATAGTCACTTATTATGAATTAGATGGACATTGTGGGCTAACCTAGGCTACTATAGGATCACCGTCTTTCTTTGCTTTACTCTGATATCCCACTCCTTTGTACTGCCCAACTATGGAACAAAAAATCATTACAATAGGAACAAAACATGTTTCTTTCCTTATGGCTTAGTTTTTAACATGCCTTGATATCTGTTAGGGTTAGGATTAGGGTTTTTTCATTCCCCAAGTATTGATTAGGGTTAGGTTTTGTGACCCTCTAGAATATCCTTGAAAGACTATATGTGTCTCCACATGTGTGAGATATGGGATTTGGTGTGGCTTCAGCTTGGCACTGTGGTGGGCAAAGCAACAATCAACTTTTGAAGGGCATTACTTTCTCATACAATCTTCACTTTTAGTGCTTGATAAATTGTTGTAAAGCTCTTGACGAGACAAACGCCTTGGTGAAGTTTTGACCCCAAGAATATTGTTTAAGCCCTTAAAAGTGGAATTTTTAGTTTTGACCCTATTGAATGGGATTCAAGATCACTTCTAAAATGGCCCCTACAAGTGCACAATTTTGATTCTCCCCCCTAGAAAGTACCAAAAAGGATGAAAAAAACAAAAAATAGCGATCCATTTCATATCACAAACCGTGAAGTGCATGGGTTTGCCTAATGAAACACCTCGGGGATTAACCTGCAAACTTGCTTTGGCATTGTTATTCATTGGATTGAAGTCACTATAATTACAAAGTGCAAACTAGACTTCAGTTTTCCTTCAAGGTGAGGTCTTTGGTAGTCATATTGGGAGTAGGCTAGAGAATGATGTTTATGAGGGACTTGTAGAAATTCAAAGGTGGAAATGAAATGGCCAGTGAAATACTTTTCCAGACTAGGCCAAAGAGCCATAGGGATAGGCATCCATTCAAAGTAAATTGTATTCTTCCAAATCATCTACAACCCTTCCATCATCTAAGACATTTACATTTTATGGTGTGTTGATTAGCTTAAAGTTTCTATTGTTGTAGATATTTTGGATACCAATGGGGAATTTTGGCTTCCCTTGTGTGTAACAAGGATCCATGTAGATTGTGGAATTCAAGAGTTGTTGTTCAATACATGATCGTTCTACTAATGATATAGAGTAGCTTTGACTTTTGCTTTTACAGGAGTGGCTTTTGCACTTCTGCTATGTGTTGTTACTTATGTATTGAATAGTCCCGTTGATCAATTTTGCTCATTTGTTGCACATTGATAAACTTATCTTATCTTGTATTATCTATCTTATATTCTTATTCGATAAGCTATAGTGTATTGATCCATGTTGTTATTGAAGGCATTATGACTTGAACTCATACATGTGGGCATAGATATGTCAAAATAATCAATGATGTATTTCTCATTCATGTCATACATACATGTTGTATACATATATACATACAGAAGGATGAGACATGCTCTGTTTTTCTTGTAATGGCTTATGTCTTATTACATCATAATCACTTTATTACAACTTTGTCCTAACGCTACACTTTAGCACATCACTAACTTTATGATTTAATATTAATGACCCCCTAGGTTCTAAGTCTTACAAATTAAACATTACAATGTCTAATAGTTCTCCCCCTTTAATGTTTTTTGTATTTTTAAGTGACTTCCATCAAAGTTCTCAGTTTCCGCAACTTTTCTTTGGTTAGTGCCTTGGTGAAAATGTTTGCTACTTGATCTTATGACTTGCAAAAAATCAACTCTATCTCCTTATGGTCCTTTGGGACATTGACTTAGACTCCTAGCCCACATTATCCACCACAACAAACTTCTATGTCCCTGTAGCAATTGTCCCATGAATTGGTGGTACGATGATGAATGCAAGACTATGCATATACATCTCTATGTTGTCCTCACACATGGCCTACCCTCCATCTTGTCTACTTAGAGAGAGTATCGATATCTCTTTGGCACACAATACAGTACTTTCTTGCTTCAAGGAGACATGAACTTATTTTAGTAGTTTGCACTTCACTTTTTGGTGGCACCTCCTCTTTAAGAAAGCCGCTCTTCTATCAAACATTGATTACCACTCTTGAATTTCAAATTCCACTTCCCTCTATGACTTGCAGGGTCAATCTTTAGCCCTTGTTCTCTCTCCCTTCCTCC
>ML793004.1:675594-690797 GCA_009831015.1 Picea engelmannii
AAGACTTCTAGATGATTGACTGCATCTTTACACTCCATACTTTTATTGAGGAGGCTAGACAATGTTCATCTAAAGCCTTTCACTGCTTTTTGGATTTTCTGAAGGCCTTTGATTCTGTTTTATGGGAATCATTGTTCAAAGATTGTGTCATATTGGCATCTTTAAGTCTCTCATCGTTGCTTTAATGAGGCTTTATCAGATAATTATTGGTTGGTTCCACAAATCTTAGGGACTTTTTGTCTTTGTTAGGAGCACCATTGGGGAAAAAGAAGGGTGACCCTCTCATCGACCTTATTTGGGATGTACATTGTTAAGTTGGAGGCAGACATCAGAGAGCACACAAACACTTATGAGGGTTGTCTTTTATACCATGTTTGGATTGCACTACTCTTGTTTGCAAGTAATGTGGTCTTTTTGGGCCTACAAAACCAATTTGACACCCTCGCTAGTTCTTGTGATTGTATATAGATGGTAGTGAACTTTATCAAAATTAAAGCTATGATATTCAATACCCCTAATAACGCTTAGTTAGACTTCTACTTCTTTAGAGAGGACGAGGTGGAGATCACTACAACTTATACTTACTCGGGGTACAATTTATAGGTCCTTGACTCAACTCGCAACTTGCTTCACAACCCCAACTCAAACAAAGGGGTATGGGTCTCTTTTCATGGTTGCTTTCCCGCTCTTTTATGTCATTCCCTCAAAGATCATCTCTTTGATACGATCATCAATCTTACTGTACTTTATGGTGTCGAGATTTGGGGGTTGTCGCCGCATTTGAAGCTTGAAATTCAAATTTAAGCGAATCTGAAAACCTGGGGTAAAATTGGGTGAACTTCTGTACCAATTTGACATGTGTTAAAGGGATTAACAGAGAGGAAATCACCATTCATTGTAAGTGTCAACCAAGGGAGGGCCGACTCAGAATATATGGAGGTCCAATCTGATTTTGCCTCGCGTGAGTTTCATTAGAAAGTTTTTCCCTCATGCAAGCTCTAGTGCCGACATGCTTTTGATGCTCCAATGTGGCGATATATGTGTGCAGGTTCTGATGCGGCTATAGTTTGCAAGTGACAATGAATATGAGTTAGATTTTACATAGTGGAGGGTCCACACAATCTACAAGGTAAACAAGGTCGACATAGAATATAGTAAATTTAAGAGGGTCCACACAATCTACAAGGTAAACAAGGTCGACATAGAATATAGTAAATTTAAACTTTGAATATATAAAAGTTTATGTAAAATTATATATATAAGTACAAATATATAATGGATTTAAGTTTTATAAATACATTAATTCATAAAAAAAACATTAATATTAATAATATATATATATATTAAAATAAAAAGTTTTGTTATAAACTTATAATTTTTATATAATTAATAATATATATATATATATATATATATATATATATATATAAATATATGTTGTATATTTTGTATATGTGTGTATGAAATCAAATTTAATGGTGAACTTTATCAAACTTCTTTTTGCCTAAATGAACTTTTATCGAATTACATTGTAGTGTAGTCGAATTCAAACGCGAACATGAACCAGGTGACTTAGTCTACAACCAGTTGATTGGTTGACTGAGTCCAATCTATCAAGCTCGAGCGTGTGGTCCAGACTCCAGTGTAAATGGGCTAATGCCTCAATACATTGTCTAAACTGAGTTTGGTGCCCACCCCTTGCACCTCTAGAGCATTTTCATGCTCGACATTTTTCTTCCTAGGATACGCACCTTGGGTGATTCAACTATTGGATGGGAAAGATACTTGTATTTGGCCTTTTGTTCTTCAAAGGAGATTATCTCCATATACCTCTCAGGGTAGAGATGATCATTGATACTAGTTCTTAGAAGCCTTTTTGCTCTTCAGGGCATTGACATTTTTGTTAAATGTCTCCCCCCTGTCAGATATTCTCTAGACTCCTATAGCCACTTTCTACCTCCTAAACAAGGGGTCAATAAAGCAGTTAGAGAAGACATATATTGATATTATATTCTGATCACTTAGATCACCACCCTAGGCTCTTGGCCCTATGATGGCCTTCTATATGAGCAGTTTTTGCAGTCAAGGGACAGACTCATTGTTCGCCCTGACTACACCCGGATCATTGGTCACATGGCCCTAGGAGTTCTCTTAGCATGTTGAGGGTTTATTCTTGCTAGCTACGGTTTGATTCTAATCACTATACTCTATGGATGGAGAGGATTTGTCGGTGATGCCATCTAGATGAGGTTGAGATTGATGAGCATTTTGTCTTTAGGTTTCCCATATATATTGAGATGTGAGGGATATATCACTCTCTATACCATGATTCTAGAAGGTCTCTGACTACCTTCTTTAGCTATTATGATCAGAATTGTTTGGCTTTCTTCATATGCAAGGAAATTACTTATAATTGATAGTGATTACAGGATTTATCCAAACCCTACCCCACTAGGCTGACCACAATCTTCTAGTCTGTCTTAACGATTATAAGTGCTAATTACTACGTAGGCTCCCCAACTGTGGATGTAGGTATTCCTAGAGCAATGACATAGCGTACATCCTCTCCTTATGTGGCTGGACAATCCACTTTCACGAGGACACAGATTTACCTCCTTTTAGTGTAGACTGCCTTCTAATCCAGGCTGATTAACTAGACAGTGGACACCTATCAATAGATTTTTTTTTTGTCTTACGATAGCTTTGATTGACTGCCTCTGACTTCTTCCCAGGATCACCCAGCTAGGCCCCTTCAACCTTGGGCACTCCCCAAAGGACATTATCGAGTGCTGCAATGGTACCTCCATAGTTGATGTAGACGAAGATGTTTTAGCTGCCTTCCCTACATCTACCTCTGAATCTGATGTGGTGCAGAGGTCTTTCTCTTTTTTAGGTTTTACCCTCTTGGGTCACCTTTCCTGACTTTCGTTTCTGTTATTTTCACTTGTATCACTTTATCTTTTAGCTTTCAGGAATAGCATTGGTGCTCCCGCCTTATGTTTGTAACTGGCTTTATTTTCTAGTCCCATTGACCTATTCTTGTGGTCACCTTTGGACTTTAATAAATTTTTCTTTCTCATCTTATCTCAGACATAAGGATGATGTACTTTATTTATTTTGTTTTTGAATGAAATATCAGATTTCTTGTCAATTTTATCGCACTTCTGTTGTTGCACTGCAAAATTGTTGGTTGCTTGTGCTGTAGCTTCAAATCATTCAATATCTTGCATAACCAAACTGTCACAAGTTGCTCCAATTGTTGTTTTTATATCCCATTTCTGTCCATGAAAGTGCCATTGAGGTTTGCTTTTTACCAAGAAATCACTTCCAAGATTGAAAGCATAACTTGATGCTGATTTTCTGCTAAGAACTTCTCCTGCCCAATCTGCATCTGAAAATTCATTTAACTTGAAATTTTCATTCTTTTCTAATGCAATTCCAAATTACAAAGTACCTTTGATATCTCAACACTCTCTTCGCTGCATTGCAGTGCACCATCCTGTGACAATTCAAAATCTTGACAATACTGAATATACCAACTACAAAGTTATATCTAGTGTAGTTGCCGTAAGATAAATCAAACTACCTAGTAGTTGATTCTGACTTAGCACTTTTTGAGAGCTCCAATCCTACCTTCATCCATGCCCTGCTCAGATTGCAGTTTTCCATTTTGAACTTTTCAAGTAACAATGATGCATGCTTCCCCTGTGATATAAATATTTTGTTGTTTTGCTACCAAACTTCAATACCAAAACAATAATGTAATAACCCTAAATCTGACATATCATTATTTTTTTATAAAGGTTATATTTTTCTTCATTTATCAAATTAGCATTGTTACCCGTGAGTATCAAATTATCATCATAAATCACCATAACCTATGTCACATGGTTTGTGTTCATGTTCGAATTTGATAACCATGAAATTTGGAAAACATTGCAAGTGTAAAGAAATTGATAAAAAATGTGATAAAGTTCGACCATGTATATTTTTACCCATGCCCTCATCAAACATAAATGATATATGATAAACACCCAATACCTCATTAAACATAAATGATAAATGATAAATGCACATGGCCTCATTAAAGTTTATATATATATATATATATGTATGTAATTTTTTAACATGTAACCAAGTGTTAGCTTTTGGGGTCACTTGGAACACCATGTTTGGGGGTGCTTCGTGAGATATGGAGTGCATGTTGTATGGTCAGCCCTTGTTTGATTTGTGAAGGTCTTGTAAATTGGAGGTGGCTTACTCATTGGTTGTTAAACCTCATATGGATGCTTGATGGACATTCTTCCTTGGAGTTTTGGAGACAACTAGCTTTCGAGGTTACTCCAAAAGTGTTTACACCATGTTTGGGGGTCCTTCATGAGATATGGGTTGTATGGTATATGGTTAGCCCTCGTTTTATTTGTGATGGACTTGCACAGTGGAGGTGGCTTACTCATTGGTTTCTAGGCCTCATATAGGTGCTTCATTGACATTCTTCCTTGGAGTGTTGGAGATAGCTTGGTGGCATTCTACATGTTGGCCACATGTAGGAGGTTGCTTTCTTAGAGAACGCCATGCATTGGAGGAGGAGTGTTTGGTATTCTAGAGGAGAGTGTTGAGCTCTAGACAACATTGGGTTGCTAGGATGCTTGCATGGAGTCTTGGAGTTGATTGGACACCTGGGTTGCGGCAGTGATCATGTAGGTGGATGGACTAGGAGAGGTGTTGGAGCATTGGATCCCTTGGAGGAGGAGTTTTGGACCATGGATGAGGAGCACTCCTGTCTTGGAGGCTTGCTTGTGGATCGTCATCACCTTGGAGCCTGACATATGTGTCACCTGTAGGAGCACTTCACATGTGTGGACCTGCTTGCATCTTGTAGGTTGCTTGTAGTGGACTAGGTCCACTTGCCTTGTAGATCTCCATTCACCTCTCATATAAATAGAGGAAGGAGAGAGCCATTCTTCCAATTCATGCACTTGTGCTTATTCTTCTTTACACTTCATTTAGAGATGTAGGAGGAGGAGTGCTAATCTCTCTCTCTCCTTTGTTCATTCTTCATTGTTCTTCATCTCTCTTGTCTTGGAGCACTAGGGTTTCTTCGAGGAATCTTGAATATTACGTGGCAATTTTTGCTCAATTTGACTTTTAATGCAAAACATAAATTTCACCTCTTAACTAGAGTTTTCTTGGATCTTAACCCCGTGAATTTTCTATCTTAGGGCTGTTATGAAATACAAACAAAACAATAATAACAACGAAGAATATTTCAACTCTTAACAACCCCAATCATGTTAGGAAATCCAAGATAACATATACCAATGTATTCCTAGCCCTCAAGGGCAATCTTATCATAGATTTCAAAGATTTGAAACCACTTATGACAACTGTAAAACAATAGATAAATCTTCCCTTATATCCTTCATTTACAATGTTAAATCACTTACAATTCACCCTTGACTTATGTTAAATCAAAATATGCCTGAAAATCAAATCTGCAATTTACACAAGTATTGGATAGTTGAAAACTTCATTAATATGTATAAAGATGAAGTTCATCTACATGCCATAGCCTTATCACAAGGTTATTATAATCCACTAGCTCAAGGAAACCCTAGCTAGGGAAAACCAAGAAAGCCCTAGCTCAACCAAGGAGATCCAACAAGCATGAATCACTCAAGCATGCCCCCCCAAGGCAAAACCTCTCCTCTTCTTCTTCTCTTCACCAAGTACAACCTCGGGTTTCATTTCAAAACTCTAATCTCCAAATCTCCAAGGGATTTAACCCTAACCCTAGGCTTCATGATGCTCCAACAAGCTCAAGAAACCCTAGCAACTCCAATTGAGAGAGAGAGAGAGAGATAAAGCACAATAGAAGATCCAAGAGAGAGGGGAAGAAAGGTGTGCTCTTGGTTACATCTCTTCAGAAGGATGAACAAGAACAATTGATGATTAAAGATTGTCATCTCCAACATTTTCTTCACAAGAGTAAATCCTAGTATCTCATAAGAGCAAGCTCCCAACAAAGATGCCCTCTTTTTCTTTGATAACTTCTCCTAGGGTTTCCTCATGAACCCTAACAAATCACTCCAAGAAGACAAGTAGAAATATAAGAGTACAAATGATAATGAATGAAAGGACTCTCCTTCCTCTATATATATGTGAGGTAGAGGAGGCCAACAATACATATGTGGGCCTTAGCCCTTACAAGCAATCTATAATAACACATGTAGGCTCACACAAGTGGAGTGCTACATGCCAAGGGTACATGTGTCAAGCTCCAAGGTGATGTCATTCACAAGCAAGGCTTCAAATGCAAGGGCTCTTTGCGAGTTGTATCCAACGCTCCTCCTTCAAGCCTTAAAAAACTCCATCAATCCTCTTAAGACATGTACTCCATTATGTCCAGTACCCCAGCATGAGCATTGTCGCAACTCAACCATCCTTATGCCAACTCCAAGCCTCCATATAGGAATCCATGTTACTTTGTGCTATGTAGGGCCTAGTGTCCTCCTACTAGATGCAAAGCATTCTTGCTAAGTAGGGCATTCTCCAAGCAAGTAACCATCTCTATGTGGTCATCATATAGATCACCTTCGAAGTTGTCCGGGGATCTTAAATGCCCTAGAGAAGAATGCCAAGCATGCACCCAACAAAGGTCAAGTAACCACTAAGTAAGCCATCTCCAACGTGCAAGTCCATCACGAACTATCTCCCATGTGCAAATCCATCATAGACCATCTAGGGGATGATCATACACCATGTACCTCAAATCTCATGAAGCGCCCCCAAACATGGTGTAAATACTTTCAGAGTAACCCCAAAAGCTAACACTCCCTCTTTATGAGGGAAGTGTTTTCACCAACAACTGTTTACTCCCTATGTAACTCTACCAAACTTCTACTTGCAAATCAATACTTCTTGTAGTCACAGGATCAAACATTGTTTGTCAAACATCACACTCCTCCATAAATGCATCACACCTCTCCTCAAGATGATTGGAAGACTCATGGATGGAGGAAACTAAAGCAACACAACTAACATATCTCGTAGGAGAAATACATGCCCTAATTGAAGATTTGGGTGCTCCTACATTCTCCCGTGCCTCCTGTAATGTCTGGTTAAGCCATTTCAACTTTCTATGAGCTAGAGTAATAGATGAAGGTATATCCACACCCAATCTCATCTCATCTCCCTTTGAATCTCACTCATCTCGACTCTCCAAATACGTCTTTGGAACAACAACCTCCTCTCTCTCCTTAATCACTAAAGGAGAATCCTATAAACTGGAAGACCTCATGTCCTCATCAAATATCACATCTCTGCTCACCACAATCTCCCTTTGTGCTGGAATATCAATCTTGTAAGCTATAGAAGTATTACTGTAGCCTTAGGGTTGTTATGAAATACAAAGAGAACAACAACAACAATGGATAGTATTTCAACTCTTAACAACCCCAATCATCTAGGCAAATCAAAATAAAAGATACCAATGTGTTCTAATATGTTTAAGCCCTCTAGTGCAATCTTATCATGCATATCACATATTTGAAAACCACTTATGACAACCGTAGTCATTGCATTCGCCATATTTCATTGATGAAATTTGAAATTCGACACATTTAAAGAGAAGCCACATAAATTCGATAAAGTTGGGCCAATAAATTCGCCAGACAACCTAACCAATGTTTAATAATTAATTTTCAGTGTATTTTTGGATGGTTGTGGAAGGAAATGACGTGGAATGTTCTCTCTGTTTACATACAATGTGTATCGTGTGGATGTAATGGTGGTATGTGGCCTCCGTTTGCATCACAATCTTTCAAAGGATGCACTGTTTGAAGTCTATGGTCTTTGTTTTCTCTATGTCTGTGGTGTGGATGTTGTTGACCTATCTATTGTGTGGATGTTGTCGGCTGGAAAAATGAGAAATCTCCCTTTTACGTTAACAAAATTGCCAATTCCTAAGCTTTAGCCACTGTTACTTTGAACTTGGTGGTCTCATCCATATCAATAAACTACATATATATTATTTTATATGATATAGTATTTATTATATAAGGTATCTATATTAGCATAAAGTTATATAGTCAACTTTAGTATACATAAATTGTGTAATATATATACTATTATATATAAAGTTTGTTATATACTTAAAAGATAAATTAGATAATTTAACTATAAATATATATATCTATATGAACATAAACATATATCTTACTTTATAAAATGAATATAAAGTTAGTAATATTACTTTATAAAGTTCTTTATATAATTAAAAGAAATCTAAATAAGATAATTTAACTATATATATATATAATTTAGCTATATATATAATTTAACTATATATCCTCTTCATTGAGGAGGATAGAGATGGACCAAAGAGCCTATAACTTGCCCATCGATGCATAATAAAGAGCCTAGCTGAAGCCAATTGAATGCTAGTTTTCCCATTTGAGTTTCCAGAGTAAATAATGTCTCCATGTGCATTGATTTTTCTCTATGAGTTGTGTATGTTACTATGTTAACTTGCATTTATAGTCTATTGAAGCTATTGTTTGTGTTTACGTGACCGCTCTGAGGATTTAATGGCTACTTTGAAGATTTTTAATAATTGTTGTGTTAGTTATCGAGTTGAGAACTCAATTATCTCTTTATTGTGGAAGACAAGTGCCCTCCTCTTGATCACATCTCTTCATAAGTATGAACAAGAAAAATTGAGCATTAAAGACCATTATCTCTAACATTTTCTTCACAAGAGGAAACCTCAGTATCTCACAAGAGCAAGCTCCCAACAAAGATGCCTTCTTTTCCTTTGATAACTTCTCCTACAGTTTCCCCATGAACCCTAGCGACCCAGTCTAAGAAGACAAGTACAAAGATACAAGTACAAATGATAATGGAATGAATGGACTCCCTCCTTCCTCTATATATATGAGAGGTGAGGGAGGCCAACAATACCTATGTAGGCCTCGACTCTTACAAGCAACTTACAATAACACGTGTAGGTTGACACATGTGGAGTGCTACACTCCAAGGGTACACATGTCAAGCTCCAAGGTGATGTCATCCACGAGCAAGGCTCCAAATGCAAGGGTGATCCATGAAGTGTGTCCAATGCTCGTCCTACAAGCCTCCAAAGATTCCATCAATCCTCTTAAGACATGTACTCCACTGGGTCCAGTCTCCTTGCATGAACACTGTCGTAACCTGGGCGTCCTTGAGCCAACTCCAAGCCTCTGTACAAAATTCAAGCTATCATGTGCTGTATAGGGCCTAATGCCCTCCTACAGGATGCAAAACGCTTCTCCTACTAAGCAGGGTGTTCTCCAAGCAAGTAATCGTCTTGATGTGGTCATCACGTAGAATGCCACCTAAGCTGTTAGGAGATCTCCATTGTCCTAGGGAAGAATGCCAAGCAAGCACCCAAATGAGGTCAAGCAATCACTAAGTAAGCCATATCCAATGTGCAAGTCCATCAAGGACCATCTTCATGTGAAAATCCATCATGGACCATCCAGGGGTTGGTCATACACGATGCACACTAAATCTTATGAAGCACCCCCAAACATGGTGTAAATACTTTTGAAGTAACACCAAAAGATAACATATTCAAGGGTTATTGTTTCATCCCTAAGTAGGCATTGGAGTTAAGGTTTGGTGATAAACCCTAGGGTTGTACTTGTTGAGGAGGAAGAGAAGAGGAGATGCCTTGCTTGAGGCCAAGGAGGACTTGCTAGTGTTACTCTAGCTTGTTGGAGTATATTTGGTGAAACTAGGGTTTTTCGTGTTTTTCTCTAGCTAGGGTTTTCGAGAGCTTGGAGGGTTGTACCTTCTTATATTAAGCTGAGAGTTTGTACTTTACCTTCATCTCTTAATTTTTTTTTTCATGTGGTTCATGACACGGGATATCGATGCTCGCTACGTCCAGGGAAAACTCCCTAGAAATTCGCGAGAGCACATAGGGAGGCCGAGTTTTTTCGGAATATTGGAGGCTCAACAATAACAACCTCTTATAGATCCATTTAAGGGCACAACATGTCACTCACAAGGAATTGAACCTGGGTGGCAAGGGTAACAATTCCTCCCAACCACCCAACCTACATCCAATGGACACTTTCATCTCTTGTATATGTGTGAAGTTTTAAGCTCTCCAAAATTGTCTTATTGTAGATTTGATCTTCAATGATCATTGTCTTCATGGTTTGATAATTTCAACCACTTAGATGTCTTGCTGATTTGACATAAGTTGAGGTTGAGATTATTAAGGGTTTAACAATGATATTGAAGACAATAGGACAAAATTTGTTGCTGTCATAAAGTGATTTTCAGATTTGGTTTATGAGTGATGAGATTGCCCTAGAGGGCTGAAACTCGTGGCATAAGTTTTGGTATCTATTCTATAGAATTGCCTTGTGGATTGGGGTTGTTTAGAAGTGAAATATTGTCTATTTTTTGTTGTTATCAAGTTTGTAAATTCATAGGGACTAGATATGGGAAACCTATAGGAAATAGGTGAAATTTTGAAGTTGCTTTAAATCTTGAATTTTGTAATTTTTTACACCAAGCACCTCGCCCTCCATCCTGTAAGTAAGGTTAAGATATTCCTATGGCTCAAAACCTCAACAACAATTGGCTCATGAAGAACGAAACATGTCACAAGCAAGATTTGAACCCGGGTTGGGAGGATAACATTTGTCCTCTCTACCTACTTGAGCTAGACCCAATTGACTTTTTAATTGAAGGAGATGGGGGTGGGATTTGATTCACTTATGTGTGCACGAGTGATGAGACCATCTAATATAATTTCGTTGGGTGCAACCACATGTTTTGACCACTACCTTAATGTGTTCCCATGGCTCTAGGAAAAGCCTTCACAGTAATTGAACCTTGCCTGTTGTTAATAAACTCCTCGCTCATCATTGGATCAAACCCCTTTGGGTGCCCTTTTTGAAGGAATAGGGGTGGGCTATGATTCACTGATGTATGCACGAGTTACGAGATCATTTAATATAATCTCTCTGGGTGCAACCACACGTTCGACCACTAGCTCAAGGTGACCCCATGGCTCAAGGAACATCCATCATGGATATTGAACCTTGTTTGTTGGTGAAAAACTTCTTGCTCCTCACCAATGGATCCAATGCCTTTGGGATTATTAATTTTGAAGGTCACGGGGGTGGGTTTTTATCCACTTATGTGTGCATGGGTCACAAGATCATTTAATATAATCTCTTTGGGTGCAAGCGCATGTTCAACCACTACCTCAAGGTGACCCCATGGCTCCAAGAACAACCCACTGTGGGAATTGAACCTTGCCTACTAGTGAAAAACTCCTTACTCCTCAGTAATGGATCCAACACCTTTTGGCTTAAATTGAAGGACGTGGGGGTGTGCGTTTGTCCACTTATATGTGCACGAGCCATAAGATCATTTAATATAATCTGTCTAGGTGCAACCACACATTTGACCACTACCTCAAGGTGACCCCATGGCTCTAGGAACAACCTTCATTGGAATGGGACCTTGCCCATTGGTGGAAAACTCCTTGCTCCTCACCAATGGATCTAGCCCCTTTGGGATTTATTTTGAAGGACATGGGTGTGGGCTTTGATCCACTTATGGCATGGATCACTATATATATGATACATTATAATATCCTGTGACTTTAGTGTTAGAGATTTAGATTTGGGTTTTCTTTTGAAAAAATAAATTTGACAATAAATTTGATTGAATTTGTTGATATTCGACTATCAAATTTGATTTGGTTTAGTTTGTTAAAGTTAGGCAATAAACTTTGTTGAGTCAGTGATATTTTTATTCATCTTGAAGTTCGACAAATTTTAAATTTTAATGAAAAACTTGTCAAACCTTGTTACATAGACCATAACAATGATTTCACCTACGTTTACTTCTTTTAAATCCATTGGATTGGAGGTGTTACCAATCTTTTCATACCATGGTCAATGGGCTTGCTTCAAATTGTACAACATACTAAATGATAACTTGTCCATGTTAGCAAATATAATGAAGCAGTAAGTTGACCAACATTGCTCAAAAAGACACTTTGAGATTGGAGATATGACCTTTGTCCAATTGCAACCGTACAAATAGACAACTTGTTGATGATAGGGTAAGAACATAGTGTGAGTAAAAGTGGGCAAGATGGGATATGCATTAGACATTCCCAACAAAAGAAGACACCATGATGCCTTCCATGTCTCTTATTTAAAAAATAATTTGGGCAGTGGGGTGATAAAGAGATCATGGATCTATGGTGAACAATTTAGCAAAACCTAATCCAACATAAACCATGAACAAAAATATCACATAAAGAGAAGTGATCCATAAACAAGAGAACAAGAAATATGGTGCCATTAGGCAAAATAATCAATCACTTATAAATCCAAGATGATGATATAAATGACTCATAAGCTGTGTATTTATACACAACTTATGAGGTGGGCTTTCATCCCTCATAAGGGGGATATGGGCCCACTTAAATGTCTAGGTTGACCTTAGTCACCTAGAATAATATAAAATAATGTTGGCTAGATTAGCTATTAAACCATAATCTAGTAATACAATAATGAGGGCACTTAGCCATAATGTCAAGTAATCACAAGTGAAGATTACCATCATTTCAACAACCTCCCTTAATTTGAGCATGGGGCAATGAAGAAATATGATAAAGTACAAAAGGAGGAGCGAGCATACCCAACGCAATAGAGAGCTAACGTGGGTTTGTGATGACCCAACTCAATATAAACGTGGAAAGGTTTATGAATACCCAACCATCATCAACATAGAGTTGCTCAACTCTTGAAGAAATACCACCATTGAACAACTCATCATTTGGGGGAATATGATCTTGATTTGTCCATCTGATTAAGAAGTGTCGTAAAGAGGCATAAATACAAGAGAGAGAGAGGGTATAKAAGTGAGTGGGCATACCCAACTCAATGAAGAGTTAGTTATAGATARAAAGAGAGTGGGTTTGTGATGATCCAACTCAATAAAAAGTGGACCCAATAATCTATTGGAAGAATGCTACCACCAAATTGCTCATCATCTGGGAGACTAGGATACTAAACTGCCTATTCGAAAAAATGTTGGAAGAAACATCCTATACAAGAATCAACTTTTAGTTGCTCATCACCCGAGGGAAAGTCATCACTGAAGTGCTCATTTGATAAAAGAACAATGTTGCCATTAAATTGCTCATCTATTGGAAAATATTATCACTAACTTTCTCATCCAATGGAGGAGGGATGAAAAGCATATCTCATCCATACTACTCATCTATAAGAAGAATAGTGCCATAGATTTATGGATCTGAAAAAGTGTTGAAAGAACATCCTAGGAGAGAGAAAAGATGGAAGTACCCAACTCTAATAAGATTAGCTATAGCTGAAATGAGAATAGGAAGACCTAAATCCATATATCTGAAAGAGCTCGAACGCAATTGGGAATGCTAAAAAACAACAGGTGTGTGGTTGTGTAAATCTCCAACATAGATACACTTGAGAGAGATGAGAAGAAAGTTGGAATATGATTAAGAACTTGAACACAATTGAGAGAACTCGAATACAACATGGGTGTGGTTGTGTAAATATCCAACACAGATGCACCTAAGAGAGCGCAACTAAGAAGGAATCTTAAATACAAGATGAGAGTGGGTTTATAAATACCCAAGTCCACACAAAGAGTGTTTGTGGCCAAAATATAGAATACAGGGTGTTGAAATACAAGTGAGAGTTGGTATGTGGATAACCAACTTGAAACATGGTCGAATGTAGCCTCAAAGAAGTGAGATGGTCAATGAATACCCATCTCAACATTGAGTCGACCTAATGCACAACATCCTTGAAGATGGACAAGAGGACAAGAAGAGAAAGCATTAGATTGCGTCTTTCCCCCTTAATGTTAAACGAGGGCCATTGGAAAATAGATCCTCCCCAAAACACCATGGTACCAATACCAACACGGTTCCATCGCTTGGTAAAGGGGGCTTCTTGTTGAGGTCTAAAAGAAATAGCCACTGAAGTATGCTGGTCAATTGAAGGAGCACCAAGGAGCACAATCTATTGATGGGACTGAAATTGCCATTGAAAGTACATTTGAAAAAAACCAAGTTTGCAGTGGGGAAATACAAGATCCGTGTGAGACATTGAATGATCCTGCATATAGTATGTCCTATAAAGACAAATAGCAAGATCCATACAATCAAGCTAATCTATTGAATGCAAATGAGCACCATCAATAAAATAGAGGGGGATAGATCTTGCGGACTTTTGAGTGGAAACGACATCAAAGGAGTTGAGAGGGGTCTCCCATTGTAGAAAAGTTGCCATAGTCTTGTTAATGTCACTATGAGTCATTGCTAGAAGTTGAGGAGTAGGCCTCACATCACCAACCAAAACTTCCAATAGAAAGGTACCAACCCTTGGAATATAAAGGATGTCTCCAAATAAGATGGAGTCAATACCAAGAATATCATCTTCTGAATTTGATACAACGCGATTCACAAAGTACACTGCCATATGTGTGTCAAAGATATAATACATCAATTCCAGCAAAAGGAAATCTCTGTGAAGACCTTAAGAAAACTTGATGAAGGGGCCAAGAAGGGTTTGAAACCTTACAATACATGCTAATTCAAAAACCTTAGTTTTGTAGCACTTAGGGCAAATGCTACTAGTCAATAATCTCATAGATCAATTGAATAACCTAGAAAATTTTGTTGCCAAGCAATCCTCCGAAGTAAATATGTGAAGTGGCCCCCCTAGAGGCTCTAAAGAGGAAATTATGAACTCTTAGTTCTGCAATGATAATGTTACTAGAAAACCTTAGAAAAACCCTTAAAAACATGTGAAAACCACACAATACTAGCATTGTTCCAAAAACAACAATAAATTTTGGAGGAAATAGAGAGAAAGGTAGGGTGCGTTGCCTTAGAAGAGCTCTAATATATTAAAAATCCCCAAAATTTGTTGGAAAATAAAAAAACACCAAAAAGAGGGTTGAAAACAATGGTGGAGAGGGTAAAACCTTAAAAAATGTTACTGTCGTGAAACATGGCTTAAAAAACCCTAGTTTTAGACTTGAAATAGCCCCAAAAACTGTAGTATTTGGCTCAACAAAGGAAAAATGAGGATGATGTTGGCCTAAAAAGGACACAAACTTGCAAAGCCCTTAAATCC
>ML793004.1:709931-724676 GCA_009831015.1 Picea engelmannii
GTTATGTGTAATATTAACTCCCTTATAATCAATAAATTAGGTTTCTAGACCCTTTTTTGTGTTCTTTTATAATAGTTGGTCTTGATAATGTACTAAAGAACATTATGATACGTTGAAGTTGTTTCCAAAGCATTGAGTATAAGTTTAAAATTCACTTTCTATGACATCATTTATTATTGGAAGCATCGTGCAAATAGATTACAAATTGACCTTGTGAAGCTTTAGATTTTTATTGAATAGGCACCATATAAAAACCTAATGCAATTTTGTTGTTGCGTGAGAATGACCAACTGCTTGGGGATATTGAGTTTCACCTTATTTCAAGATAACACTTCTTTAAAGTCTTGACCAAGGAGAATAATTGGAAGACTGTCTAGAATATAATACATATATCTTAATATACCTATGCTTATATATGCTTAATATATCTTAATACACCTATGATTATATATGCTTAATATATCTTAAATTGACATATATGCTTAATATAATACAAGAGTGCAATATTAACACAATAAGGAAGACCGATTGAGTTTCCTACGAAGATAGTTTTCATTAACCATAATGATAAGAGAATACAACATAATAAAAAATCTGGTTGGTTTGCTAAAGCCAAAATAAAAAAAGGGCAATTATGTCCTTGATGATGGGTGGAGTGTCCACTCGAAAAATTGGACGTTTTAAAACCTCTCACAGTTTTTATTCAGAAAAATCTCTAGCAAAATGAAATACTTCCTTGTGTTAGGTCTAATACTTAAACTACCCTATGCCCCTTGCACCACCACGTAGGACGTCTCTATCATCCCACACATAATTCACGAATTCACATGATATCTTGAAAGTGGACACCTCACAAATGTTGGGAATTTTGGAGTGGTTGCATGTTAGTAGTGTCAATAAAGTGATATGTAAATGTTGATAAGCAAATATGCCTTAAATTTGAAGTTGACAAAACCAATCTTTGGTGAACCAAGATCTATTAGTTGGAAATATTGCTGTCATTGATGTCAAAGACATGGGGAGACTACAAATGTCCAAGATAATGATTGGAAGATGGAGATTGTTGGAAATATTGTTTTTGGATTTTTGATGCTCAGTTTGGATACACTATCTTTGAAGAACTTTTTACTCTGAATACCTAGCTCAAATGGAAGCATATATGGTTGAAAATTTTATCTTGAGACCTTTCCAACGGTGTATGACACTCTCTTTAACTCCATACGAATGAGGGGATATGAAAGATTCTATTAGGTCGGCCCAACCAAAAAGTACAGGTCGACCTAACCAGTTTTACAAGTCGGCCCCATAAGTGAATGCAAGAACACTATAAATACAAGATAAATGTGCACATTTGAAGAGAATCCAAGCATGAAGAGCAAGCACAAGTGCGCAAAACAGATATGAGGTGTGCAGGAGGAGAAGGTGAGTATTCTTGGGACCTAAAGGTGCATAAGAGGAGTTTTCTTGGAGTTTTAAGTGTGCACTATGAAGGAATAAGGTCTATGATGTTGCATAGTGCACTGTTTTGAGGTTGTGATGTTGAATTTTGGAATTATATTATAGGAATGATGCTATGAGGTTCGATAGGGCATGAAGGCTAAATCTGACTAGGGTTCGAAGCTATGTCTAGGGTATGAAGTAAGGAGAGGCACTGGAGCATGAAAGTTAAGGGTATGATGATGCTATGAAATGCATGAAGTATGAAGCATGCAGGTGAAATCATAAGTACTCTGTGTATGCAGATCTTAGAATGCTGCTAATACAAGTCTTACTGAATTATTGCTCAGTTGAGGAGATTGGTGTCTTCAATAGGTTGGTTACTACACAATATCTTGCTGAGTTGGTGCTCAACTAAAGAGATTGGTGTCTCTAGTAGGTTGGTGCGTACAAATATTTATAAAGATAAGTTTCTGTGGTTTTTTCCTACAAGGGTTTCCAAATTAAACTCTATGTATTGTGATTTGAGTTTACATGAATTTACTGTTTTAAAGTTAAAGAATGATTGATGAATGCTCATTTAAAGTAAAAAGTGTATCATATTGATTCACCCCACCCTCTGAGTATAGGAATAAAATTAATAATTGGTATCAGAGAAGGTTCCCTTGGAAACAGTCTAACTGCTGGAAGGAAGATCTCAGGAGAACACATGGCTAGTCAAAAAGGTTTCTCCACAAACAGGGCTCCGTTGTTTGACAGAACAAACTACGCATTTTGGAGCATAAGGATGCAAACATATCTAATGAACCTTGGTTTTGATATTTGGAAATCAATCGTGACTAGATATACAACCTCAAAAACTCCACCAATAGATGCAGTTGAGAAGAAGCCTAGTGAAAATAATGCAAAGGCCACAAATGCGATTTTGTGCGGTATATCAGAATAAAAATTCATCAAGGTGATGCATTGTGAATCAACAAAATAAATTTGGGTGTCTTAAGGTAGGAAATTTAAGGTTTAACAAAGGTGGGGGAAGTAGAAAGGAAATTAAAATATAATTAAGAAATTAAATATAATTCTAGTTAGAAATTGATTGAAAAAGAGGATGGGTTAGGAAGAGGAGGTTAGACAAGAAACAATGTGAAAGGGGTGGGGGAAAACTAAAGGAAAGTGGGAAAACGAGGTGAGATTGGTGAGAGGGGATGGGAGGGGGATCACAAAGTATAAATTAAAGAGAAATAACCTAAAGGTTAAAGTCATGACATTCTAGAATACTAATTGTGTTGAGAGGTGCGTTCTACAATGTAGAATGAGGGAGATGTGTACATGGCATAGGTCGGAAAAAATAATTTAAATAAAATGATAAAATTAAAATTAAGAATAATCACATTTATTCAACTTAATATCTTAATAGGCGTGCACACACTCATGCGGGGGCGCGCGCGCGCACACACACACACACATTAAACAATGTCATGGACAAAAAATGAAATAGTTTTATTGTAGATTCATCTTAACCTCATGTCTATCAAGAGTGGAGAGGGATCAAATCTTTGGAAGTGCAAACCCTTCCTTAATTTTTTTCACTTTGAGTATGGTTTACACTTGTATATATTTGATTCCTCTCGATGCTTGATAAATGCAAACTCAAGATGGATCTACACCACTGCTACATGATGACAAATAGAAAGAGAACAAAGAGTTTGAAAGTATAACTTCTACAACAATTCAAATGAAAAAGAGATCGGGGATTAATAAGGTTAGTGTTGGATAGAAATAAATTAGAATTAAAATTAGAAACCAATACATAAGGGGGAACATAAGGAAAACCTTAAAATGTCAAGTCACAACAATGGGTTGATATTGAATATGTTTGAGTTGCACATGATGCCGATAACAAGGAACTAGGTTATCCTAAGTTTGAGTTTATCTTCTTTGATGAAATTATTAGTTATTATTATTATTATTGATAAGGTCCCTCTAATGAGTCTAGTAGAGTTATGTTGAGTTTTGGCTAAAATATTGTTTTTCTTTATATATATATATATATAGTTTAGTTTTATAAGAGTGTCTGATAATGACATATATGATGGTACAATTATGGTTGGTGATCAACAATGTGTTCATTGACCTTAGTTTGGATGGAGTGACTTCTTTGGTCTATATAGAACAAACTAACCATAAAAAGGCATGCATCAATAGAAACAAACATCAAGTGTAGGTAAAAGAAGGGAGAACCTTAAAAACACATTGGAAGCTATGACTTGCTAGTTATGTGAAAATTCTCTCCCTTAGAATCAATAAATTATGTTTCTAGACCCTTTTTTGCGTTCTTTTATAATAGTTGGTATTGACAATGTACTAAAGAACACTATGATATGTTGAATTTGTTTCCAAAGCATTAACCGTAAGTAATAAAATTCACTTGCTATGACATCATTTTTTTTTCCACAGAAAAATTCGTAATTTCATTAAGTAGATACAAAACTACATTCATAGGTATATACGCCCTATGAGAAAAGAAATAGCATGGAATGACCTGTGATAGTAGTCAAAGTTTCCCCAATGCTGTCTGTTCATTAATATGCCACCGACCATAGTCTAGCTGTGAGGCTTCTTTGGAAAGCCTATCAGCCAAATGGTTTCGTTCCCTGTATATATGAGAGAAATATATAGAGTCAAAAGCAATAATAATCCTCATAACTTCCTAAAAAATTGGCACAAGATGAGAAATGTGACATCTTTGAACTCTGTTCACCCAGTTGATGATTAGTAAGGAATCCACAAAAACATGTAAAGTTTTGCACCCCTTTTCCACAACAAATAATAATAAAAGTTATAATGCCATAATCTCTAAGTAGTTATTTGAACCGGCTCCCAAACCAGACTTGAGAAGAAAAAAATGTGAAGTGGTAATGTATAGACATCCACCCCCCACACAGTAACTGATCTCCTGAGGCTGCCCCATCGAAAAAATCCCACTACCTTTCCTTTCTATAGCTTCCTCTCGAATAACCTGAAGATTTCCAACTCCCACCCTTCCCAAGGATTTAAAATGTTCAAAAATGCCAAGACAATTAATTTCCACTCAAGAGGGCGATTGGATCTCATCCCTAAAAATCAAAGAGTTCCGGGCCATCCAAATCCCCCAAGAGAAAATGAAGGGGAAATCCTTATTTTCCTGATGGTCCCTTGAAAATAACCAATCTTTCAAGGCATCTTCAAAGGAAAATCCCTGCAAGCGACCAAGAGAAATGAGCTGTTTGTAAGATTCTGCCCAAACTAATAAAGAGAAAGGACAACACATAAAAAGATGGTGGACAGTCTCAACATGTTATTTACAGAGCAAACACCAACCAGGCCCATTGAATTGTCGCTTTTGAATATTGTCCCACGTTGGAAGTTTATTCTCCAATATAGACCACACCAGAAGTTTTCCTTTAGCAGGACAACGTTGCTTCCAAAGTTTCCCCCACCACCAAGAAGCTTCTTGCTGAAAAAATTCAACACTAAGCTAAACATGACTTGATTTTGGAGTGTAAGCCCCACCCGTGTCCCCATCCCAAAGAAGTTCATCCTCCCGATTACACATTCACCTTATGAAGATTTAGATTTTTATTGAATAGGCACCATATAAAAACCTAATGCAATTTTGTTGTTGCGTGAGAATGATCAACTGCTTGGGGATATTGAGTTTCACCTTATTTCAAGATAACACTTCTTTAAAGTCTTTGAGTTGCAGCCTGGATGGTTACAAATCGAGGAAGTTTTTAAGGATATTCTGGTCAACAATGGATAATTTTGTGTTTTCTAAAAACGTTCTATGGCAGATTGATATCCTTGTATATATGTTTTGAATTGAAACAATATTTCCTTCTTGTAAATTTCTGGAACTACTTATTTCATAAACTGTAAGGCTTATAAAATAGGCGAGGGCAGTTTGTTAGATATCTTCAAAGTGTGTGTTTTGTAATACAACAACATTATGGTCAAAGTGCATATTGGGATTATGTATAAGTGTAACATCCCGCTCTTGCGAGCACATGTTATCGACTTATTCTTTGAGGACACTTGCGTGCAAGTGATCCGGTTATAGTACATGGTTATTTGTTTGCTTATGGATTTTTATGATTATGTTTGATTTAATATTATTTGAGATATATGTATTGAAAGATGCTATTGACGAGTTTTCCTTGAGTGTGCAAGACATTTGACAGATTGTGGATGCCGATGGAATCAATGGACCTCCTTGGACTCCAGATTGAGTAAGGGAGGGGATTGTATTGGTTTGAGTATTTCATTTATGCATATGTGACATATGATTGAGTATAGTATGATTTTGTATATGGATCAGTGATAGTGCTTTGTTAATGAATGTAGGCTGACGAATTATTGCTAATCTGACTCACATAAGGAGTAAAGGGGCCATGCAAATAGACCATATATTGAGGTAGAGGCGTGGAAGAGTCCCTGTCACAACATACTAGCACTCTCGTCGTGGCTCGAATTATAGGTTAACGATTACCTAGTTCGAGAGGTCCACGATGTCATGAGGGCAGACTGAGACAGTCACTCATGAAGATTTCTAAGCGACGCGCAATAAGGCAGTTTACTTATTCCTTAAAATCCCTTAGTCTTTCACAAGGTTGCCCGAATGGAGTGCTGGTTCCAAGGGTTTGACAACTACCAAAACTAGTCAAAGGCGAGTGGCACCCTTAGAGCACATAGTGTGTCTTGAAGGGCACGTCGCGCAAATAAAACTTGGGTCAATGAATCTAGGTGGCCTAGAAAACCTTGAAAGAATAATTGTAAACCTTGAGAATCTTTAGACCTTGTCAGATTGAATAATTAATGAGCAATTTATTACTTATAAATCCCCAAACGAAAGTCTAAGCCTATTCAAAATTAAGCCTAAGTCTAAGTTTGGTTAGAAGACTAAAACTATATTATAAATTAAATAAAAAGGGACTGAAGTAAATCAAGTTAAGAATTAAGAAAGGGTGAAATATATTTAAAGATTTGATGTAAAGCACATGTGTGCAAGAAAATATAAAAAAGGGGTTTTTTAAAATAAGAAAGAATTAAACATGAAAGAACATGTACGCATAGAAAGGTATCTAGAGTCTAGTTAACACTAGTCTAACTAGAAGAAGACTCCTATTTTAAATCAACTCAGATTTAGTAAGGCGCCAGTCACTAAATGAGAATATGGGGGGATAAAGAGACAACTACGAGTGATTTAAGTAGCGCTTTTAGGAAAGGTGAGAGAAATTGACTTTAATTAAAATAAAATGAGGAATTACTTGTGCAACTTGGGGAGAGGGTGAAAAGTGTATGGGGGGAAATAATTCTAATTTATTTAATTAAAAAATGAATTAATTGAGCAAAAGGGGATGTGTCATTAAGGAAACTCCTATAAAGTAAATGGCCTAGGGGGAAAAGGGATCACACTGATTATCGATAAAGTTATGCTGTTGAATTATTTTTGATTGGTTTTACTTGTGAGATTTGGGATACCCAGCTATAGAGAGAGTGGTGGCTCTACCTTGCGAGGAAAACTTGGAGCTAGAGGATTTCTGGTTGTGTGCGTGGCCCCTTTGCGGCTCAGGGGGATAAGGGGGAAGAAGAGTACCCCTAGCGTTGTCTGGGAGGTACCGATGAAGTCTCCACAGTTAGCAAGCGGGAGGTCGCGAGGAACGCCAATCGCTGAAGATCATCATCAAGTCCATCTTCGTCGGTTACAACGGAGGATGAATTCAAGTCACAAGGTTCCGAGTTGAGGAGTATCCACAACGCTTCACCCTCATGGTTACGATATTTTAGTTATTCTTGTTGGCTTGGTTTATTGGAATGTAACGTATTTTAATAGATGCTAAATGAATGTTCACATTTATCCTTATATATATTATAGAATTCTGTATAATGAGGACAAGAAGAATGCTTGTGTAAAAATAAGTTGTAGTTGTTGCGTTACAAACCAAACCAATTTCAATAGATTTGACTTTTATTAATTATTGAATTTAAACAAGAGTGTGAAATTCTGTAATAAGAATGCATGGAATGATCGAAGATCATTGGTATAATATAGTTATGTTTATATTCTTTTCAATTCACCATTGCCAAGTATTATCTTTGTACTTGAGGTTGTTCTCAATTTTCTATGTTAAAAGATTTATGGAGTGTAGATTATTTGCTTCCTTTGGAACTCGAACCCAGGGTATTGTTCGAAGCAATTGTTCTTAGCTATTGTAAGTCTAAAATTGCCCCTGATAATAAGTTTATCCACTAAACATAGGAAATCCCCTTATTATTAAAATCCTCTCGATATTAAATGAGTTTTAGGCTGTCAATAGTTTAGTCTTTTAAATTATGTATACATTGTCTCCACTGCAGTATTTTAAAGGTTACTGAATTAGTATCGTTATGTCGATTGGATGAATTTATTGATTCTTTGATTCAACAGTTAAAATTTTCATATTCAAGAATCAAGAATTCTTATCTTTTCACTCTTGATACAGTTATTTAATTGAACTTTCGCTCCCCTTTAAATACACCCTTTTTGACTTGAGTTTTAATTCTAATCTCCTCCCCTTAGAAGTTTAAGGCTAGCACTAATTTTTCTCCTTTTGGATGAAGGAAAATCATCGATTTAAAAAGGCAGGATAATGTTATTAGAGCGAATCCAAATTTCTAGCGATTGTTGTTAGTCCTCGAGGTCGATCATCCTTTCCATTTCATTTTGTTTTTAGTTTCTCCATTGATCCCTTTGAACTTCCTCCAACGAGTGGAGTGCGCCCTTCATGTAGCCATTGTTCTTCCAACAATTGTTTCCTCCAACCAATGGAATGCGCCTTCCTGTAGCTATTGTTCTTCCAGCGTTTTGTTTTCTCCAACAGTTTTCTCCAACGATTGAATGGGCCATCCCTATGTAGAATTTCATGTAGCAATTTATTTAGGAAATCTCGTTTTCTCCAACGATTTGATTGCACCTTCCATTTTACGAATCTCCTATACCGAATTTCATGCAGAGATTTTTCCTTCTAGCGAGTTTAAAAAGGAGCTCTCGCCTGTAATGATTTCCTTCAGAGATTTTTCCTTCCCACGATGAAATGAGACTACTGTAGCGATTCTCTTCGTCCAATGTTTGTATCCATCTTGGAGTGCACCCTTCATGTATCCATTGTTCTTCCAACAATTGTTTCCTCCAACGAATGGAATGCGCGTTCCCACAACTATTGTTCTTCCAGCATTTTGTTTTCTCCAACGACTGAATGCGCCATCCCTATGGCGAATTTCCTCTACCAATTTCTTTCGAAAATGTCCTTTTCTCCAACGATTTGATTGAGGATTCCCTTTTGCGAATCTCCTATACCAAATTTCATGCAGAGATTTTTCCTTCCAGCAAGTTTAAAAAGGAGTTCTCTCATGTAATGATTTCCTTCAGATATTTTTCCTTCTCGCAATGAAATGAGACTCCTGTAGTGATTCTCTTTGTTCACTCTTGATACAGTTATTTAATCGAACTTTCGCTCCCCTTTAAATACACTCTTTTTGACTTGAGTTTTAATTCTAATATCCTTCCATTAGAAGTTGAAGGCTAACACTAGTTTTTCACCTTTTGGATGAAGGAAAATCATCGATTTAAAAAGGCAGGATAATATAATCAGAGCGAATACAAATTTCTAGTAATAGTTGTTAGTCCTCGAGGTTGATCATCCTTTCCATTTCATTTCGTTTTTAGTTTCTTCATTGATCCCTTTGAACTTCCTCCAACGAATGGAGTGCACCCTTCATGTATCCATTGTTCTTCCAACAATTGTTTCCTCCAGCGAATGGAATGCGCCTTCCTGTAGCTATTGTTCTTCCAACGTTTTTTTTTCTCCAACGATTGAATGTGCCATCCCTATGTCGAATTTCCTGTAGCAAGTTCTTTAAGAAATCTCGTTTTCTCCAACGATTTGATTGCGCCTTCCCTTTTGCGAATCTACTATACCGAATTTCATGCAATTTTTTTTCCTTCCAACGACTTTTAAAAAGGAGCTCTCTCCTCTAATGATTTCCTTCAGAGATTTTTCCTTCCCGCAATGAAATGAGACTCCGGTAGCGATTCTCTTCGTCCAACGTTCGTATCCATCCTGCCAACGATTTCAATGACACTACAATTCTTAATTGACTGCCAACGAATTCAATGCACCTGCAATTCCTTAACAACTAACAATGATTTCAATGGATATGCAATTCTTAATTGACTTCCAGCGAATTCAATGCACCTGCAATTCCTTAACAACTGACAACGATTTCAATGGAATTGCAATTCTTAATTGACTGCTAGCGAATTCAATGCACTTGCGTTTCCTTAAAACAACTGACATCGATTGCTTTGGCACTTAAAAATCCTTAAAGGATAAATTCTCTTCTGCGTGGCGCAGTACTGCAAGCTCGTCGCATGGTTGGAGAAAATGGTGATGTGCTTTGCACTTCGTGACTACACCTCCAACATGAAGGTCCACATGGTGGTCTTTCAGCTGAAAGGGAGTGATATTATATGGTGGAAGATGCTCCTACCTCAACTAAACATGGCCGTCGTAGATGTGTCATGGGAACTGTTCGATGAGCTGTTTCGAGAGAGGTATTTGTCAAAGGAATTCATTGAGCACCAGGTCAATGAGTTCAATGCCTTACGACAGGGTGGTCATACAATGCCAGAGTATGAGGCCAGATTTATGGAGCTACTTCAGTATGCCCCACATCTGAACACAGAGAAGCTGAAGGTCAACAAGTTTGTGTTTAGCCATAACTTCAACATTCATGCGAAGGTGAGGATCCTAATGCCTTAGACGTTGCACAATGCAGTCCAGAAGGCCCTCATAGCTGAGGAAGAGCTGACCAGTGGGGGTCAGGGTAGGACTCCTGGAAGATCGACTGGACATGCGACATCAAGAGCACAAAAACATCAGACACAAGTCATAAAGACATCTGGGTATCGAGATACATCTAGAGGACCCATGTTCAGGACACCACGATGACCGACTCCTCAACATAGGACTCCTTGCAAAGGACCACAACACCACCAACAATGTCGCCTGCAACAAAACCACCAGCAACGTCTCCCGCAACAACACCATTTTAGGCAAGTTTAACAGAACATACTAGGATTTCATACTGGTATGTCGACAATTTATACTTCAGGGACTAGGAGTATTGGAATGAAGACCGAATGTTGGACGTGTGGAGAGCCACATTACCAGAGAGACTGTCTGGTTGAGAAGGCAAGAGCGACCGGGTCAGCAGGACCCACTATAGTGGGAGATTTGGGCAAGGCCCACAAGATTCACGCAACGGTGAATAACCGCCAGGACGAGCACCAGTCCACTGTGCTCGAGACGTCAAGTACAATCACCGACCAAAAATTTAGTATTTTGATAGATCCAGGTGCTACAAAGAGATTTATTTCTAGTGCAATGCTGAAAATAATTAAGGTAAAGGTAGTCGAGCATGACGAGTTTAGATACGTAAACATGGCTTCGGGTGCCAAATAGAAGGTCCGGGGAAAGGTTATAGACTGTAGCAGAGATTTTGTAATGAAGACCAACTTGTATCTTAGGATCTTATGACATAGTGATCGGTATGGACTGGTTGGAATAACATGATGCGATACTAAACTATAAGACAAAACCATTAGGTTTGATAGATGACGTGGGATAGAAAAGGGTGATCGTAGGAAGGAACCAGGGAGTGTCCTTGAGGTTCAGTTCTTCCCTACAGTTACAGAAGAACATGCGCAAAGGATGTAATCTATATGAAATCTTAGCGCTAAATGAAAAGGGTGAGGCAAAAGTATTAGAAAACCTTCCGATAGTGCGAGAGTTTGCTGACGTGTTTCTAGAAGAGTTACCAAGCTTGCTGCCCGAAAGAGAGTTGGAGTTTACAATCGACTTGAAACCTGGAACTGAACCGATAACAAGAATGACTTATCAGATGTCAACACATGAGTTAAAGGAGTTGAAAATGAAACTGAAGGAGTTGTTGGACCTAGGACATATACGTCCAAGTGTGTCACATTGGGGTGCACCTGTTATTTTCATAAGAAAGAAGGACGGATCGTGGAGACTCTGTATTGACTACCATCAATTGAATAAGGCGACGATCAAGAACCAATATCCGTTGCCAAGAATAGATGACTTGTTTGATCAGATGAAAGGGGCGACAATGTTTTCGAATATTGACTTGAGATCAGGATATCACCAGTTACGAATTAAGGAGGGATATATTCCTAAGACCGCATTGAAGACGAGGTTCGGAAACTATGAGTTCATAGTTCTACCATTCAGACTGACAAACACCTCGGGGTATTCATGAGTTTGATGAATGGGGTGTTTCGCGACTACTTGGACAAGTTTGTTCAAGTATTCATTGATGACACACTGATATATTCTCGGACGACATAAGAACATCACAAATATTTAAGCTTGGTACTACAGTTTTTGTGAGAAAAAAAATTATACAAGAAACTGTTGAAATGTTCTTTTTACCAATCAAAGATTCATTACTTGTGGCATGTTATATCCGGTGAAGGTATAGCTATGGATCCTGCTAAGGTGGAGGCTATTTTGGAATGGTTTGCATCGACAAGCATACAACAACTACACAACTTTATAGGTTTAGTAGGATATTATCGATGGTTCGTCGAAGGTTTTTCGAAGATAGCAAATACAATCACGAAATTGCAGAAGAAAAACAAGGAGTTTGTATGGACCGAGAAATGCGTGGAAGAATTTCAAAGGCTTAAGGACTGCGAAGGAGCTGCCGACGACAACGCCGATACTAAAAGTCCCCGACATGGACAAGGAATTCTTGGTATGCACATACACATCCAAGGAAGGTTTAGGCAGAGTATTGATGCAAGACGATCGAGTGATGACTTACATCTCAAGGAAATTAAGAAAGTATGGGGAGAACTATGCAACACATGATTTGGAATTATTGGAAATTGTATATTCCTTGAGAGTATGGAGACACTATCTGATTGGACAAAAAATTGAATTAAATAAAAATCATTATGGATTGTAACACATATTTATGTAGAGTAACCTGAACGCATGACATAGGCGTTGGTCAGAACTACTTAGCGAATACGACTTCAAGATTTCTTACATAAAAGGTATGGTAAACAGAGTGGCCGATGTGTTGAGTCGGAGACCAGGCGTATTCTCGGTGATACCTCTTTAGAGGAATCTTCGCGAAAATATTCTAGTTATACAGATCGACGATGACTGGTACAAGGAGGTTAAAGAAAATATTGGACAAGATACCATGAGGGTACCAAGGTTTGAAGGTTATACATTGGAAAATGATGGATTGATGAGGTATAACAACATGATTTACGTACCACCTAATGACGAATTAAGAATCCTGATCTTAAGTGAAGTGCATCACACAGTGTACATGGATCATTCGGGAGTCACGAAAATGAAGGCAGACCTTAAGCCTTTATTCTTCTGGAAAGGAATGAAAGCATACATAGTTAGCTACATGGCATGATGTCTAGAGTGTCAGCAAGTGAAAGCTGAACATAGACATTCGATAATATTACTACAGCCCCACGCTATTCCGGAATCGAAATGGGAGGTCATTTTGATGGACTTTATTGTTGGATTACCGCCGACGGCAAGGAGGAAGGACTCGATTTTTTTGGTAGTTGACACTCTAATGAAGAGTGGAGATTTTATTCCTGTGCATACGACGTATCAGGCGCCAAACATAGCTAGATTTTTTATTAGTGAGATCGTGAGATTACATGGCGTACCAAGAAGGATCATATCCGATCAAGGATCGATGTTTACATGATGATTTTGGACCAGTTTCCAAGAGGCTTTGGGAACACAACTGAACTTTCGTACATCGTATCACTCTGAGACAGACGAGCAGACATAAAGAATGAACCAAATTTTGGAAGATATGTTGCGTATGTATGTAATGGACCAACAAAAGCGTTGGGAAGAGTTTTTTCCACTGGTAGAGTTTGCATACAACAAAAGCTATCAAAGTACCATTAATATGGCATCGTTTGAGTTTCTTTACGGGTGATCGTATCAGACACCATTGAGATGGGATCAAATTGAGAATAGGGTCATGGTAGGACTAGAAGTGATCCAAGAAATGGAAGAACAAATGAAATCTGTAATGATCCCAAGCCAAATTCTTTCTTGGAATCACTAACTACTACTAATTTATCGAGTTATTAAGTGCATACAAGATTCATCAACACATGGAGATCACAATATATTCAAGATGTAGAAGCATAAGCAAATATCTGACCTTTTTATTATGAGCAATGTAAGATCAATACAATAGATGGCCGATCTGGCATAAACCTCAGATGGCCGTACAAGTAATAGATATGAGCTGCTACAAAATGCTCCTGACAATACAAAATAAGCCTCCAAAGGCTGGATATACAATGAAGACTGAATCAAGCATATCTGAGTCATATTAATGCTCAACCTCCAAGCTGGAAAGTGCCACGTCCTGCTAGAATGCTGAAGCCCTCAATAATTCTGCCCTGCTACCAAAAGTGTCCAATCATCCCGAGAAATATTCCAAATGATAGATCGGGCAACTGTAAGGACAACCCAGATGTCCAAATTTTTAAATCCACTCTCAAACCCCATAGATCTGAATTTTCCACTGAATGGGGTGCCCCACTGGATGACTGAAACCATAGCTAGTTCGACCCTGATGAAGGAGGCCTCCAAATGCTCTGAAACTCTAAAAGAATATAGATCGGGCTATGAGAATCCCATGGGATAAGTTTCAGACTCAGATCTCAAGCAAATCTCCCTAGATCTGAGTTTTATTGAATTACAAGACGTCCCCTATGGCTCCAAGACATCCCAATCTATAGACAAATGTAGAATGATGATAACTCTCCAGAAAAGCCGTCAAACTGATGGTCCTGCCCCTGCAAACAAAACCCAACTGTCGGAATGGCCCCAGGCCCTCAGGATAAGCTGGATCGAACCTCCCTCCAGATGATGGTGTGCCCTTGCTGGAAACACAAGAACAGTAAGACTTGCTACCTTCTGAAGCGCTAGATGGAGATGGGTTGAGACTAGAATGGTGTGGAGGAGCCTTTCATCCCCGAGACCAATCTGCGGAACAAGGTGAGTGAATATTTCACCACTGAGTTGCTCACAAGGGTTTGTACAACAAAAACCCCAAACTGAATGCTCAAGAGCAATAGAAAATGCTAATCCCAAAACCAAAATGAGTAATAGGTGCACCCCAGCCTCTTACTTATACTTTTCC
>ML793005.1:13237-52146 GCA_009831015.1 Picea engelmannii
CATTGATCCACCCACTGAAAAGTATTCAATTCTTAAGTTACCAGGCATACTTAGCTTACAACCCTAAGTAGTTTCCTGGAGTGATAACAGTGTGGCTTCGAAAATTATTGACTATTGGACTAAATTTGACTTGTAGGTAAGACCTACAAGAAGAGGATGATGAGACTTGTTCTGAAGGACAAGTGATGAAGTCAGTAGGTTGAATATATAGTTAATATTCAGTGCTCGAGAGGGAGTTGGACAACCAGTTCCAGAGGGAGCTGGGTACTACACTAAGGAGTAGGAGGCTCTGCCAGATGCAAGAAACAGTCATCTGTGGCACTCAGTACAGTTGAATTTGAGTATGTGGTAGCATGTGCAGCAAGTCGTGAAGCAGTGTGGCTTCGAAAATTGCTGACTATTGGACTAAATTTGACTTGTAGGTAAGACCTACAAGAAGAGGGTGATGAGACTTGTTCTGGAGGACAAGTGTTGAAGTCATCAGGTTAAAGATTCAGTTGATATACAGTGCTCGAGAGGGAGTTGGACGGTCAGTTCGAGAGGGAGTTGGGTACTACAGTAAGGAGTAAGAGGCTTCGTCGGATGCAAGAAGCAGTCATGTGTAGCGCTCAGTACGGCTAAAGTTGAGTATTTGGCAGCATGTGCAATAGCAATGTGACTTCGAGAAATTATATCTGGGTTATTTGGTCTCGGACTGGAGACGACCTACATTTGGTGTGACAACCAGAATTGCATGAAGTCGTAATAGAACCATGTGGTCTATGACAGGTTGAAGCATATAGAGATCGTATATTACTATATCAGGGATATAGTGCAGAAGGGAGCAGTGAGGCTCCAGTTTCATGACTACAAAGGATCAAGTTGCAGACGTGTTTACCAAGTTGATGTTGAAGATGAATTTTGAGTACTTCAGGTACAATCTTGGCATGGTCCCTCTTCAGAGGGAGCGTTTTCATCCAGCATGAAAAAGGGCTGGTACTGAGTGTTCTCATCCAACATGAAAAAGGGTTGGCACTGAGACAAGTGGAACTCATCCAGCATGAAAAAGGGTTGGAACTTAGTGTTCTCATCTAGCATGAAAAAGGGTTGGCACTGAGACATGTGGAACTCATCCAGCATGAAAAAGGGTCGGCACTGCGTTTTTTCATCCAGCATGAAAAAGGGTTGGCACTGAGACAGGTGGAATTCATCCAGCGTGAAAAAGGGTTGGCACTGATTGTTCTCATCCAGCATGAAAAAGGGTTGGCACTGAGACAGATGGAACTCATCCAGCATGAAAACAGACTGGCATTGAGTGTTCTCATCCAACATGAAAAAGGGTTGGCATTGACTGTTCTCATCAAGCATGAAAAAGGGCCAAAGACAGGTGGAACTCATCCAGCATGAAAAAGGGTTGGCACTGATTGTTCTCATCCAACATGAAAAAGGGTTGGCACTGAGATAGGTGGATCTCATCCAGCATGAAAATGGGTTGGCACTGAGACCCAGGGTGCACATGATCATGTATTGATGCATTGCGGGGTAGTGGATGTCCTGGAGACATGTTGTAGTTATTCGAGAACTACCCATGGGCCTTAAATGTATTGCCTGTGAAGTCACAAGGGTGCACATGATGAGGTACAGATGCATTGTGAGGTAATGGATGACATGGTGACATGTTGAAGCTATTTGAGAGCTACCCACAAGTAATCTTTAAAGGTAATCTTGGAACAATGTAGAATGTCTCCCTCGCTGAGAGGGAGTGTTGATGATTGGCAGCATCGGAAAGACATTCTACTAGATTGATAATTAATAATATGATTATTAATTATTAAGCGATATTATTAATTATAGTATTATTAATTATAATATTATTAATGTAATAATATATTTATAATATAAAGTATAAATATATATAATAATGTATATGTATATTATATCTATAATATAATATAAAGTATAAATATATTTATTACCCCAGGGATGCATCTCTTCATTGATGGTCATCATGGTCACCATATGTTCTTTATATATAGAACACTCATCATTGTAGTAAGATATTCATTCACATACAATATCATCTCTTATGAAAAATCAACAGTCTAGACCTCTGTAAGCATCTCATTTGTCATGGACAATTTAATCAGCATCGTAGCTTCTTTGTCTTTCTCATCAAAATTATCATGGTTTTTACCTGCAACTTCAAGCCAGATAAGTTTATCAAGGACAATATTTTTCAAACACTTGTACTAAACAATGGTTAGCATTTGTTGCTTCCATGTGTTCTAGTTCATTCATGTGAACCTTTGACTCCTTTCTAGCATAAACATAGTTACCAACTTAATGAGAACTCTACAATGTTCTCATTTTTTGGAGGGTCAAGTTTTTTACCCCATTTTTAAAAATGGTGCTATTAGTAGCACCCCCCCCCCCCTTTTAGGTGGTTTTTTTATATTTTAATATTTTGACTTTTTTTTAAATGCTTGTTTTTTCATCTATTTTCAAAATTTTCCATTTTTTCTTTTTTTTTGTTCAGTGGTGTTTTTAATCATCTTTCATGCTTCATCCAATGTTAAAAATGTTCTACACTTTTTTTTTTTTAAATTAACATTTTTCATAAAATTATGTATCCTTAATTAATTTATGGTTCCACACTTTTTAAATATAGTAGAAAATATAGTTTTTAACACATTTTTTAGGTTGACTTCAATACACAGAAAAACTTAAAACTAAAAACTAAAAAAAACTAAAAAAACAGCTCCCAGCATTTTCAACATCTAGTTCCCAAGCTCTCGAAGTTCAGGGAGCTTGGGAACTAGTTGGGAACTTCTCCAATTGGCTAGGAACTCTTTTGGAAACTTGGGAGCTTTTTGGGAGCTTAACATCAAAGAAATGGGAGCTTGGAAACAAGTGTCCTAAAAGAATAGTTTTTAAATTAGAATTATATTAAATTAAAATGTAAATATATTTATTCCTTTATCACAAATACATAATTTATTACAAATATTTTTATTATATTTATTCAAAATATCACTATAAAACTAAGACTAAACTATAGGTAGATATTATTTCAAAAATTAGTAAAGTAAAAAACTTAATAATGTTAAAATTGTATATATGTATTTTCAATTTTGCTTCTCATTTTCTAATGGGATATTTATGGATATTAAAGTTTCATTATTGTGTTAAATATATTCAAATAATTATTAGCATGAATTAAATTAGTAATTTTAATATTGTAGTTGTTGCAATAGGAGAAACATTGTCCTAGATTCAACTTCAATTTTATTGAAATAAGATTTAAAATGTATCAATATCTCTATACATTGTAATTTAAAGTATCATTGCAATCTAAAATATTTTTTATATTTTTTTAATATATATTATTGCCGCTTCCAAATTCAAGTTTCCTGTAAATTTGAGGGAAACTTTCCTAAAGTTCCTACGTTCAGGAAACTAGTACGACATAGTAGTAAAAACTAAAAACTAAAAATTAAAAAAAAACCAAGAAAAACAAAAAATTTAAATTTAAAAAATATATATAAATGTAAAATTAAAGAAAAACTTAAAACCCTAACGAAATAATAATAATATATAGAGAGAGAAAAAAAATATATATATATATATATAGAGAGAGAGAGAGAGAGAGAGAGAGAGAGAGAGAGAGAATGTGAAAAAAATAAAATAAAAATAGTAAGAAAACAAATTTACTGTAAAAAAAAACTTTAAAAATGTTTTAAAAACCAAAAAAATTAAAAATATGTATAACACACCAAATTAATAAACTTTAAAATAGAATATTTAATACAAATTTAAATATAAAAAAATACTTAAAATTACAACTAAAATAATTAAATTAAATTAAAAAAATTAAGAAAAAACTAAAATACAATATTTAAAAAATAAATAAATAATTAATATAACCAATATAATGGTTAAGAATATGTGTTTCCTTTTAAGAGGTCACAAGTTCAAATCCAGATGGGTAGGGTAGGGTAGGTTATGTATACCTCGATAAAGTTTATTAGTCAAATCGTTGGACGAAGGGGGTCTCATACACCAATTTGGTGTCTAGCTTACCTTAAAAATAGATTATTATTATTATTATATGGTTATTTGTTTTAGCTTATTTTGGATAAAATATATTTTTTATATTTTTATATTTTAGATGTTTTTTTTAATATGTTTTTGAATATATATATATATATATATATATATTAAATTATTGTTTTTGGAAACTTTAAATTTTTTTCATTGTTTTTAGTTTTTTTTCCACTTTGTTTTTTTTTTCAAATTTGGATTTTGAATATATATTTTTAAATATTTTGTTTTAATGGCATTATGTATTGTCTTATGCCTGGAGTGATAAAGTAAGATTTAAAAAGTAAGCATTTAATGGTTGATTTTATGATTTTGTTTATAGTAATAATGATGACTTTTATCACTTTAAACAAATGTGTCGTTTTAATACCTCAATTTCAAAATGGGTGTGGTAGCAGTACTTTTCAATTTGATGATTGATTTTGAGGTTTTGGTTTTAATGGTACCAACTCCTAAAAATTTCAAATTATCTAAAATTTTAAAGTTTTGAAAAAAATTAAAAACATATTTTGTTTTAGGTGTTGATTTTAAGGTTTTTCACTATCTGAGTTTTGAAGGCCATGTTTGAAAAATGTTGTAATTTTTACTCCGTTTAAAAAAAATGTGCTACAAGTAGCACCACTTTTTATTTGGGGGTTGATTTTGATGTTTTTTATACAAAAATATGGGCTTTTTTGGCAAGAGTTTTCTTTTTTAGGTCAAAATTCTCATTAATTATGTCAGTAACTTTGTTCATAATATTGGTTAAAGATGTCATAGGTGAAGGTTAAAATTAACCAAAAAACAGAATAATATGCTGAAAAACTAGCATATTTATTATAAATCTACCCCAAAACTACCCAAAAACACGTAGATCTAAGCAAATTTGGTTTCAGTGAAATATTTTTGTTTCTTCGATGTGATAAGATAATGATCCCTCAATCCATCTATGCCAACATAAGTCCCCATGTATTCACACTCACACAAACTTTATGGCTATTAAATTCCACGCCCAATACTTGGCAATTTACGTCCTAGCAAACCATTGTTATAATAAACTTACTAAGCACGTTTCTGAATAAAATCACAACTAAGTTTTAACGATCTAAATAAATAAATCAGTGGAATCACAACAAGGAAACCATAAACATTTTCACATGTAATTTTCAAGGTAAATACCACTAAAAAAATCCCTAAGGGAAAACTAGTATCTTGTTGATTTGATTAACATAAAATATGGGCTCTCGTCCTGGGATAATGGCCCACC
This sequence comes from Picea engelmannii, assembly GCA_009831015.1. Classification (NCBI taxonomy): domain Eukaryota; kingdom Viridiplantae; phylum Streptophyta; class Pinopsida; order Pinales; family Pinaceae; genus Picea; species Picea engelmannii. The sequence continues at coordinate 18,564 of ML793005.1, forward strand.
TAAGGAATAATGCAAAACAACAAATATCTTATCCTAACAGAGCTCAAGATCTGTCCTTCGATATTGTCGGTTGTTACTTCCTTTGTTGCCCCTTGCTCTTTTCCTCGAACCCTACCCCTACACACTTGGATGAAAGTCCTTCTCCACCCAATCAATGAGATCTCACTATCTCACTCTGTGTGTGTCTCCTCCTCTCACCTAGGGTGCCTTTTATAATCTTGAGTTTACCCTAAATCCAAAACCCTAGATCTCCAAAGTTATCAATTGTTGAGATTAGATATTACCTTCACTTTATGATCTAATGGATAGTATTTAATTTAATTCAATGATGTCAAATACTTGGGAATTTAATTAAATTAAACTCCATTAATTACAAAAAGGAATTCACTTTAATAATCACTTTATTAAAGTGAATCTCATAAGTCTTGAGAGGAAAAAAGGATCACTTACACATGTTAGACACAAAACCGATGTGGAAGTACTTGTCTGATGCTACAAACATCAACACTCCCTCTTAGCAAGGAAGGTATTTCTCAAAGAGCCACCTGGAACTGGTTCTCCCTCCAACCCTGGCACAATGTCGCACACATCATCTTGTACTAAGGCATCTCATTTCTCCTAATGAATTGTTGCCTCCTCAATGACATAACATATTAGTGCCCTAAAGTTTGGAAACTTCATCAAAGGCCTTATTTCCCTCAATGCGCTCCTAGGAGCCTCAACTTTCTCCTGAGAATCCATCAATGTCAATTCATACCAACTAGGTCTCTTGATAGAACTGGAAGGGGTTAACTCCCTCTTCCCTTCTAAAGGTTGACTCCCCACACTAGAATTATGTGAACTATGTTCACCCTTCAGAGCCTCATGCTCCTCGTCTTTGTCATTGACATTGATCCATGAACCAAGATCCCATTGGATCCACCTACAAGATTTCCCTACAACATGTATACCTTTCTCTCTCTGACACCAAGAACTCGAGTTTAGCCTATGTCAGATCCCTTCAGCCGAATAAGAACCCGACCATCCTTGAAAGAGATGACATATCCATTGTCCTCCATTGTCTAGACTAAGAGAAAATTCATTTTGAGCTCTGAAACATACAACACATCTACCACCTCCAGAGAACCTCCTAACTCCAGTTGCAACCTGACAGTTCCAACTCCCTCTACACCACACATGGAATGGGTGCCAAGCTCCACATGTAGATCTAAGTTTGTCTCTGACCAACTAGTGAGCAACTAATGTGACATCACCATGTAATGAGAATCCCCACTATCCACGAACCAGGCACTATTGGATTATATGCCAGAAAGACAAGAGACTAACAAGAACTCCTTCTTGAACTTCTCAACAAACTCTTTGACTTGAGCTTCTGCAGATCCTTATACCCATTGATATTTACCTCTTTCTTTCGTTATGGACACTATGAAACATAGTGGCCACTCTTGTGGCACGCAAATCATTTCACTTTTCTTAGATCCTTCTCCTTTTCAGTCTATGGATTTAACTCTCCACCTATATTCCCCCTGCTCCTCTTTGCCTGACTAGCAAGAGCCAAATTCTCATCATCACCAACTTGTTGGCATGTTAGAGATTAATCTTGAATCTCCTCCTGGATGAAATCATCCCATATCCTATCAAACTTTGTAAGTGTCTCGTGCCACAATGTCTTTGATGAATGAGGCCCATGTCTTAGAGAAACCATTCAGGGTCTTCCTCACCAACTCTTCATCTGTCACAACTTTCCATGTAGTTGCCAAGGGATCACATACCTGAGTGATCTTGGTGAGATAACTAGTCATTATATCTAATTTGGTCATCTTTATGTCTCTGATATTTTCCCTCAATGCCATCTTCATGTTTGTATTGTTGCTCTGGAAAAGATTCGTTAGAGCTACAAACACCTCATTGGCTGACTTCTTCTAAGATATGTGAGAGATCAAATGATCCTTCACCACATCTTGAGATGATCCTCCTAGATTTCACGTCCTTCAACTCATGGGTGGCCAAGTCCTTTGGGTCCATCAGTGGGGTCAAGATTATGTTGAAAAAATCCCACAACCCATTCTCCATGAGAACCAATGTGACCATCTCCTTCCAAAGTACGAAGTTAGATGCACCCTCCAACTTGTCCTCAAACCTCAACTCGACTGCAGCCATCTCCAAATCAGAAATTTACCAAGAAATACAACCTGCTGAAAAATATGCCTTGTCCTTCAAGCATAGTAAACTAAAAAAATTGTGCTTAGTCCTTCAAGTACAAAATTGATCTTTGGCTTTCTGGACCTGTTGCCCACTTCCTGAACCTTTTTCCCACTGCCCGGACTTGTTTCTTGTTTTTTGCCGCTAGGACCTACTGCTCGCATCCTTATGTTGTTGCCCGGGGTCTTCCTGGGGTTGCTCGAGCTTTCTGTGGTCTACTTAGCTACCCTATGTGGCATGCACAAGGCCTGGTGGCTTCCCATCAACATGTGGCCTATCTCCCTAGCGGTTGTTGTCTCTGTGGCAGCTGGCCCGTGTCCGGTTGTTGCGACAGCCTGTTGCAATGGCCCTGTGACCCTTGTCGAGTGGAGGTTAGTTACTCCTCAACCACTCCCAACATGTGACTCTTCTCTACCACCAACTATGTTGTCGTGCAGCCCAAACTCTCACTATTGCAACCTCGTGTCTCCCAACACATGATCCACCTTGGTTGCACCCTTCTCTAGCCTACACATATCCTATGGCGTCTTCTCCTTCCAACGGATCCTTCTTAGCTCATCACAACATTGTACAACAGTCGTATGCTGCTCAAAATTTTCCTCTTTTTTTATTTGATTTACCTGTAGCTTGCAAAAATTAAAAAAATCTATGCTGCAAAAAATTCAACATGTGTGCACTTGGTTTCCGTTTCAAAATTGATCACGCTCTGATACCATATTAAATTTCACTCCCAACACCCGACAATTTACTTCCTAGCAAACCCTTGTTGTAATAAACTTATTAGGCAGATTTTACTGAATAAAAGCACGATTGATTTTTAATGATCTAAATAAATAAATCAACAAAATCACAACAAGGAAACCATACACATTTTCACATGTAATTTTATGGGTAAATACCCTTGGAAAACCCCCAAGGGAAATCCAATATCTTGTTGATTTTATTAAGATAAAGTTTGGGCTCTCGTCCTGGGATAATGGTCCACCTGAGGAATAATGCAAAATGACAAATAGCCTAGCCTAACACACCTCAAGATCTGTCATTCTATCTTGTTGGTTGCTACTTCCTTTGTTGCCCCTTGCTTCTTTGCTTAGACCCTACCTCTACACATTTGGATGAAATTCCTTCTCCACCCAATCAATGAGATCTCACTATCTCTCTGTGTGTGTCTCATCCTCTCACCTAGGGTGCCTTTTATAATCTTAAGTTTACCCTAAATCCAAAACCCTAAATCTCCAAAGTGATCAATGGTTGAGATTATGTATGACATTCACTTTATGATCTAATGCCTAGGATTTAACTTAATTCACTAATACCAAATACTTAGGCATCTAATTAAATTAAACTCCATTAATTACAAAAAGGAATTCTCTTTAGTAATAACTTTATTAAAGTGAATCTCTTAAGTCTTTAGAGGCATTAAGGATGACTTCCACATGTTAGACACAAAACTGATGTGGGAATACCTATATGATGCTACAGACATTCACAATGGCACCTAGACTACTAAAGTCGCCAGAGTGGAAACCTTGCCTTTCAAAGGACCGAGACTCTTGATACAGCTTCGAAAATACAAAAGTCGCAAGAGTGAAAACCTTGTCTTATAAAGGCCCGAGACTCTTGATATGGCTTCGAAAATATTGAAGTCGCAAGAGTGGAAACCTTGTCTTTCAAAGGCCCGAGACTCTTGATACGACTTCTAGAATGTTAGGTTGTGATGCCATGTTACGAAAATCAAGCCATTAAGAAACCAAAATAACTTGAAAGAATTCCCTGTATTGTGTATTTAATGAGAAAGCAAAAGGTTTCTTATATAGGATTTACAAGCAATTCGAGTCAATCCACTTTATGAATGTGGGATAGTCTGAGAAACACATTAACGTGAAATAAGACATAAAACATAAAATAATCTAAAGTAAAGTTGACTTTATTAATTCCTAAGTCTAATATCTAATTGACCATTATAAGTTAATATTTACTTTAACAATAAGCAATTAAAATCACTTTAGAGATCAGATTCACCACTAGATATGTAAGATAAACTTGTATTAGCAATGTAGAAATGAAATATATGTTAGGTATTAGTAAATATGAACCTTTAAGCAATAAACCCTGGCCTTGTTTCTCCAAAATTGATTTTTTATTGTTGTTATGTATTTTCCAGATTTGAGAAAGCCTTAAATCAACGCACAAAATGTTAAATAAAACCTTGAAACACAATTTTATAGGGTTGTTTTTCCTTATTAGGGTTGGAGATAAACAATTAATCACGAACCCTTGATAACAAGAAGTTTAAAAAATGGAATAAACCATTAACTTTGCATTAGGCTTGGAAAGAAATCTAAATTAACATTTTTCTTTGATTTTTCATCATTAAATTTCTTTCTAAACTAACAAAAATAAAAGATTTTGGATTTTTAAGGTTATTTGGTTGGTTGTTGGAAGGATTCAAGTGCCTTATTCACACTAAGGATTATGGGGTCAAGAAGTATGCCCCTCTAAGAATTGATCATTCTTATCTTAAGAATTAGGGTTAAGAGACTAAAACCCCTAGGTTAGAATAATTTCTTATCTAATCAAGATAAGGTATGAAGACCAAAGCAGGGATTCCACAAGTGAAAAACCTTCACCAACAAGATCAACTATAACTTGAACAAAATACTTAAAATCCTTGCCAATAAACCAAGAGGAAATACAAAACAAAAGCTAACAAGAGAAGAAAGAAGTAACAATCCCTAAAATGTCTTATCTCCAAGTGGTATAGTAACCCTTCAATGAAAGCTAGTAAAAGTCTTGAACTATCACAACAAATCTTTAATGCACCAAGAATAAACCAAGAAAAAGAAAGCTCCAAGAATTGACACCAAAACCTCCAATAGGAATATCTTCAACAAATTGTATTCTCAAATGATATCCAACAATTTGGAATGAGATGAGAGCCTTTATTTATAAATGAGGCTTCTACATCCCTCTCATTCTTTATTATTTTCTAATCTCCCTAAATTTAGCCTAGGAGATCTACCAGAATGACTTGTCATCCACATAATGAAGGAGACAAAGTCAAGATACAAGTAAAACATGCCACGTGTACATAAAATCCTCAAGAGAAGGGTGTCATCCCAAAAAAGAGAAGTTGACTTGATGTAGAAGCTCAATGTTCCCTTGTAAAAGCATAGTCCAAGCCTCAAATCATGGTGTAGAAGCATCCCAAGCAAAGAATAGGCCAACGTCTAGCCTCCAAAGGTGGAATGACCTCATGGAATGATTGAAAAGACCCTCAAAAGTTGGAGATCTCATCTAATTGTGCTCATTAAATCCTCAAAAGATGCCTCCAATGTATGGTCATGTTCATATCTCAAGCAAAGTTGCCTCCACAATACATGGAAAGTGACCCTCCAAGTCAAAAATGGGTCATAAAACCCCCAACGACTAGTGTGACGTCCACGAGTGAGATCAACCCTCAAATCAAGTAGTGAATAGCTCAAAAAGTGATGAATGAGGAGAGCATTCTAGCATATGTGACGTGGCATGCATTGAAGTGGCCCATGCAAGTGTAAATAGCCCCAAAGTGCCTCAAATGATGTGATTGGTGCCTTTGGATATGTGTACTACCTTGAAATCTATGAAGCTACATCGGGAAATGTGACATTGGGTGAACATCTGTAGAATCAGCTCCAAGAGTAGATGGTCAAAGTGTGACAAATACAAAAAATGGGGGTCCTTGCTTAAGTAGAAGATAAGTGTGCTATAAATAAGTATGACAACCTTTATAACATGAGCAACACTATTACATTACATATAAAGAAGTGAAAGAGACTATAAGTTCCCCTAGATCATGTGTCCTAGTAGATTCATCCCAAGACCCTCACATACCTACCTAGGTCATAAATGGCACACATGATGGTGAGTTTTTGCCATCAAGGGATAGTTAATTGGACCTATAAGAGCAAGGCATATTTTAAAATGGGAACTAAAAGGACGGGTCATGACCAACCACAAAAGGTCAAAGATACCACCTAGGCTTCACACTAATACATAGATCATCTGAGCATGGCCCAATATAATACATGAGCTCATCATGATACAATGATACACATAATCTTACCACATCTAACAAAAAAATATAAGGTGCACTAAAATGAATATGAGGTGTAACATTAGTTATTCATCTTATAACTGTGTTGTGGATATAAGAAAATATAAGCATTGGCCATTGGAATGTAGCAGCATAAACCAATAAATTGAGTAAATATTACATTAGTCGTGGTTCTTTGTTCAAAGATTGGGATGAAGCATAACCTCATTAGCATGGCATCATCAACTATGTTCAAGTATGTTTAAAGATTGGGATGAAGCATAACCTCATTAGCATGGCATCATCAACTATGTTCAAGTATGTTTAAGAGTCAGGCATGTCCACTCGATCTCAGTGCTCGATGTCGGTGTGACAAACTTGGGATTATTTTAGCATTAATCGTTTGAAGAAAAAAAAACTTGGCACTTTATGGTCTTCCTTTTCCTATTTTTCCATACAAAACTCGTTTACATCAAAACATTCAACTTGACCATTTATTCCTTATTTTTCCATACAAAACTCACTTACATCAAAACATCCAACTTGACCATTTACTCCTTATCTTTCCATACAAAACTCATTTACATCAAAACATCCAACTTGACCATTTATTCCTTACAAGTTACACTGCCAACCTACATAGTAGAATAATAATAGAACGAGTTAATAGTGTAGAACAACGTAAAGTCCATAATGAATATGTTAACGTTATGCTAGAATTGATGGGTGTGTTATGACATGTACAAGGCATACATCGTATACTTGAGCTGTGGACATAAGCAAATAAAAGTACCAGCAATTACCAGTAAATTGGGTAAATATTACATAAGTAGTCATGGTTTTCTATTTGTCAGATTGGGATGAAGCATTTATGTTAAGAGTCGGTTATAAGCATGTCCACTCACTGTAACTAACTTGGGATTATTTTAGCCATTAATTTTTTGAAAACAAAAAACACCTTACCACCTTACCTTACCTATTTCTCCATAGGGAACTCATTTACATCGAAGCATCCAATATGCAATTGAGCATTTATTGTTTTTTATTGCCAAGCTAATAATTTAATGTTTGGAGGATGATTGTGGTTAGCAGATAATGTACATTGATCGACACTGTTGGAAAAGGTATTGTAATTTTTTAAAATGGTTATTTGGTAAACTCATGCATTAATCTTTAGTATGTTTTGAGAAAAATAAAATAAATGGATTTCCATTGCTCTCTGTATGGATGGGATACCTTGAATACAACCATCAAGCTTATAACAAAGACATACCAGAATTATAACGAACACAAACCAAACTACTCATTTTTCTTTATAAATACATCTGCCATTATGTTAATTTCAAAATACGAAATAACAGTTCGAAGCTATAAGGCATATCACAATCTTTTCTTGAGAATAATTTTAAGTTTCAAGTGGGTAGGCTTTCATTTCAAATATAGTAATGACTGGTCATATAATGTGGCACAGATTGGAGACTAGCCCTCCATTGCCCAAATCTTGTTCCAAGTGTAAACAAATTTTAGGGCATCTTGTGACGCACTTTGAATGTTTCCAACTTCTATGCACTCTCGAGGACCAACAGAAATAAGCTACATCTTCTGCCCCCTGATAAGACGCTCAGAGCATCTGATTTCCTGATAATGTAACCTCGCTGCTGCTTTTATGATCCAACCTCACTGGAGAAGGTGATTCTAACTTTATAATTTTAATTTGTATTAGAGCCACTTCCCAGAGGAAAATGAACCAAAATGAATCCAGAACCTATTTATTTAGATTTCAAACAACATTCTGTGCCAAGAGATTTGCTCAGATTAAAGCCAGATACCTTTGATTAAATATTAGAGGGTTTGGCCGGTACTTTACTTTGAAGTTTACAAGTACCTCGTAATGTATTTCAAGAATTCTACTTTTCTTTACTCTAAAATATTGTTCAGATCGTATTTTACTCCAATTTAATCTCTAAATTATGGGACAGTAATGTGGACCTTCCTTCCTTTTCAATGTTGACGATGGATTGAATACACAACTGAAATGTTAATCACAGAAAACAAAAATACTTTTTCGCAAGGGAAAAAAATGCTTTTATCTTTACTGTAATATATCCTGCTGTCAAAAAATTTATGACCTTCACCTTGACTTATCTAGTACGCAGGAGACACATTCATTACTGTGCATTCATTTCATCAAGTCAAGTATCTAGTCAAATTGATGTCTTTGCTTTCATGTTTCACAAGTCACCTTTAGTTATAAGTTGCAATAAATGTTCACTTTTGAATCGACCATCTTTATTGTCCTGAGTTTGTTCTAGGTCACCAGTTTCAAGTATAGTAATTAACTATCTATTCTCTATCTATTCCTGCCACTGTCATGACGGCATAGTATTCCGCTTTTGTTGTTGACAGCCGCTCAATATTTTGTTTGTATAAGAGTGTAATTGAGACCCTCCTATAATGAACTATCTGTAAGTGTAGCTATTCAGTGTTTTGTTTTGTCGTTGTGAACATATAAGCAGCTCATGTTACTGCCTTCTTAATATCTCAGAGTACTGTTAGAGTGAAGGTGTCCTGCCACTTCCTAGTGTTATCCTGACATTGTTTCACAGGAAAAAATCCAAAATCTCACGGAATTTTCATAATCCTTTAATTGCTTTAAAGAAGTGAATTGTTGCTATGGCGATGAGAGAATATATCCATATCCAATAAGACATGCGCTGTTCTTGTCACTTCATTCTTCAAAATTGACACTAAAAAATTATTATATTTGGATCAAATAGTATGGCTGAATGGAGTTCAAACTTCATCTTGAATGTGGTCAAAACAAGTTTAAATAATCTCCTAAAAAGAGAATATATAAGCTAATCTTGTATCAAACAGACCTTCTTGCTGGCCACAAACCTGATAAGAATATGGAAGAAAATTCAGGCATGAGTTCAGTTCTACCATGATCCAAGATCAGTGCATGGTGGACCAATGCCTTTTGTGGTTTTTCCCAATTCTGAATCGACCCAGATCGGCAAAAATTCAATCTGGGAACTATGACTTTCTGTATCACCGGATTCCATACACTGTAGGGAAGTTTGCTACAAGATTATATGGCTCCATGAATATATGCCATCCCTGTCATCAGGGTCCATTGCAAAATTCTATTGGTGTTACAAAATTAATGGAGTATTTTTATAGATAAAGGAAGACAGAAACAAGGAAAAAAACAGATGAATGAAATCAGCTAATTTCTCCTACAATTACAATTTTAGGTTGCCATGAGTATTTATTTTCCATATCCTCCACCAGGCTTTGGCCCAGGTCTAAAATATCACAACGCTCAGCCTTGGCATCCAGACCACCCTTCAATCATCCACAAGACTATGAATGGTATATTAGCTAGAATGACAAAATCAAAATTTAACTAAGCCTCCAAAGAAATCGTGAATATCATAAAATAATGTCTCAGACAATAGATTACATTATTAGGAAAATAATGAGTAACAAATCGCCTCTACCTAGTCCTTTCAAGCAGTTTTCATAAGGCTGAAAATTTGTTCGAACTTTGTGCATGACTCTTCTTTTGTATTATTGTTCAGCGTTTTCCTTGCTCATCACAAATTCCATGTATGGAAACTGGAATGAGTTTCCCTCTACTGACTCCTCTAATCAGCTGAGAAGGCAGGGAACCGGCCAATAAATAGTAGTCCTAAGTCAACATTGTAGCCCCAAACAACGTTCAAGCCTTTGACCAGCATACCCACAACACATAAAAAATTATTAAGTAGAAATTGATTTCAACGAAAGCCTTTAGACTTAAAATAAGGCTAAGTTCAATTTAAACATAAATCTATCTATAGTTAATGTAATCAACCTATCCACTCAACCTGGCCATTTTCCACAGTGCATATTTCAGATAAAATTGCTGCTCCACCACCAAGTTAAATTTCTACAACTGGCTTTTTAAAGCATTTCAATATTTAGAATATGGCAGTTTTCATACCCATGTCAAATTTTCCCCTTTTTTCAGCCTTTCACCGTTGTTTCTTTCTTGACATTTGTCATTTCTTTGACAAGCTTGGTATGCTGTTCAAATTTTTAAATTATCTACAGTATGCATTTTGATCAAGTAATTTTTTTTACATGTTTCAGCCAATGCCTTGAGAAAGAATAAAGACAAGAAACCGACTAAGGAAAAAATATCCACTCAATATATTGATGCTTCGCAGCAACCAGCCAAGTGGATAGCCTCAAATCTTTCTCATTTGTGAAGTCTTAGTTTACAATGCTGATAGGCATGGCAAGTTTATCCAATATCTTTCTGATTTCGTAAGGGAGCTAAAATTTTATCTAACAATTATAAGATACACCCTTTCAAATAATGCATTTGGAATCATGTTACCACAAATCTTACAAAATAAAATTTACCGATCTTAAGAACAATGAAATTCCAAACACAGGTTGCTGGTGAATAAGCTCTTCGGCTGGCTCATAAAAGAAGATTCAGTATACCCTTTGTTGTTGTGCTCTCCAGAAAAAATAAATTCTTGAAAGAGTAAATATTTTGAGTACAATTTATAGAGAAGCATCCAGCAGAGGTTGAAGAATTTAGGACTGCAGATAAGAAACCGAATCTGTCCAAACAAGACAAGAATAAATTAAAACGTAGTATGCCATCCTTCTCTAATCCAAAATAAACAAAATAAATTGGAACTGAATGCCTTTGTATATCAAAAGGTCTACCATAATGAAACCAAACAAGCCCACATCATAAAGTGATTAAATAGCCCATCAACGATGCTCCCTCATTAACTTTCCTGAGGATATTCTCAAAGAGGGACGTACTGAATAAACACAATGCATCTCCTCAAGCACATTCCTAATGCAAAACCCATCAATATTACAGCTCATGATGAACTCCTAAACTGACCTAGAGCCCACACATATTAGATGATGCATACTACAATTTTTTCCACCCTACTTCTGCAAACAGACTAATCACCTGAATTTTGGACAAGGTGCAAAGCTGGATGAGCAAGTGGAAGGTTCCAATGCAACACAGAAATAATGCACAGAAAGCTTATACTTTTTATAGAGACATGGTTGTAACTATGAATGGATGAAATAACAAGCAGCTATCACAAGAACATGAATGCTGATGTTACTATACATGATAATTTCCAATTATCTAGATATGGGAAGGAGACATGCATTAGGTCAAGAATCAGACAATCTTGAATTACAAATAAGTTAATAACTGAAGAGCTATGCTTATAGTTTCTTTAACAAAGAAACTTGTACAAAGAGCTTATATTGTGCCTTTACGCATAAAACATTATTTTTTCCACCCCCATGCACGCAGGATAATGCATTAAACACCCTTCTTGAAGCTAAAAACCCAATAGCTGATCAGCTTCTACTGTAAATATTCCTCATCTATAACTTACAAGTGACCGATAAAGAGTAGTATGTTATAAACTCTCTCTCTCTCTCTCTCTCTCTCTCTCTCTCTGATTTGCAACTGGGGAATCCAAATGACAGTTAAAATACAACTTTTGATTTAGGCATTCCTACTCAAAAATTAAGTTGCAATAACATACAGGAGGAGCTTCTGCACAAGAACGTTTGCAAACATACCTAAAAAAAGGAGACTATTAAACTGAAATACAATATGCACCTTCTGGTGTCAGTATTCAGAGAAAACAACCAGAGATTGCAGTTAGACTATCCTGCCAAAGAAATATGCAACATCTACATTAGTTCTATCTTACCCTTCAGTCAAAACCTTATATTTTTCCTAGAATTTTAAAGTGAAATGTAGCTTAAAATTGTAACACTTAGATGAAGACTGTTGAAATGATGGTGTAATCTTCACATACAGCCATGGCTGACCTCACTTTGTAATCAGTATTCTTGTGTATTAGTGTGTCTGTAGGGTTGGGCTTAAAGCAGAGCTAGTCAACACTGATTTTTGTGGGTTCATAACCCCTATTGGCAAGAGCGCCCTACCTTTTGAGTTGTGTATAAATACACTCTCAAGTCTCATTTGTAAGATTCATCATGTGAACTTCTTGATCTCTCTAATACATGTGATTTAGTCTACGGGCACCATAAACTCTTTGTTCACTCTCTTGTTCTTGGGTTACATCCTCTGTCTAGTACAATTATGAATCAGCTCTGGCAAACTCATTATGGTTTTATGTTGTGCTCCCCTAATGCTGTTTTCTTCTTGTTTGACGCAGGAATTAGGGTTTACAGGTTGGTTCCATTCAAACTCTTCACTCTATTATGAATCTCAACATGGTATCAGAGCAGGTGTGAACCTCCTACTCATTTCGCTTTTGGTTATGGTTTTTTCATGATTGTTCAAACCCTGAGCTAGTCAACACTGATTTTTGTGGGTTCATAACCCCTCTTGGCGAGAGCGCCCTATCTTTTGAGTTGTGCATATACTATAAATACACACTCAAGTATTTGTAAGATTCATCATGTGATCTTGATCTCTCTAATACATGCAATTTAGTCTACGGGCACCATAAACTCTTTGTTCACTCTCTTGTTCTTGGGTTGCATCCTGTCTAGCACACTTATGAATCAGCTCTGGCATACTCATTATGGTTTTATGTTGCGCTGCCCTAATGCTATTTTTCTTCTCGTTTGATGCAGGAAGTAGGGTTTACAGGTTGGTTCCATTCAAACCCTTCACTGTCTTATGAATCTCAACATGGTATCATAGCAGGTGTCAACCTCCTCCTCCTCATTTCGCTTTTGGTTATGGTTTTTTTCCTGGCTGTTCATGGTGGTATTTTCTAAGTGTCAGAGGTTGCATGTGGAAGAATCCCTAACTTGAGGAGTCTTAAGTCTGTTTGAGCTGGTTATTTGTGCTGATTGGGAGATCTTATGCACAGTATTGAAGTGCCCAGCTTGAGGATTTACTGGCTGCTTTATTTCAGTGTTTTTTCAGCAGCTGATTTGTGGCTTTTGGCTGGTAGCATCAGTATTTTCTAAGTTTCAGAGGTTGCATGCCGAAGAATCCCTAACTTGAGTCTTAAAGCTGTTTGAGCTGGTTATTTGTGCTGATTGGGAGATCTTATGCACAGAATTGAAGCGCCCAGCTTGGGTACTTACTGGCTGCTTTATTTGAGTCTTTTTTCAGCAGCTCATTTGTGGCTTTTGGCTGGCGGCATCACTACAGTTTTTTATTGCAGAACCAGGGTTTCAATTGTTTTGCAACTGATCTAAAGTTTTTAGTCCAGCACCTTCTTTTTAGGGTATTCCTAGGGTTTAACCCCTCCTTCAAGGCCAATGCTTCTTTTCTAGGGTTTTCCTAGAATTTAAAACCCTAAATCCAGCACTCTTTCTTCCTTTTTTCTGCAGCAGGTATCTTGTTTGCACATTACTCAGAAGAAGCTTGTATCTCTCTTTCACTTGAGTCTGTAAAGGTAAATATCGAACACTCTATGGAGGCTTCTTCTCTATTGTTGAACCTGCAGACTCACAATGTGTGTTTGCCTAGTTAAATAGGGTGATTATGATATTTGGGTAGAGCACATAACTGGCCTTCTTCAGAGCAAGGGTTTGTCGATATTTCTGGTAAATGTTAAAATATTGTAACGAGGACAGGCGTTTTGGCTTAGGCAAGGTGTCATGCAAGCCAAAAACACATGATTTAATGTATCTCCAAGTCATTTAGAAGTTAACCACTTGCTAGAAGTTAGCCACTTGTTAGAGATTTATAAGCAAGTGAGGTGACTTGAGGAGATCATTGAGTTGGTGAGTGACACCAAGAGGGTTTCGGCTGCAGATCAGTTTTGAGGAGAGTTTCCTTGCAGGGTTTAGGAGGCCGAGAGAGATAGGAAGGCACCAGCCTTCATCTCTACCCAAGCCATGAGCCAAGGCGTGAGAAGAGGGGCCGATCCCTTCATCCTAGAGCCAAAAGGCCACACCTTGCTGCAGAGGCCGCGTGAGGAGTGTAGAAGGGCCGAGTTTTTGGTGGCTATAGCAGCCGTGAGGGTAAGAGGGCTAGGCTGTAGCCACTACAGACCAGATCAAGCCATATTGTGAGGTCCGTGAGTTGTCTCAGCTGCACCGACAGTCACACCATTCATAGAACAGCAAGTTGTCAAGCAAGGAGGTCGTATATCAGCCAGGGAGGCATGAACTCAGAGCCATGGGCTCAGATCTGCTCATATTTCTGTGTAGATGAAGTTGCCAGGTTTGGTACTGGTGTAGTTATTTCTGATTTGCTGAAGCTGAAGATTAATAAAACCCTCTTTGCTGGTTTTCCCCGTAGTTGGGGTTTCCAGGGTATCTCTAGTGTCTATTTTATTGTGTGTTTGGTTTCTAATTTATTCTGTTGTGCATTGCAAGTTATTTACTCAATAATATTTATGTTTCATAGTTCAGAATCAGATCTGTGTATTGTTGTTTTGTTTCTGGGTATAAAAATTATTGGATGCAAAAATTAGTTTGCTGAGTTTAAAAAAAAATAACATGGTATCAGAGCTTTGCCTCTGAGAAGGAAACCAAGGGTCTACACAGAAATTTTCAGCCAGCAAATATTCTTCAGATCTAGGAGGTTGTAATAAAAGTGTTTTGCAGAAATGTCTATTTCAGGTATCAGATTTGAGGACAGGTTAGATGGGGCATCTAACTTTTGCATTTGGAAGAAGTGTATTTTGTTGTCATTAGAGGAGTATGGGCTCAAGGAATTGCAGAGAAGACTGTTGTTCCAGCTGATGCACAGAAAGTAGAAACTCATAAAAAGAATGATGCCAACGCAAGGCGTATCATTCTGGATGGAGTCAAGGACCACATAGTCCCTCACCTTTCAGGATTGGATACAACTAGGAAGATGTGGGAAGCCATCATTAAACTATACCAGAATTCAAACCTGAATAGAAAGATGGTTTTGACGGAGAAACTCAGAAACACCAAGATGGGTAAGGGGGAAAGTGTTTCCTCCTACCTCACCAAACTTAGACAAGTGACAGATGAATTGGCAACTGTAGGAGAAACTGTGGATGGCATTGAACTTGTGAGGATAGCCTTGAATGGCTTCTCCAAGTCATGGGATGTCTTTGTGAGAGGCATTGTTGCCATGGAACACACTCCAGACTAGGATCGATTATGGGATGACTTCATGCAAGAGGAATTGAGGTTAGCATCTCTCAGTGATAGCAACAATCATCAAAAGGGTGAGGAAGAGGAGAACATTGCTCTTGCAAGAAAGGGCAAAGCAAAATCCAAGAAAGACTTGGGTAGTGGGCAGACCTCCAAGGGAGAGAAGAAACATGACATGAGAAAAATCATTGCTTGTCACAAAACAAATCATTATGCCAGTCAATGTCCTAATAAAAAGAAGGATAAGAAGAAGACTCAAACAACAGCTTCAGCAGACATTGATGAATTTTCTTCCAGGTTTGATGAGAATTTCTCACTCATCGCTTGCCTCTCTAGCTCAGGCACACGGGACACAGGGGTTGGCATATTGATAGTGGTGCATCGTATCATATGACAGGAGTTAGAAAATACTTCTCCAGTTTCAGAGAGGAGGTGACCTTTGATATACAGATGGAGAATAAGTCCAAACGTACTCCAGTGGGACAAGGGACTATTACCTTTCAGAGGGAGTCAAGCAAGACATTTAGCTTTACATATGTGTTGTACGTACCAGGGATGACCAAGAACTTGATATCAGTTTCAGCACTTCAAGACGAAGGGTATGATGTGTCTTTTAGAGGAAACAAAGTGTACATTTAGCCTAGGGGGTCGAAGCAGGCCAAGATGATAGGGATCGGGTCACGCAAGTTATACAGGTTGCAGTTTGAGTCACCTCAGGTGTTGATCAGCAACACTAAGGATATGGGAGAATTATGTCAAAGAATGATGGCTCACTTACACCACGGGGCGCTTAATATCCTCAAGGAGATAGTGACTGGCCTTCCAGAGTTGAGCACCGAGCACAGTGACGTGTGTAAAGGGTGTGCCTTGGGAAAGTATGATAAACAACTTTTCTAAGTAGTGACAGTAGATCGAAGGGTGCATTGGATTTAGTGTATTATCATGTATGCGGGCCTATGTCTTCAGCATCCTTGACAAGGGGTGAGTATTTTGTCACATTCATAGATGATTTCTCCAGGAAAACCTGGATCTACTTCATGAGAGCCAAAGATGAAGTCTTCAATCGCTTCCAAGAGTTTAAGACTCTTGTGGAGAATGCGACAGGAAGGAAGATAAAGGTTCTCAGGTCAGACAATGGAAAGCCTTCAAGGAGTTATGTGCATGAGCGGGGATCAAGAAGGAATTGACAGTTCCCTATAACCCTCAACAGAATGGGGTAGCGTAACAAAAGAACAGGGCCATTGTTGGTGTTGCTAGGGCTATGTTATACGACCAGGATTTGCCCAAGTTTCTATGGGAAGAGGCATGCAGTACTACGGTATACATTCAGAACAGGTGTCCACACAAGGTGTTGGGGAGATTAACTCCGGAGGAGGCATTCACAAGGAAAAAGCCGAAAGTTGGTCACTTAAAGATCTTTGGTTGCCTAGTCTATTGTCATGTTCCCTCTGATAAGAGGATGAAGCTCGATTCCACTACAGCGAAGGGAATCTTCGTTGGCTACAGCGAAACTTCAAAAGCATATAAGATCTATGTTCCAGGATTGAAGAAGATAGTGATTAGGGGGGATGTTAGATTCGAGGAGGAGAAGGCTTTCAGGAAGTCTTATGATGTGCTAGCAACATCAAGGGATCAAGAGTTGGTAGCTCCAAAAGAGGAATAGGAGTCATAGGTACAGGTCACAAGGACAGGTACAGGTACAAGGACAGACACAAGTACAGGAATAGTACTCAGATAGTGGAGCAAGAAGCTCCACCCACCAAGATTATACCTCCTACTGTAGGGAGGAAGAGGAGAAGAGAGATTGGTCAGGCTTTACGAGATGCTCAGGAGTTTGTGGGTGCTCCTAGTATGAGCTTCAAACATAGCAGGCCACCACAACATTATTCAAGGTATACGGCATTGATGAGTGATCTCATTGACAGGGAGCCTTCTAGTTTTTAGAAGGCATCGGACCAGCAAGTTTGGCGAGATGCCATGGTGGAGGAGCATGACTCCATCATGAAGAATGATGTTTGGGAGGTGGTGCCAAGACCTAAGGACAAGTTAGTGGTTGGGTCTCGCTGGATCTATAAGATCAAGCATGTTGTAGATGGTAGTATTGAGAAATTCAAAGCTAGGTTTGTGGCTAAGGGGTTCTCTCAAAAAGAGGGAGTTGACTAAGACGAGACGTTTTCCCTAGTAGCCAGATATACTTCTATCAGGGCCGTGATCTCATTAGCAACTAAGATGGGTTGGCGGATTCATTAGATGGACATCAAGACAACATTCCTCAATGGAGTTATTAAGGAGGAATTGTATATAGAACAACTAGAGGGTTTTGAGGTATATGAGAGGCAGTCCCATGTATGCATACTGAAGAGAGCACTGTATGGGCTCAAGCAGGAACCCAGGGCGTGGTATGAGCATATTGATAGTTACTTGCAGGGCAAGAGCTTCGTGAAGAGTGATCTAGACTCGAACCTATACTATATCATGATAGGTGGTGAGCCTCTCATTCTAGTATTGTATGTGTACGATCTATTTCTAACTGGTTCACAAAGGCTTACTATAGATTGCAAGAGGGATCTTGCTTCGGAGTTTGATATGAAGGATTTGGGGTTGATGCACTATTTTCTTGGATTGGAGGTGTGGCAACAAGATGGCGAGATTTTCATTGGACAAGGGAAATACACAATGGAGATCTTGAAGAGGTTTAGAATGCAAGACAGTCGGCCAATGTTTACACCCATGGTTACTAATTGGATGAAGATAGATGCTTCCAAGCAGGAGGCAGTGGACCCCACCTTATACATGCAGTAGATAGGCTCTCTCATGTATCTGGTCAACACTAGGCCAGACATTTGTTTTACTATGAATACTCTCAGTCAGTTCATGGTGGAACCAAGGAGAGCACATTGGACAACAGAGAAACATATTTTGAGGTACCTATGTGGCACAATTGAATATGGTTTGAGATATGCTCAAGGAGATGGAGTGAAGTTGGTGGGCTACATAGATGCAGAGTGGGCAAGCAATGCAGTGGACAGGAAAAGCACTTCAGGGTGTTGTTTCAGCTTGGGATCGAAGGTTGTCTCTTGGTTCAGCAGGAAGTAGAAGTCTATTGCATTGAGTTCTATAGAAGCAGAATACATGGCAGCGATCATGGCAGCATGTGAGGCCATATGGCTTCGGAAGTTGCTAGTGGCATTGTTCGATCGGGAGCTAAAGTTGACCATCATACACTATGATAATCAGGGTGGCATAAAACTCTCTGAGAATCCAATATTTCATGATAGATCAAAGCACATCGACATCAGGTATCATTTCATCAGATATTGTGTGTAGCAGGTTGTAGTCTAGTTACAGTATGTACCTACAGATGAGCAAGTGGTAGATATTCTCACCAAGACCTTGATGGAAGGGAAGTTTGTCTACTTTGGGGATAAGATGGGAATAGTGGAGAACACCTTCCTCGTTAAGAGGGAGTGTTAAAATATTGTAACGAGGACATGTGTCTTGGCTTAAGCAAGGTGTCATGCAAGCCAAAGACACATGATTTAATGTATCTCCAAATCATTTAGAAGTTAACCACTTGCTAGAAGTTAACAACTTGTTAAGTTAACCACTTGCTAGAAGTTAACAACTTGTTAAGTTAACCACTTGCTAGAAGTTAACCACTTGTTAGAGATTTATAAGCAAGTGAGGTTACTTGAGGAGATCATTGAGTTGGTGAGTGACACCAAGAGGGTTTGAGCTGCAGATCAGATTTGAGGAGAGTTTCCTTGCAAAGTTTAGGAGGCCGAGAGAGATAGGAAGGCACCCAGCCTTCATCTCTATCCAAGCCATGAGCCAAGGCATGAGAAGAGGGGCCGATCCCTTCGTTTTAGGGCCAAGAGGCCGGACCTTGTTGCAAAGGCCGCGTGAGGAGTGTAGAAGGGTCGAGTTTTTGGTGGCTGTAGCAGCCGTGAGGGTAAGAGGGCTAGGTTGTAGCCATTACAGACCAGATCAAGCCATATTGTGAGGTTCGTGAGTTGTCTCAGTTGCACCCACAGTCAATCCATTCACAGAATAGCAAGTTTTCAAGCAGGGAGGCCATATATAGGTTCGTGAGTTGTCTCAGTTGCACCCACAGTCAATCCATTCACAGAATAGCAAGTTGTCACGCAGGAAGGCCATATATCAGCCAAGGAGGTACGAACTCAGATCCATGGGCTCAGATCTGCTCATATTTCTGTGTAGATAAAGTTGCCAGATTTGGCACTGGTGTAGTTATTTTTTATTTGCTGAAGCTGAAGATTAATAAAACCCTCTTTGTTGGTTTTCCCCAGAGTTAGGGTTTCCAGGGTATCTCCGGTGTCTATTTTATTGTATGTTTGGTTTCTGATTTATTCCATTGTGCATTGCAAGTTATTTACTCAATAATATTTCTGTTTCATAGTTCAGAATCAGATCTGTGTATTGTTGTTTTGTTTCTGGGTATAAAAATTATTGGATGCAGAAATTAATTTGCTGAGCTTAAGAAAAAATAATAGTAAATACATATTCACTTGATATTAGTCAAGGTATGACTTCATCAGTTTTGCATTTCAGAGTGTTTGGATCAAGCACATGGGCCCATCTTCAAGGATATTTTGCATATGGTCCTTCTACTCTTGTGATTACTGAAAGCACAAGTGTTATTTGCAATGAAGTCATTATTGACCCTGCCATATTTGCAGATGATATTTATGTTCCAGGAGTTGGTGGTTTTACAATGGATGCTTTGGTTTCTTGTGATGTGAGGCATGATTCTCAACTATTGGTTCATAGTGACATTTGCAGACCTGTGATCACTTGTTCTTGAGGGGACCTACGTGTTTCCTCACCTTCTTTGACTGAATTTTTACTCACTATTCTACAGCTCTATCCCACTATTTTTCTAGACGATTCTACAAATGATTCTCAACATATTTCAGTGGATCTCTTCTTTCCACATTATGATGTTGCTCCTTTTTGGATTAATATTTTTGCCATCTTCATTTTCAGGGACAGTTTGTGCCACTCTTTGTACCTTCAACTGATCAACATGCTTCAACAGATCCTTCTTTTATACCTCTACTAGAGAGCACCCTCGCCAGGTTCTAGAACTGTGTTGGTCTAGGAGATATTGTAAAGTTCCCAAACAGATTTTCTTGGAACATGTTAAGTTCTATGGTTTTCTGGTGTGGTATTTTGTCAAACACTTTACAGATTTGTCTTCTTGAGTTGCGCTAGGGTTTATTGTTATGGTTTTAATTGTGTTTGCAACAAGTAAAAGATAGCAATATAGCCAATAACATATACACAACAAGATACAACCTAAGTAACACAAGGAATAGCCACAAATATCTCAGATCTGATTTTATTTATCATAATATAGCTGACCTCATACAAAATGGAGCAGATCTGGAATACATGTAGAAGAATGATGTATGTGGCTGATAGTGCCTCCAAAATACAATAGAAAGGTGGAGATATGAACTCTCGAGAGTCCCCAATGCTGAATACAGAAGATATCCAAGAGCCCTCGCTGTATGTGTTGCCCTCTTCTAGCAAAGTGCGCCCTTTCTGGATATAGGAACCCAAGGAAATTCGTCCCCCTTGAAGATGACCACCAAATCACTGAAACCCTCTGTCAAAATGTAGATCGAGTGATAGGAAACCCCCTGATGAATCTCCTAGCTGTTGGGTGAGATCTCGATTCTCACCCTCCAAAACACTAGATCCAAGATTTAGAATGCGCCCTCCTGAAGAGAAATGCATCCCACTGGAAAATAGAATGGATTTGTATGAGAATACCCTCGTATATTGATGCAAATAGGCGTTGGGGTGATGACAATCAATCCGGGAATAAGATCTACTGCAGATCTAGCTTTCCAAAGCCAAATCGAATCTCTCTCCCTCAAGTGCTGCGCCCAACCTGCAGAAAACCTCTAACAATGCGCCCTGCCTCCACAAACTGTCATTGAAACAAATAGAACTTGAGCTACAAAATGTTTCACCTCCTTGGCCAAGCTTGGATCAGGAGAGGTGGAATATTTCACCACCGAGCTGATCTCTAGCGTTTATTTAGTCAAAACCCTCAAAACCCCCAAGTATCATGGGCTCTCTAGCAAGAAGCCATATATCAAAATGATAATCAACATAATGAGAGAATAGAGGCCCCTATATCTCTTTTATCCCCTCTGTTCACCTTATCTCTCCAAGTGACTTTTACTTTATTTTTATTATTCCTTAATTAAATCACTTTATTAATTAATTAGCCCTTTTGCCTCTAAAAAGTGATTTATTTGTCCCTATGGCTTCTCCGACCACTGAAAGTTACTTCTCATCATCTATTATTGTAGTGCTCTTCCTCCCGATTCCAATGAGCTATTACACTAAGAGGTTTCTCCAAGTATTATGCCCAAAATGACCTGAGTGAAATTAATTAAAATATAACCCATAATAACTCAAAATTACAGAAATCTTCGGAATGCAACGGAACCAAAGCCAAGCTGTGCGAAATGGATCTTGATGATGAAATATGATGAACGATGCAAGTCGGGCCCAATAAAACCCCTCAATGACTCCTTAACTCGCTGTCACCCCCATCTGGCTACTCTGGTAGGCATAACACTCTATAACATAATAATGTCAAAAAAATGGGGACATTACAGTCCTCCCTACTAGAATATTGCTTGTCCTCAAGCAATAACTGAATCAATCTGTATATGACACCAGGATCCCATATCCACCTATGTGACCTGTAGTAAGCTCTCCTCAAGACATGGCCCCTCCAAGTGCTCACCATACATGATACCCAAATGCTCTTGATGAGTAGAATGATAGTGTGCACCCAATCCTCGGTCAACTCCCCAAGCAACCACTCTACTCGGATCTCAACCCAATCAAACTCTGGACTACCAAACACTCCAATCCCTGGATCCCATATCAAGATGTGAACTATAATGCCCTGTGAAGTATAGTCCTGTAAGATACCAATACCATGAATCTCCTGGAGAACCCCAACCAATGGAACAAGTAGATACAGCCATCCACCAAGGAATCTCTCACATAAACCCATCTCCCAACTATCGTTTCTGGCAGAAACCGAACCCCCTGCTAACCAAGAGGATAATCTGTTGATACATCTGATCCTCAACCAAGGAGATCCATCCTGCCACAAAGCATACTCATCTTGACTTGCTCTCAAATTCCCCCATCAATAGAAGGAATCGATCATGCAAGTCTCTGAGACCCTCATGCACTCTAGAAGAGAACCAAATCCTGCATCACATAAGTTTGAGGGTGTCATACCAAGTATCTCGGTGCCCACAAAACTGTAAACCTCTAGCCAAAGTATGTTGATAGTCATGTTGTCTTGTCCATAATCACTAAACTCGGCCTCCCTGCCAATCCATACTGTTGCCTGTGGAGTCCCATGCTCCAACAATATCCCTATGATGTCATCCCTACTATATATCTCTAGTGCCCAAGGTCGAGAGAAGCTAGCATACTCTCCCAACTCATCACTGAAATAATGGTGGCTACGGAGTCATGCTCTAACTCGTGATGCTGACATACCAAACATGCCCCCATGTGTCTCATGACATCATCATTGAGATTCCTCAAGGAGAATATCACTATGTCCTGTTGACGAGTCCTGAAATGGCCAAGATGTCCAACCATAGGTACATCATGTATGGTCCTGAAGATCCCTGACGCTGCCTGTTGCGACCATACCTTCTGCCAACTGACCTCATGGACCTCATCTTAAGCATTTGTCCATCTCTGCTCCCAGTCCTCATCTTGCTAAGACTTTGAACCTGTATCAATCTCTGAAACATAATCTGTCCCATGGCTGAGGATGCTCTCCATCACGCCCCAAGCCTCATATGACCATCTCGGATGAACCACCCCTATCTTGTTGTATATAATCCAGTCACTTCCGTCAGGTGGTCTTTGCCTACCAACTCTCCATGTCCCCTACCATTGTTTATCTCCCCCTATGTTGTTGTCTATGATGAAAGTATCGAGGAAGGCTAGCAAAAATAACTGCAACTGTCTATAGGACTAGAAAGTATCATAGACTTTGGTCAATTCCAAGGACTTGACCAAAAGCTCATACACTGGTACCCATGGTGAATAATCGCCTGTACTCATCACCAAACTCCAACCATCAGGTACAATAGTCGGTAACTCCACAAACCGCTGGTCAATCACTCTCCCTCCATCATCACTCATATAGCTATTGCTATTGTGAAGGTGATCTCCCAAAACTATGTATTGTTGCAAGGGAGAGGAATCTCCATGCTCCACTAAGTATGTCTCCTCCCTGCAATCCAATGCGTCCCCTTGAATCCCACTGTACACCTCTGCATGCTCTTGTGAATTATCTCTCATCATCATATGCCCCTGTATAGTCATGCAAGCTCTTATATCCTCTTGCATCATCATGTATCCAAGGTGTACTGCTAGATCAACCTCTAGATGAATGTCAGCCAATCCTGGAACACAAATGGAAGTGTCCTCGTAACTACCTCTAGCTCTGGAATACCCATGTGTATGTGTATGACCAACTGTCTCAGAACTACCCATGAATGGTGGTCCATGTGACACATGGACATCCTCCAACGTCTCCTGCTCATATCCCTCCATAACCATCAACGATCCTGGGTATCCCTCACACACCTCCATCATCTGGCGCTGCTCTACCAAACCACCAACATCCTCTAGCGAAGTGGCTGAAGTAAACATCTGACTCTCTATTAAGATAGATGTAGTAAATCCCTGACTAGTCTCCTCAAGGAGCTCCTCTAATCTGGAACCTGATTCCTGAAGGGTTGTTTGTGCGCCTTCCAAGAATTATCGTGTGCTCACCAACTCATGAGTGAGTCGGTCCACCTCAACCTACTCTCTCAGTGCCCTGTGATAAATCTCTCCAACCTCCAATAGGTAATCCCTATCCATCAATAAATGCTGGTAGTCAATCCTCATCACAGTCACTCTCTCCTTGAGTGTATGGAAGTCATCAATTGTAATTTTCCTTAGCAATTTCGGCTAGGAACTAGGGTTGGTTGTTGCTTGTTGTTGTTTGATTTTTGCAGGTTATGATTATAGAAAGATGTGCTAAAGAGTTTTGCTTGAATTTTTATTGCATTGAAGACATAACAACAAGATTTGAACACTGTGAAAGGAAAGAAAAACATAAACAAGACAATAAGCTTAAAATCTGACCTTTATTTAATATTAGAAGATATCCTCATACATGGATCTGTAGATCTGGTATAATAGAGAAGATATAGAGGCTCTCGGCCTTCACCCACTGAATATAGCTTGTTACAAGATTAATTTATTTCCCTTCATTACTGGAATCCTTCAGATCTCTGTTGGTAGCCTGGTACGGCCCTGGATGGTTGGATCTGGAACTGGTATGAACCTGGATGGCTGGAAATGCTCAATATTTTGGCCTCTTAGTAAATGATCTCCAAACAACACCAAAATACCCTCAAAATGTAGATTAGGGGCTAGAGAGCAGGAGGAATACAAGTTTGAGTGAAAATCCCCAAGCCTTCCTTCAAATCTAAGAGTCTCCTCAATGGGAGTTGCGCCCTCCTTCAAAATTTCAACCCAAGCCAAATAAAATCCTCCAAGAGGAAAACCCTTGTAGTATAAGCTGCAAAAGGGCACTATGACCCTAGCAATAGACCTCCAATAATGTAGAAATGCAGATCAAGTCTCCTCCAAGTAAATCGAGCTTCTTCTCTTCCAATGGTGCACCCTACTGCTGGAAAACCCTCTAGATCTGTACATAAAACTCCAAATATTGCATGTTGAATACCTGCGACTGGATTAGAACGGTGAGGGAGGGATCTTTCACCTCCTTGGACAAGCTTGAACCAGGAACATAGGAATCTTTCACCTCCTTGCTGGCTTCTAGGGTTTGTTCACTCAAAACCCTCAAAACGTAAGTTGTCTAGCTCAAGAGTACACGAGAATAATGATATCAAGATGATGAGAGAGGTGCCCCCCTCTTCCTTTTATACCTCCTTTTTCTAATTTGTCATTGAGTTACTTTTTCCCACTTGCTAAGGTTTTGATTTAATTCTCCTTTACATCCTTAATCTTCCTTAGCCTTTTTACCTATGTCACTTTAATAATATAACTTTAGGTTTCTTGGTGACAACCATATTTTCCTTCCCCTTATTGGTCTTGGACTATAGTCTAGAGGGGTAGCTAGACTACTACGTCCTTGAGCTCTTGTCTCAATGAGAAGGGGATATTACATTAATGGAAAGTCCCCCATCTGAACTATCCTATGTCATCGAAGCCCTCCAACAATACCCTGCCACCAATGCGTGTGTATCATCAATGCATCAAGTGGTTGCCATAATCATGTCCTCACTAATTCTCAACTGTGTTGTCAAGTGTCGTCACTCCTGATCACAATCCTGCTGAGGTGCTACCTCATGCCTCTCACTGCTAGTGTCAACAGTGGAATCCCCAACAACACACTCCTCAAAAGACAATATCCTACCACCAATGCGTGTGTATCATCAATGCATCAAGTGGTTGCCATAATCATGTCCTCACTAACTCTCAACTGTGTTGTCAAGTGTCGTCACTCCTGATCACAATCCTGCTAAGGTGCTACCTCATGCCTCTCACTGCTAGTGTCAACAGTGGAATCCCCAACAACACACTCCTCAAAAGATAAGGCACTGAACTTCCCATTGTCCACTGTGCTACTAAGTCCTCCTGTATGCCATTGCACACCATCACCAACTGCTACCCCCATCTGAATTGCATTGTATCCTATATGAACAATTGTATCCTCCTGTGTGCTCACTCTACTAGTGTCATCTGCACCTCGATACCATGCAGATGTGTCCAGACATGATATATGGTCATTCCGACCAATAAGGAGTGCATCCTCATCACTGTAGACCAGTCCTGGAAGTCAGTATCCCAACAAGTTGTCGGTCTCCACAACCTGATCTAACAATAGACTCCCCAAAAGAGGTAACTCGCTCTCTTCATATTGATAGGTATGCATATAGTCAACTGGGGCTCCAAGTCATGCCTCTCCTCCTGGGTCTATAGATCCATATGTCCCTTGTGTTCAAATGCTAAACAAGGCTCCTCTACCACCTCCGAAATGCTATTGATATCCTCCTGTGTCATGTCTATCATAATTGTCCGAGAAGGTAAGGACTGTGTCATGCTAAACTCCATGGGAGAAACAGTATCCCCAACGCATGACCTCATACCAGGTGCTAACAAATCTGAATCTTCACACGTATCAGCACTATGCTGAAGTGTTGAGTCCTCAACACTGTCTGATAGGACTGCTAAAGCACATGCGCTATCATCATGTCCATCCAACTGTCCCTCAGATGCGCAAGAGCCCTAGGACTGCTCTAATGAGGCATCTAAGGCCTCATCCTCATACTCGTCATCCTCATCACTACCATGGTGCACCTCAACGTAATACACTCTCCCTTTACCCCTGCATCTGTGATCTGGCTCCCAAGGCTCTTTGCAACTGTTGCAAAGTTCCCTGCTCCTAATGGGTGTAGGCTCAATCTGTGCTTCCTTCCATCTACTAGCTGGTAGTGATGTATCTACCTCCTTGCCTTCTTTGGCTCTGTTTTCTTTTGCTATGTTGCTCCAATAATGGACTCCGTCCATCCTCTTAGCCCATAATGTAACCTCATCTTTGCTCCACCTAGGCTTTTTGATGGATACAAACTGTTGGAATGTTACTTAAGTTCTAAATGTCTCACTAAGGGCGTAATATTCCTCATTACAATATATGATCTCTTATGCAAACTCCATCTCCCCTCTAGATCATCAATGTTTAACACAGGCTAGCGAAGGAAATTCACTTTGATATCGTTGTAATGTTCCCAAACAGATTTGCTTGGAACATGTTAAGTTTTATGGTTTTCTGGTGTGGTATTTTGTCAAACACTTTGCATATTTGTCTTCTTGAGTTGCGTTAGGGTTTATTGTTATGGTTTTGATTGTGTTTGAAACAAGTAAAAGATAGCAATATAGCCAATAACATATACAAAACAAGATACAACCAAAGTAACACAAGGAATAGCCACAAATACCTCAGATCTGATTTTATTTATCATAATATAATCGACCTCATACAAAATGGAGCAGATCTAGAATACATGTAGAAGAATGATGTATGTGGTTGATAGTGCCTCCAAAATACAATAGAAAGGTGGAGATATGAACTCTCAAGAGTCCCCAATGTTGAATACAGAAGATATCCAAGAGCCCTCTCTGTATGTGTTGCCCTCTTCTAGCAAAGTGCACCCTTTCTGGTTGTAGGAACCCAACACCCTTATCGACAATTGAACCAAACATTTTTGAAGAGGCCAGCAAGGATGAATTCTGGAAAAAGGCCATGACTGAAGAATTGGATCAAATAGAGAAGAATGACACTTGGGAATTGGTTCCAAAACCAAGGTACAAGAATGTGATTAGCACAAAATGGGTTTTCAGAAATAAATTGAATGAAGATGGACAGGTTACAAGGAACAAAGCTAGATTGGTATGTAAAGGATACGCACAGGTTGAAAGGATCGACTTTGAAGATACGTTTTCCCCAGTTGCCAGAATGGAAGCAATCCGATAGATCTTAGCTTATGCATGCTCCAAGAATATTAAAGTGTATCAAATGGACGTGAAATTAGCCTTTTTGAGTGGGGAACTTGAAAAAGTCTGCATTGAACAACCAGAAGGATTTCAGCTGTCAGAGAACAAAGATTATGTGTGTAGGTTGAAGAAGGCCTTGTATGGTCTAAAACAAGCTCCCAGGGCATGGTACTCTAGACTGGATAAATATTTACAGCAGGCAGGGTTCATAAAAGGAAGTGCAGACAACAACCTCTACATAAAGGTAACTCAAAATAGTATTTTATTAATTGAAGTTTATGTTGATGATATTATTTTTGGAAGTGATGATGACAGGTTAAGCCAAAAAATTACAAAGGATATGCAGAATGAATTTGAAATGTCATTACTTGGAGAACTATCCTTCTTTCTAGGTCTTCAGATATGTCAAAGCAACCAAGGCATTTTTACTTCTCAAACTAAGTATATCAGAGAAATGCTAAAGAGGTTCGGAATGGAAGATTGCAAACCAGTTAACACTCCTATGTTAACCAGTTGCAAGTTGAGCAAAGATGATGATTCAAAGTTTACAGACCAGAGGTAGTACATCTAGACCAGATCTATCACTTATTGCCTACACAGATGCAAATTGGGCAGGTTGCATTGATGACCGACGAAGCACCAGTGGAGTGGCATTCTACTTGGGTGAGTGTTTGGTATCTTGGCTAAGCAAGAAATAGTCATCATTATCATTGTCTACAGCTGAAGCAGAGTATATTACAGCAGCAACATGTTGTACACAGGTTCTATGGATGAAACAAACTTTGACAGATATGCAGGTTGAGTATGATGAGCCCATTCCTATATATTGTGATAATACAAGCACTATCAATATCTCAAAGAATCCAATGATGCACTCCATGACGAAGAACATTCCAATCAAGTATCACTTTCTACGGGAACAGGTTGCAGAGAAGAACATCATAGTTGAATATGTGGGGACAAAGGAACAGGTTGTAGATATCTTCACAAAACCGCTTTCAAGGGAAGCGTTTGAGTATCTTCACCAGAGACTCGGAGTAATTTCTACTCCAAAATGAATGGCTTTTGAATGCTTATAATACCCTTCACTAGGGATAATACCCTTCATTATCAGAAAGCAAGGTATTATCCCACACCAGGGATAATACCCTTCATTATCAGAATGCAAGCAACTACAGGTTAATCAAATAAGTAAAGTAGTACAAAACTTACTCTAGTCTACAGCCATGCTCAATCTTGTATTTGGTTTTAGAGGAAGAAATCCTCATCTCTCACGTCTTCATCTTTCTGAGGTGGGTCTAGATCCATGTCAGCAATGGAGCCATATTGTCTTTCTCTCTTCCTAGTAGGACAATTTCTTGCAATGTGTCCATATTTGTCACATCTGAAGCACTGGATCTTTGACATGTCTTTTCTCTGATCATAACCTGAAGCTGATGAAGTCTTCTCATCTTTGAATGTTTGCCTGAATTTTCTTTTATTTCTTTCTCCTTTCTTTGTATGAAGTGCAAGAGCATGATTGTCATCATGAGGGAGTCTTCCACTTCTCTAGCTATAAGTTTGATTTCTTCCTGGGTACAGTTTGTCCATAGACGATCAAAAGTAGGTAGTTTTTCTCTACCACTGATACTTTGAAGAAATGGTTCCCAATGTTTTGGAAGAATATTGAGAGTGGTCAAAACAAGTTCTTTGTCTGATATGATTTCTCCAATGGCACTTAGTTGATCTCTGATCTCTGACATCTTCATGAAGAAGATAGCAACAATGTCACCTTTTGTCATCTTGATATCTTGAAGTTGGCCCTTCAATGTAAGAGCTCTGAGGGTGTTGTTACTCTCAAACATATTCTTCAATGCTTCATACATTTCATAAGTTGTCTTCATGTTGGCAATACGAGGCAGGAGATGATCTCTTACTGAGTAGATGATTATCTTCCTTGCCTTGACGTCATCTTCCTTCCTTTCTTCCTTCTCTTCATCGGTAGTTGTCTCTGGGAAAGCTTTTTGTATCACCCACAACAAATCATCCTCTTCAAGGGTGATCTCAAGTCTTGACTTCCAGGAACTGAAGTTGCTTGATCCATCAAGCCTATCTTCTACCAAGGTTTTGTTCATCATATTTTTCAGATTCTTCACAAACCCTTACCAACTGGGCTAGGAAACCTAACGGCTAGGCTAGGCTAGCAATCTTAGGTTTTGTTGGGCTTATGACTGCCAACAATAAGCCTTGAAAGTCAAAAGAACACTGGTGAGCTGAAAATCTCCTTCAATGAGCTGCAGAAACCCTAAATCTGAATTTTCTGTAGAAAATTGCTAAACCCTAGAAACCCTAGGGCCAAAAATCCAAAATTATCATAAATGCAATCTGAGAGTTGTTGGAGGTGCATTGAGGGAGGTCGTACACTCCTATGCAATTTTTAGCCCCAACGTTTCAATATTAAGTGTTGGAAGTTGGAACACCCAAAAAGGAGAGGGTCGTACAGATTTCTGGAAACCCTAGGAGGGTCGTACGGTTCTACAAAAGAGAGAGGACAGCTGCTAGAAGCTTGTGCAATGGCTTCTTCAAGACCTATGCTCTGATACAATGTTGAATTTTCACTATGCTAGGCACAAGCATGAAGTTTATTTCATTTTAGCATTTACTTGAACCATAAACAAATGCAGCTACATAATGTACAAGCGCTGCAATAACCAAGATCATAAGAAGAATAACCATGCACAAGAACACAAGAAATATCCTAGGAAAACCCTTCTCAACAAGGGAGAAAAACCCAGCAATCCTTTGCTATATTCTCAAGAGAAGATCCTCCAACCATGAAACCCTAATGCACACAAGAGGGTGCTCTACTACCTTGAAACTTGCGCCCAAGAGAGTTGCGCACTTCAGCCCTAGAAGATGTACTTGATGAAATTTCCAAATGACAAGTGACTTGTGTGTTTCCTCAATGAGGAAATCACTTCTATTTATACTAGACTGGACAGACCAAAAGTGATGTCTATTGGCACAACAGGGCCGACCTCAATAACTCATAAAATAATTAATTATTCCAATAAACATTAATTATCTTTCACATATGGTGGGGCCAACCTGTACCCTTTATATCACAATTAGGGTTACAGGTAAATCTTACTCTCAGACAAAATAGCAAGGGATCCACACATCCACTAGGGACCTGTCCACCTGTGCTCAGCCACAGGGATGTCCTACTCAACAGATCTCTATCTCACCGAGTCCATGGGAGAATCATCTAGAGTACTATCTCAAACCTGACTCAACTGAGTCCACAAGGCAGGAGACCACATATCATAACAACTCAGTCCAGAGTCTGACGCACACCCATCACATGGGCACCTTCACCCCACACAGGGGTACACATTGTTTCATCTCAATCCAGAGAGGAATGACACACCCATCTCATGGGTATCCTCACCCCACACAGGGGCACACAACGTCTCATCTCAGTCCAGAGAGGAACGACACACCCATCACATGGGCACACCCAACACATGGGCTCTCTTACAGGTCGACTCAACTCAGTCTCAAAGGAGAACGTGTCATGGAGGATTTCTCACGAAGCTGTAATCATCAACAAAGAATACATCAAAGCAAAGAAAATGAAAGGAAAGGGCTAAAGCAAGGCAAGGCAAGTGGAAGAGGTGCACCAAGGCAAAGGGAACACTCTTCTAAGGCCAGCAGGCACAAAGAAATTAATAACTCCAAAGCATCTCGAGAGGAGTTGCTATTGTATCAGGTTATTTAGTTGTATTTCTTTGTTGTAGCTCTTACTTTGAGATATCCATATATACATCTATCTCTTTCACTGGTTTTCCCCATGGGGGGGTTTTCCAGGGTCATGTTGACCAAAAACATAATGTGTTCAATTTTCATGTATGCTTAGTTATTTATCAGTTGTAAAGTAGTTAAAGATCTAAGAAGGTATTGTATGTTTTAAGGTTTATGCATGTGTTAACGTTGGTCACTAAAACACTTGCAAGAGCACCTTAAAAGAGCATCCAATCATCAGTTTAAAGACAGTTTTGAGGGGGTGAAAAGTCAGACCTGTTTGCTGTCCTAAAACAGCAGCAAGAACAGTTTGATACAGACCCATTGGGCAGCGTTTAGTTCCTCGGAAATCTTCATGGTATCAGAGCCAAAGGGCTAAGTTTTGGCTGATTTCTTGGAGCATACAGTGGGAAGAATTTTTGGATAGTTTTGGACAGCTTTGGACAGCCTCTTTTCAAACTTGTGTGTTGAGTGTTGAGGCAGTTTTCTTTTGCAAAGTTTAGCATCAGTTTGGGCTTCAGTGGGCAATCATGTCAGTGACACAGATGAGGGCGGAGGATAGGCTAGCAAGTGCTAGCAACTGGTCCCCTTGGAAGACCAAAATTGTGTTTTTCTTGGAGAATCTTGAACTATGGGATATAGTTCAGGCTCTAGTGGTTCTTCCCCCTGTTACTGCTTCCTTGGTGGTAGCAGAGTTTAGGAAGAGGAACACCATGACAAAGAGGACTATCTGTGATGCGGTGAGAGACCATGTCATACCTCATTTGACTGGTAAGGAATTTTCTTTTTAGATGTGGGACTCATTATGCAAACTCTACCAGAGTCCTAATCAAAACCGGAAAATGGTTATGCAGGAGAATCTTAGGAGCATTAAGATGCTCAAGTCAGAGTCGGTTACCTCATACCTCGGGAGATTTACTCAAACTCGAGATGAGTTGGCGGCAGTTGGTGAAATAGTGGATCCCATGGTTTTGGTGAGGACAGCCTTAAATGGCTTCTCCAAACCTTGGGAGACTTTTGTGAGAGGCATTGTGGCCAGCGAGGCTATGCCTAGTTGGGAGAGACTCTGGGATGACTTCGTGCAGTAGGAGCTGAGATTTAGCTCTGGTTCTACAAGCCAGCAGCATGTTGCAGAGGGTGAGGAGGATCTTGCTCTTTATACAAAGGGAAAGTAGAAGATCGATCAAGGTCCCAAGGGAGGGGCCAAGCCACAGCAGAGTGGTAGTGGGTAGGAGAGAGACATGAGCAAAGTGAGATGCTTTGCTTGTGGAGAGATGGGGCACTATGTTGGACAGTGTCCCAAGAAGAAGAAGAAGAAGAAGCAGGATGGTGCAACAGCGACAACAAAGAGCATGAGTTCACTGCTTAGTTTGAGAGGGAGTGTGCTCTCATAGGTTGTTATTGACAGTTGAGACACCATCAAGCGGTTGGTGTGCAGACAGAGTTGAGGAGGTCCCACAGATTGAGTGTTGTATATCATGGGACACAGACTCAGTTGTCGAGTACACCACATTCAAGGGTGACTGGTCCACCCAGGACAGCTTCAGTTTCAGAGTTGCTGAGTAGACAAACAGTTGGTGTAGGGGCTTCAAAGCATCAAAGATTAATGAGTGTGAGCAGGGTGCTAGAGAGGTTTGAGTCTCACTTGGCTATGGAGACAAGCAGATCAGTTTCAGATTCCTCTTCAGGAGGAAGACCCTTGGTGAGAAACCAAGGTGAGGATCTTTGGTGAGATGCCAAGATCTAGAGACTCTTAGT
>ML793005.1:55822-80879 GCA_009831015.1 Picea engelmannii
ACTACTAGTGTTATCAGAACTAGTTGATCCAAACTCTTCAACCCCCAACTGGCCATTGAACAAACCGGTTCACAACCAATTCAGATCGGCTTCATACTGGCAAGACCAGTGATAGTTTCAAGGGGGTTAGTGAAAAATAAGGGAAAAAACAAAAGAAAAGCCCCGCCACCTCCCTCACAAACCCTAAAACAAACTTTACATATTTGGTGTCTAATGGTTTGGATTTATATTATGTACATGAATATATTTTTTTTATTAAATTTTGCATGTTTTATGTATTTTTTAGTAGACTGGTTCCGGTCCGATTCTGGTTCTGTACCAATTTGCCCCTTGACCGATTCTGGTTCTGATAACTTTGATAAATACACACTCAAGTCTCATTTATAAGATTCATCGTGTGATCTTTTTGATATGTCTAATACGTGTGATTTAGCCTATGAGCACCATAACTCTTTTTGATATGTCTAATACATGTGACTTAGCCTATGAGAACCATAAACTTTTGTTCACTCTCTTGTTCTTGTGTTGCATCTTCTCTCTAGGGCACTTATGATCCTTCTCTCTAGCACACTTACAAATCAGCTCTAGCACACTTATTAGGGTTTTAAGTTGTGCTTCCCCAGTGTTGTTTTTCTTCTCATTTATTAAAGGAATTAAGGTTTGCAGGTTGCTTCCAATCGATCCCTTCTCTCTCTTATGAATCTCAGTAGACAGCAGTCCAAGACTGACGAGGAAAATGATTTTGAATAAATCTAATCTCAATCATCACCTTGTGTGAATATAGATCCACCTCAAGAACTAGGCTTTGGAGAGTACATATACAACAAAGGAAAATGTTCTAAAAATGACACGCATAATAGAAAGAGCAAAATTAATAATTAAAACCCAGTATTTATGCAACCAATATTGGAAACCAATTATGCAAGGAAAATAAAAAAGAAAATAGAAGTTTAAATATATTAAGGTATCACAATTCCAATTGAATATTAGAAAATTGTAAAACAGAGATTCATAAACAAAGAAGGGGACGAACTAATACCTGGAATGATTAAATAGTTTATCGAATATCCGAAACAGAAGGTCAGCTATCATTACATCAAAATTCTGCGTACCACCAGAAACTGCACAAGCACATCTGTACACCAGCCAATATTAAAATCCTGACTTATGATGCCCTTATTTTTGCTGTTGCCCCATATACTTGGTCAGTCTATAGTAAATACAGAACTTTGCAACTTTGCAAATAAATTTTTGATAGTTTTACAAGTACAATTGGCATGTGGGTAAATGATGTCCGTGTCATTATTGCCAACATTCCAAGAAATGTATCACCTCATGCACTGTATGAGTAAAGGGCATTTTCCTGCACTATGGACAATAACGAAGATGCACTTAAGTGTTACAATAAGCCAAAAATGTGTTCATCTTTATTATTTCGACTTCCTTCTGAAAGGAGATGACGGTTCTTCTCCAGCATCTATCCTCAAAGGAGAAAGTTTCATCCTCTCCTTTTCTGCCTCCTTTTCAGCTTTCTTTCTTTCAAGTTCAGCTTGTTTGATATTCTCCTCATGTGCCCGCCGAAACATTGTCACAAAGTTGAGAAGAGTAGAAACCACTGCAGATACAATTGCAAAATAATGAATAAATCTGCAACTGTATGTGTGTTTATATCCTACCTAAACACCCATTGTCTCTGCAACATCCATGCATTCAGATACATAAAATAAAATGTATTATCACCCATCAAACATAATAAAATTAAAAACTCTTACAAGTGGGATCCACTCATTTAATGACACACCATAAATAATATGTAATTACATGTTAAAGTAGAATATAGATTATTTATTAACATAAAGAAATCAGCAAATGATAATCAGTGAACTAATCAAGTAACATGAGCAAAGAGTAATGAACGCTTCCATGACATAAGCATCAAGGGTAAGACCATTCCTTGGACAAAGGAAAACGAATTCCCCATTCCCAATACTGAATAGAAGAATTGGTTTGGTACATTTCATGTACCTCTAGTGTGATTTTGATCCCATTACGAGTAAATATGGAAGGACGAAGATTGGAGCATGGTATAATTCAGTTGGATCCTAAGTATATATCACTAGAAATGCTAAGGAAATTGAAAAACTGAAGATGGATGAAGCATCAAGATTGGGTGCTGGATTTCATAAGAAACCATGATGAGTAATGATAACTCTCCAAAGCACTCCTGGCAAGATGAAAAGCTCAAAGACCCTTGCGAAGTTTCCTTAGCCCTAAATGCACAAATGGCTGGCATTATTTCTAAGGTGACAGTCCTTTTCCTCCTTTCTTGTTCTTCTTCTTGTTCATCTACTTCTTTCTGTTTTGTTAACAAGTGTATGGCTCAATAACCCATACTAAAACTTGCATTAGATTCAATTCTGATCATGACTTTTTTCTTATTCTTCCCCCAGGCAAGATTTTACTTGTAATCACAGACTACCTGCATTTATGGCTGTGTACTTATCCTTTGTACCCTTCACCTCTATCCTCTAAAAATTAACCCAGACACAGATCCAGAATTTACCATTTATACCAAGTCCATTGTAATGGATTGTGACCCGGTAATTGTAATAGAGAAATGACCATCTAGGACCTTTTATGTGTAGTATAGTGACTAAAAGGACTTTCTTCGCCCATAACAATGTCCATTTAATATTTAGCAATATCTATTTATAACGTATTATCACTATCAAGCACTGACAATAAACGCTTCAGATAGATTAATGCCCACTAAAGCTTAGCAAGCCTGCAAAGCTTGTAGAAGGATGATTCCAAATTTTCCTTTTTGCAATTATAAAACCTGTGCATGGAATCCAAAAGATATCTTGCAGATGCAAGATTAGTATAAGATAATACAGTATCATCAAATGCAATCAACTTTAATGTCGGACAAGAGATTTGTGTTGTCAACCTTCATAATGTTGAAAGCGAACAAAAATGAGATGACTGGAACAACAGATAAGTTGATATTTATCTTATGGAAGCCTATGTTCTTCCAAATATTGGATGATGATTTTCTTGGTACAAGTGCTTTAGATGGGGTTCTTGCTTTGTGTAGTGTACTTAACCCCAAAACTTCAGGGAATTCACATAAACTATAATGCAAAACCCAAGAACACAAGAGAAAAGAGAGATAAACCCTAAGAAAGATCTTGTTGATCAGTAAAAATAGAGAGCTATGTTCACTTGCCTCTTCAAGGGGGCAACCTCCAAGAGCAATGCTCCAGAGTCCAAATACAATAACAACTCTTCACGAAACAATACATAACCTTCTACTCAATATATAGCTATCCATAGAGAATCTTAACTACCTATGGGCCCCTTATAATGAAGGTCGACCAACTAATTTGGGCTTTATTACTAAAAAGGACCCTTTATTACAATGAGTGACTATTAACTAACTATTTAATGGGCCTTATTCAAGGAAGGTGACCTCATACATTAATAAAGTATCTAAGGGGGTTGGGGTAGGACCCTAACATTCCCTCCCCCTTCAAAAGAAATGTTGTCCTCAAGGTTGAAGGAGAGGGAATTGTTGTACAATTGCTATCAATTCCCATGTGGCACCTTTTGGTTGCATACCTTTCCACTAGATCAATACTTCATTGATCATGCGCTGGCGCAACTGGCACTCTCTAATATCCAATACTGCTTCTAACAAGAGCCAAATGGAACCTTCTTCATGGAGTTCTAGTAGGTTGGTCTGCACTTTGCAATTTGATCTCACAACTTTCTTCAAACAATACACATGAAAGACTGGATGAATCTTGGAGTGGGTTGGGAGAGCCATCTTGTAGGCAACCTGACCAATGCATTGTATGATCTGATAGGGACCATAGAACTTGGGAGTGAGCTTCTAGAGAATTGTATCTTTGAGTGACGTTTGTTTATAAGGATGTAGGCAAAGACACACTTGATCCCCTTTGTTAAAAGAACATTCAAATCTATGTTGATCAACTTGTTGTTTCATTCAATTTTGCACCATAGACAAGTTGTCCTTGAGGATATGGATAATGGCTTCTTTGGTGTGAAGCGTTATGTCTGTTGCATGAACCTTGGAGGTGCCTCGTACATAGGATGCCACTAATAGGGGTTTTGGCCATAAACAACTTCATATGGTGTCATTTTGGTAGCTCCATGATAAGTGGTGTTGTACCACCATTTAGCAAGGGGAAGCCATTGTGCCCATTGGTGCAGATTTTTGGAAGCAAAACATCTCAAATAGGTTTCTAGGCACTTGTGGACCACTTTTGTTTGACCATCAATTTGAGGATGATATGCAATGCTCATATTCAGTTGTGTACCTTGGAGTTTAAATAGTTCCTACCAAAACTTGCTAGTGAATGTAGGGTCATGATCTGAGACAATGGAAGTGGGCATACCATGTAGCTTAAAGATCTGATCCATGAAGGCCTAGGCCACTCAAAAAGGAATGAAAGGGTGATCTAGGGAACAAAAACGAGTAGCTTTTGAATTACAGTCAACCACCACCATGACAATTGATTTTTTTCCTGCTTTTGGGAGTCCCACGATAAAATCCATTAAAATATCTGTCCAAATCTGTGTTGGGATTGGTAGCAATGCCCCTGGTATCTTCACTGTCTCTCCCTTGTTTCTTTGGCAAGCGTCACAAGATGCTACGAAGTCTTGGATATATGTTTTCATGTTGTCACAAAAGAAAGAACACTTAGTTCTTTCACAGGTTTTATGAAATCCAGAGTGACCAGCTATCGATTATGAATGTATCTCCTTTAAGGCTTGTTGTTTTAGGGCCGAATCTTTTTCTAGAACAATGCAACCTTTATACCGCAATGTATCTTATTTCCATGTATAACTTTGAGGTGGGTTGCGATCTACCTGAAACCGTTGGATGAGTTTCCTTAAAGTACCGTTTGCTAGCCATTCCTTACGAGGCTCCTCGAGACATCCTGGACTTGGTAATGATAAGGCAAAGAGTGACCCATCCTCCTCAAATTTTCTAGATAAAGCATCAGCCACAACATTCTCTTTACCCTTTTTATCTAAGTTGCACGATACAAGGAAATGGGTATGCGTTTCTGAAACAAAAACGCGTTGGAAACGTGACCCCCAAAAAATTTGGAAACGGGGAAACATAATATATATATGTGTGTTGTAAACTTTGAAAGAAAGCATTATGAATAAATCAGCAAGAACATTTAAATGACAAGTAATGTTCCACCATCGCTTATATTGCGATCCCCATCATTAGTTTCACCCTTTGCCTCTACCTCAATCCTCAAGGGACATTAGTCAACACCACCCAATTTTGATGAAACTGCCTAACCCAAGCCTTAACATATGGTAGAAAAAGCTTAACATGCCTAATCAAGCTTTTGGTTTAAGTGAAGGGTATATTTTTGCTCAGGCCATGACATAGGAGTTCAACAATCAATACCACCAAGTTCGAAAAGGCTCGGTGCTCTTGATTAAATTCCAATACCATACCTTCATACATGATAGAATCCAATGATAATGTTGCAATCCTACCAATCCTAAAATCCTAAAAGTTGTTAAGTCTATTGAATTTTGAATGGGATATGAAATTCTACTTTCTCTATATGAAGTCCAATGAGGTTGGAACCACTCTCAAACATCTTGAAACAATTAATGGTAATGTTAAAAATTTAAGTAAAAGGATAAGAAGGAAATAAAAAGATAAAGGAAATGTCAACTTTTACTTCCCAACATTTTTGGTGCAAAATTAGAGTGAAAACCTCTTTGAAAGAAAAAAATTTGGTCTTAGAGGCTTCTAGAAGTCTCATTAATTCACAATTAACCTCTAATTGGGCATTAAAACCAAAATTGTGTGTCCTAGCAATCAAATTAAGGAAAAATCGAGCAATTTATTTTAGAAACGCATTGTATGGGCGTGTGCAATGGCCTTGAAACATATTTCAGGCTGTACGAAACACGTTTCATAAACGCGAAATGCATTTAGTACTGACTGAAACGCATTTTCAGCATTTTGATACAGAAACACACCATGCACCTAATGCAGGGGGCATTTCCTGCAATCTAGCTTCTTATATATGATCTCATAATCATACCCCAACATCTTGGTGACCCATTTATGTTGCTATGGTGAAGACAATCTTTATTCAAGCAAGTACTTCAGACTATGATGATCAATCTTGATCCGAAAATGCCTCCCTATGAGATATGGGCACCAAGTCTCCACTGCATGAAGGATAGCCATCATTTCCTTGTCATGTGTGGGTTTTCCCCAAATTGTGGTCATAAAACTCTTTACTAGTGAATGCCAAGGGGCATCCTTCTTGCATTAATATTGCTCTGATACCTCTCCTGAAAGATCACATTCCCAAAAAAACGTCTTATTAAAGTCGAGTATTGCTAATATTGGAGTGGTGCACATGGCATCCTTTAAAGCAGCGAAGGCATGTGCTGCTACCTCACTCCAAACAAAGGAATTCTTTTTAAGAAGGTGAAGTTAAGGGAGTTGTAATTTTGCCATAATTTTTCACAAATTTCCTATAGTAGCCTGTAAGTCCTAAGTGTTGATGATTGCAACTATGTGAGACAATCTCCAGCTTACAAACCTGTGAGATGTTGACCATTGTAGCTATGTGAGACTTTCTCCAGCTTACAAGCCTAAGAGAAAGCCCTTGAGAAGGGTGTGTGGTTCCTATCTGAAACAGAGATGGAACGTAGAGGTGACCTCCTCCATTCAGAGAGTTGAGAAGAACTCTAGATGATTCTCCTGTGTAACGCAATGAGAAAGGCGATCTGCAGAGTTGGACGTGCATGTGGCTGAGCACAAGGTGAATGTGTGAAATCCCAAAGTGTTGGGTGCATCATCATGAGAACAAAAATGAAGATGATGTATTAGCCTCCTCTGAGCAGAAGAGTTGACGAGAAACTCCAGATGACTCTCTTGTGTAATGCAGTGGGAAAGAAGATCTATTGAGTGGACGTGCCTGTGGACGAGCACAGGTGAACATGATCCTAGTGGTTAAGCACTAGTGAAGAAGTGGTTCTTCTGTGTAATGCAATGAGCCAAAGATATGGACATCCCTATGGATGTGCTCCTAGTGGATGAGCACTAGTGGGGGTATAAGATCCCTTGCTATATTGTTCAAGAGTCAGACCTGCCTCTAACCCTAATTGTAATGTAAAGGGTACAGGTCGGCCCCACCTTAATGTGACTAGTAATTAATGTAAAAGATAATTAATCTGGTTAATATTAATTATAAGCTAGTGAGGTCGGCCCTGTTGTGCCAATAGACACTTCTGTTGACAGGTTCAGTTTAGTATAAGTAAAGGTAGATTCCCCATTGTGGAATCGTATCTTTCACATGAGTTTGGAAATTTCAGCAAGTACACCTTCTTGGGAAAAGTGCGCACCTCTCTTGGGCTCTAGTCTTCTAGGGTTTGAGCACCCTCTTGTGTGCTAGATCTTATTGGTGGTGAAGGTCTTTCTCTTGAAGAATATAGCAAAGGATTTGGCTGGGTTTTCTTCCCTTGTTGAGAAGGGTTCCCCAGGATACTTCTTGTGTTCTTGTGCATGGTGTTTCTTCTTGTGATCTTGGTTGTTGCAACATTATTGTTTATGGTTAAGTGAAATGCCAAAAAATGGAATGAACTTCATGCTTAACCTAGCTTATTGAAAAATCAGCATGGTATCAGAGCATAGGTCTTGAAGAACCCATTGCACAAAACTTCAAGGAAAACCGTCCTCTTTTTGCAGAACTGTACGACCCTCCTAGGGTTTCCAAAAATTTCGTACGACCCTCCTTTCTCAGTTTCAGCCCTTAATACTTGGACATTGGGGCTATTTTTGGCATAGGAGAGTACGGCCTCCTCCAACGCAACCTCCAGAGACTCTCAAAATGAAATTTCGAGCATTTTCAATTTTTGACTCCCTAGTTGAGAGGAAGTGTTGATGACTCCAGCCAAGACAAAATTCAAAGTACATACGTGTGAGACTTGGCATGATGAAGAATGCCTCCCTAGCTAAGAGGGAGTGTTGATGATTGCAGCTATGTGAGACATTCTCTAGCTTACAAGCCTGTGAGATGTTGACCATTGCAGCTATGTGAGACTTTCTCTAGCATACAAACCTGAGAGAAAGCCCTTGAGAAGGGTGTGTGGTTCCTATCTGAGACAAAGCTGGAACGTAGAGGTGACCTCCTCCATTCAGAGAGTTGAGAACTCCAGATGATTCTCCTATGTAACGCAGTGAGAAAGGCGATCTACAGAGTTGGACATGCTTGTGGCTGAGCACAAGGTGAGCGTGTGAAATCCTAAAGTGTTGGGTGCATCGTCATGAGAACAGAAATGAAGATGATGTATTAGCCTCCTCTGAGCAGAAGAGTTGACAAGAAACTCTAGATGACTCTCCTGTGTAATGTAGTGGGAAAGAAGATCTATTGAGTGGACGTGCCTGTGGACGAGCACAAGTGAACGTGATCCTATGTTGTCCTAAATTTTCTTAAGTTGATCTTCCACGCAATCCAACTTGCTTGTAGTAGAGCGGGTGTTCATGTTGTCCGAAGAAGTTTGAGGTGGTTTATAGGTACCTTTCATGGGTGAGCTCACTGAAAAAGATTTCTAGGTCTTGGGGACAAGGGAGTGTCAGGTGTTATAGCTCTCTGATATACATGCAGTGTCCTATAATTGTACTCAACCCAATATCTCAAGCCACTAACTAAGGAGGCTCAACCGTGCCTTTAGCCACACTACTCGACTACCTAGGTACTAGAGAGTGATCTCCCCAAGTGTTGTTCTGAGTGTACTATAGCAACAACATGACCAATTGGTTTATCTAAAGTTGGTTTCAGGTATACCTAGGGGACTTCCTATATACCCGAGGGTACATGGAAGTGAGATTTCGTATATAGGTACTGTTTGATTCAGTACTACTTGAAGGGGTACCAACAAGGATTACAAGGGCTTCCAACAATGTGATTCCACTTGTAGTTCCTACATGTATTATTCCCCTACCGCAATTTTACCAGTTGAATGACAAATCATTGTGTCATTTATAGATGTCGGAACACGTCTCTAAAAAAAATTAAAATTTATGAGCTTGCTAACCCAAGAAAAAGTTCTAAAGATCACCAAAAAATAACTTGTGCAAGGTGGGGTTTGAGGCCGAAAATGTAAAATGCTCACAACTTCTACTATAGTGCTTGGATTGGCTATTATCAACCAAATTGTGAAATGCCACGCCTTCTCTAGATCTACTGGCACTAGTTTGACTGAAATCTATACACTAAATCAAAAGATATCCAATCTGGGAAATTGGCAGCCTTCTCAAAAAAAACCCTAAAATATGTCAATTTTAAATCAATGATATCTCCACTT
Source organism: Picea engelmannii (assembly GCA_009831015.1). Taxonomy (NCBI): domain Eukaryota; kingdom Viridiplantae; phylum Streptophyta; class Pinopsida; order Pinales; family Pinaceae; genus Picea; species Picea engelmannii. The sequence continues at coordinate 65,207 of ML793005.1, forward strand.
TCCGAACTTGGTTTTGGACAATTTGTTTTTTGAAATTGGGTATTTTTTTAGTAGAAATTTAGTTCTCATGCTAGATTTTCCAAATTCTACACAGAGAATTTCAAAAATCAACCTAAATGATGTCATCCTCATTTTCTTGTCAAAATCGTCAAAAAGAAGAAAAAAATTCCCACTTTGTGCCCAAAAATTCTTCCACTTCATGACCAAGAAAAAGCTCTGATACCACTTGTAGTGTACTTAATCCCAAAACTTCATAGAATTCACATAAAATATAATGCAAAACCCAAGAACACAAGAGAAAAGAGAGATAAACCCTAAGAAAGATCTCGTTGATAAGCAAAAATAGACAGCTATGCTCACTTGCCTCTTCAAGGGCGAAATTTACAAGAGCAATGCTCCAAATACAATAACAATTCTTCACAAAACAATACATAACCTTCTACTCAATATATAGTTATCCATAGATAATCTTAACTACCTATAGGCCCCTTATAAAGAGGGTCAACTAACTAATTTGGGCCTTATTACTAAAAAGGCCCTGTTGACCACCTATTTCAACTAGGTGTCAACATCATGTATCATGAAGATATGTACCTGGTGGTACAACAAATTTAAAGACTTATGGCTCAGCAGGGCATTTTTGCCCCCAACACTTCTTTCTGTGTCCATGGAATGTTCGCTCCCTTGCGTGGGATAATTTTGTAATATGTTAGCATGGGTCAAGTTTTATTTGGTTTCCTAGGACTTTATCATTAGGGAAGTCCTTTCATCGAGTGTTTTTTTTTCCTCAGGTAATTTATCTTGCTTTTCAACAATTTTAATTATTCTTGAGTTTTTTCACTCAATAATCCTCCAAAGTGGTGAAAGGTGTTCTAATGATCGAGACCAGTGGGTGACTAACGTCTAAAGTTGTTGTAAATGACCATGCTAGACATCTCCTAGAGTCTTGCGGAATTCCGTTAAGTTTTGATAGGATTTTTTTTAATAGTTAAAAATTTTCGTAACTTGGAAATTTTAATTAATTTTGATGAAAAATGTAAAAATTTGGTCCTTGTGGATTTTGTATAGGGGTGTGAGTACTCAAATCAAATGGCTTATGACCCCCTACACCCTTGGTCCAAGTTTCAGCTCAATTTGACAAGTTTTGCTAGGTCATTGTCCATGAGGATGTAATGTTCCTGACTTGGCTAGTCTAGGAAATGTTGCTAATGTGTGTAGGATCAATGTTTTACAGCATATAAATGATCATACAAATAATAAATGCGACAAATGACTGCAAAGTTTGTATTATGATATCTCTGTGGATTACAAAAATGGTCGAATGCGGCTGAATAAACTGACAATACTCGACTAGATCAACAGACAAAGGATCTTAGCCGGAATACAAATAAGAAACTAAAGATAATACTCGGAATATGGGAGCATTGCGGAATCAATGGATGCGCTGGGACTATGGCAGCTCTGACGGTAACTGCTGGAAGTCTGGAAAGTTCACCCTGGGAGCTGTACTTCTCGAAATGGCCTGGAAACTATCCCAAATGATGCGCCCTGCTCTAGTCCTTAGTACTGGTATATGTCGAACCCCTCTGTTGATGAGTTTGGACCTCGGATGGATACCCCTAGGGGAATGCGCCCCTCTTCTTCTGGCAAAATGCGTCCTAGTGATTCCACCATCGGAATCGGACGAGATATGTCTCAAAACGACCGCCTTGGTCTACTGGGAAATGGGTCAGAAGGGTTTCCCTGAATCTGGTCTAATGATCGCTCTCGAACCCCAAATGTGCCCGCCAAAAGTGTCGCACGTCCAAGTCTGGAAAATGTGTCCAAGTTGATTCCTCCATCGGAATATGACGAGGAACCAGGCAAAAGATGCGCCTTGCCCTCCTCTCAAATGGGTCGGAGGGAAATATCGGAATTCCCCCTGGATGGGGTAAGTCGACTAAAAACCCTCTCAGAAGCTGCACCCTCACTCTGGATGAATGCGCCCTTGCTGCTGAACACTGTGTAACTGTTGCTGAAGAATGATGGAAGACCTGAATGATCTTCCCGGTGACTAAGGTGTGTCTCTCAATACCGAAATCAGCCAACTGGTGTCTTCCTCCTGGAATCCACTGAACTATCTCTCCTGAGATGCGCCTCTCTCCTCAGTGACAAGTCATAATTTGCATAATCATGAATTAGGTCAATAACTCTTCTCTTATAGATTTCCAAAACCCTAATTCACTGCTGAAACCCTAATTCGTTGTTGACCTTTTCCCTCCAAGTGAATTTTACTTTATTTTATTATTCCTTGATTAAATCACTTAATTAATTAATTAATCATTTTACCTCTAAAAAGTGATTTATCCATCCTTATGGCTTCTCCGGCCACTGAAAGTCACTTCTCATCATCTTATCCTATAGTGCTCTTCTTCCTGATTGTAATGAGCTATTACACTAAGAGGTTTCTCCAAGTAATATTCCCATTATGACCTTCTTAGTGAAATTAATTAAGATATGACCCATAATAACTCAAAATTATGAAAATCATCGAAATGCAACGAAACCAAAACCAAGTTGTGCGGAATGGATCCTGATGATGAACGATGCAAGTCGGTTCCAATAAAACCCCTCAATATTTCTCGAACTCTCTATCGCCCCTATCTGGTTACTCTGGTAGGCATAGCACTTTGTAAAGTTATAATGTCCCAAAATGGGGACATTACAAAGGAGTCCAAGTCAGTCAAAAGTCAGCAAACAATTGGCTAAGGTAAAAAGCCAAAAAATTGTAAAAATGTCTAAATTCATGAGAGAGAGTGGGGAAATGATTTCTAATGTATTTCTTAAGTTGGAAAAGTGAAAATCCACTTAGAAGGCCCCCTCATGCCAAGTCAACAACCAAAAGTGAGTCTCCCTAGTGAAAAGTGTGCCCCCCATGTATTTCTTCATGAACCTAGGGGAAAGTAAAAATTAAAGTGAAAAAATGCCTAAAACCCCAAGTGCGCTCTTCCTAAACAAGAGGAAAGGGGTTTTCCCCCTTCACACCTCACCCCTCAAACCCTAACTCACTACCAAAACCCTAAAAGTGCACCCTCCTTGACTTGTTCTCTCTCTCTTGGATGGGTGACACTTGTAATTCATCCAAGAGGGGTCTCTCCTCTCTCCCTCCTTTAAAAGGAAGCCCTCTCTCTTCATTTTATCATTAGTTTTCACAGCAACTCTATTATGCCAAAATCTCTCCCCACTCTCTCTCATTCTCTCTAATTTTTCTCTTGTAATTTTGGTGTCATTTGGTAACCTTTCTTGGAGCAATAAAGTGAAGCTTTAGAGAATCTCTTGGTGTTCTCTTGGTGTTCTTGGTGCATTCTTGGTGCTTTTGGCTACTCTTGTATGGTATTTTCTCTTAGTGAGGTAATATTGCAAAGTTTTGTTTATTTTTGCTCCACATTGTTTTACTTGAAGAACCCTAAGCAAAGTATTTTGTTTGAGATAAATCTGTAGTAGTATTGCTATAGGTTTATGTGATTTGTTTTTATTAGTGTTTGCAAAGTATTTTGTAGGCCTTTTAAAACATCCAACCTTCTTGCCTCATTGTGTAGCAAGGGTTACAGATTTGCAGGTTGTCAAAACTTGGAGTAGGAACTCCAAAGGCTTCATTTTGCTTCACATAATTTTCTGTTCAAATTTCACCCTTCTATTTACCTATTTTTAGCATACATAATCACTTAAATCATGCTAAAAAATCAATTTTCAAGTTCAGATTTTTATTGTAAAAATTTATGTACATATATTAACTCAAAACTAACATATTTGGGTGATTTTTTTATTTTTAGCATTTTCCAACAAACTTTGTTTGTTGTTTTGTGCAGGTTTTCACTATTAAAAAGGGAGGTGCTGCCCAAAATTGGCCATTAAAAGCTCAAGAAAATATCAATAAGCTTTGGTGCAAAGCCCTTCTCTCTCTCACTTTCTAAAGTCATTGTAAGCAGCCCAAGAGAGTCTCTTTCTTGGGCTTGCAATTTCTATTTCTTTCCAAGTTTAAAATCTGTAAACTAATTTTACTTGTTTGCCCACACCTTGCATTGTGCTGGACTCTGCCATCCTTGCAAAATCGTGCCATCTAGGATTAGAAATATTTTTATGATTTTTGTTTTAGTTAACTTTGTCCACCTTTGCCACAAAATCGGAAGGCTTTGTCCTCCACCTTGTGCCAAAGTAGTGTGGTTAATTTGTTTAATTTATTTATTTTAAGTAATTTTTGTTTGCCCACACCTTGCATGTGAGTGGCTATGCCATCCTGCAAAATCGTGTTGGCTAGTGTTTAAAGTTTACTTTTATTTTGCAAAGTAAACAAAATTTACCCTGCCTTTGCCCCGTATTCCCTCCCCTTGCCACTTTGTGGATCTTGGGTAATAAGAAAGGGCAAAGGATTGAGTGGTTAGTTTAATTAGGCACTCATTTATATTATTGTTTGGCCACTAAAATAAGGTGACTTGTGGAGGTTAGAAGGGGTTGAAGTCGGGGACGGTTTCACGACACTAAGTGTCCTCCTTATTGAGCACCCAAGCACTTTGGACTTGACCTGCGGAGCTAGGGGAGAACCTTGTTGTTCTTCTTATTGAGCACCCAACATTTCCTCTTTGCTAAGGGATAAGGACTTGGGGTAGTCACATAGCTTAGGTTTGCAACATTTCACATCTAAACCACTAAGCTAAAGAGAAACTTAAAATTAACTGCAAAGCAACCTAAACACTTGCACAACATTTACATTTCCTTGCAATTTATTTTCAAGTATTTACATTCTATTTATTTTGTGCAAGTTATTTTTCATGTGTAAATATTTACATTGATTCATTTATAAGCATTTTTCATTCTTTTAAAGTAATTGTATAAAGTTATTTTTTAATTCATTGTGTAGATAGTTCTTAATTTGTTTTATTCTTGTAAACTTATATTTCTTTTGTGTAGATTAGAATAAGTGGAGTTTGATAATCTTTAGGCACTGGTCTAATTGTTGTTTAATAAAACAAAGGTTTGCTTGTCATTGAAAGGTTGCATATTGCATTGGTTGCTTGTCATTGGGTTGGGTAATATTAATCAACTTAATTAACTCCTAGAATTTTAAATAAAACATTCACATAGTTTAATAAGGTCTACCCCCCTTGGCTTCCATAGGAGTGAGCCTAGACGGAAGGAGTCCAGATTGAGGTGACAGTGGGTCTGGATTCAGGTTTGTGCCTCCAAGGACACACCAAGTGGATTGGATACTTCTCCATGTTTGTAGGTGTGTATCAGGACGGCAACATGCCCCTTTATTAGAATCAGTGACTATTAACTAACTATTTAATGAGCCTTATTCAAGGAAGGTGGCCTCATACATTAATAAAGTATCTAAGCAGGGGGGTTAAAGTAGAACCCTAACACTTTGGTTATCCATTTGATTGAGGTGTAGGAGTCTTGCTGTTGATTCTCGTCTATTAGCCATTTGAGTGACTGTTTTCTTCTCATTACTACAACTTACTGCTAATACCATAAGGAAAAATGGAAGCACCTCCTCTAACTCCAAGCTCAAGAATGAACATCCCATGGCCAATGTTACCCCTCATATTGTATGGGAGGTAATTTTGTGATTTTCATCACATTGACAAAGCTTTCAATATGAGCACCACACTTCCAATGGCATGATGTTCCAATTCACACTTGATGTGAGCACTTCAGATTGGTCATTCAGAGCACATATGTCATAGATATTGTTGCATGATGGTTTTTCTTACAAAGTGGATATGGCCACCCTTGATGATTTCATACTAGCAATATTCAGTTGGTTTTGGAACAAGGATGATTTTATACACATGATGAGAGCGCCTCAATGCTCTAGTTGTTTATGGTGATATTATGATGATGCTTGATGTATTGTATACTGTCATATCTTGTATTCTCAGTCATGTATGATGATATTATGATGATGCTTAATGTATTGGATACTATCATATCTTCTATTCTTGCTCATGTATGGTGATATTGCATCATGTATTGTTCATGGCCATGGTGAACAATGGTGTAATCAAATAATGAATCATAACACTCTAAATTCTTGTCTTTTGCTTCATTGTGCCATGGTGGTTCATAGTTTTCCTTTAGATGGGGGTTATTTTTTAGTTGAGTTGTAATACTAGATACCTAGGTAGGTGTCACATGTCCACTCCCCAACCATATATTCACACCTTGTCATCTTCCCATCACTTACATACACAATCATCCTTTTCCTACTAATGGTTGACTTATCATATGTCATACAGCAAGGTCCAAAACAAAGAAATCCTATCTAAAGCCAAAAGAGCTAAAAGCTTGAGCTTTATGCAACTAAAATAAAAAGCTAAATAATAAATTTTGAGCTATTGGACTTTGCAAAAGGCCCAATTTCCCAAGTCCAATGCTTAACAATGCATATCTAAAGAAAGGGACCAAACAAATAAAGAAAAAGGAAAAAAATGGGTAGTCAAAAAAAGAGGCTCAAGGATTGCTAACTCAACGCTAAGTGCTCCCTCTCTAAAGGCACTCATGTGGATGAAAATCATAACCCCTAGCTCTTGAAAGCTAGAAAGGGAAAGACCTATACATCATCTTATGTGACTATGAGGGTCAGTTCATGAAGTTCCCCCTTTGCCTAACATCACATCCATCACATCACATATGCCTAACTTAGAGTCCTGACTCCTAGGAAATGTTTCTTGTCTTAGGAGTTGTCACATACAATAAAGGTTAATGTTGTCCCTGTTAGCACTCTGTAAATTTTGTCCGGCTGAATAGACAAATGACAAAGGTAATTGTTTCAACCAACTTTAGAGCTGAGACACTAGCCGATTCAACTCAGAGAGGGCTCTCTCATGTCACTTGATATTCTTTGGAAATTGGTGGCTAGATTTGGTTTGTTTGTCGTAGGTTTGTTGAGAGAATAGAGATGGTATTTGGGCTATGGAATCGAATATGGACAATGCATTTACAAATTTTGAGAACTATCAAGAGGAAAAGGCTAAATGAGGCATTGAGTCTGAGTTTAAACTGAAAATTTGCATGGCAACATAGGAAAGGGAAAAACACATAACTGTATCAGAGCATATTTGAATGAATTCTGACCTAGTTAAGAAGAAAATCACATGAATTTAAATTGCTAAGTCTAGAGCATCATCGGATGAATTCCAGACTTCTAACTCTCCAATTTAAAAGATGAAATTGTGAATGGGATCTAAAAACACTAGAAATACATACTATGAATGGAAACAAAACTCATCACTGCCAATTAGAATCTTTTCATACATAATTCAAAAACCGCTTCTGCATTATATATTCAGTTTAGCTCCATAATTTTACAAAAACCTTCCTGCTACCAGGACAGGACCCTCTTTCCCTCATGCCTTCTATACCCTTGGGATGATATATATAGAGAGAGAGGATTTACAGTTAGATTCAAAACGATTAAACTTCCCCATAGTTCTAAAAATAGAGGTCAGTTACAAAAGGAGTAGTGTATATCGACAGTTCTCCTATTTTAAAAGGATCGTTACGAACAGGTCTGACATATCTGAAGCTTTTTCTTTGAACGCCACATGTCCAAAATTTGTTGGAACGTACTCGATTTTACCTGAGAGTTTTATTTCAGCTTGGCGATTTCCTCTTTTAGAGTATCCAACCAGACTGGTTGATTTTCCCCAACGCTTTCAACCGCTTCAGCTCTGGTTTCTGTCTTCTGTCGCTTGCTCCGTTTCTTCTTCACAACTCGCCTGTAGGTTTTTTCCATGTACCCGTTGATAATTAGATCCCTCATGACAGGATTTAGTCTGACCCCTGATTCTGGTTCTGTCGCAGGGTCAGTATGAAATTTGCTTACTATATCTGTGCAATCAACTTTTCTTTTTTACTCAATGATAAATTTGCCATGTTAGTTGAAAACTTTGTTTCACTGGATATTGTTCGATTGGCTTCATCCATGCCTTTCAACCTTGCAAAGAACATGATTTTTGTTTTTCTTAGCTCTACGGAAATCGTGAAGGTCTTGTTTGAGATTGCTCTGCTTATGAATGAGACGACGATTGTCCGGAGCAGAATAACACCACCCATATTTTGAAGATTGGTGGTCATTGAGCTCTAATCATGAATCCCTGACAAGATTACTTGCAAGTACGTTGGTTCATCACGCTTGGCCAATCTATTTCGAATGATTAGCCATTGAGTTAGTTATCCGGCGTCATTCACCTAACATTGCACGGATATGAAGTACCTGAACGAGTGACATGAGGTGATTTGACCAATCGTTACCTTCTCCCACACGAATGTTGATTTGACATATTAGAACACGTGACATCGGGGCTCTTGGAGAAACGGTTTTAGGCAAACCGTTTTTTGCCCCAACGTACCTCTGAGGACGCCACGCGTCCACAAATGAAACCACAGTGGTTTTCCCCGGCCCGCCTTCGGATAATTAAACTACGTGTTGCTTCGCCACCCGATACGGATCTCGATCGTCGATCTAGGCCGCCTCAACATCTATGGTTTGTTGGATCCTTTCCTTTGCGCTCCTGCTATATTTGTCCATATGCCGTTACATATGGCCTGGACCTCCAAATCTCGCCATGTCTCTACATCGCTCTAGTCCCCCGCTAAATCTAAAACTTCGGATTTCATGTATAATTGTTATGGTGATAACATAGGCTCCAACTGTGGATGTTATCCTCCCTGTGAGGTAGCAAAGAACTCGTAGACCGGGTGCCTTCTTTGTTGGGCCGCTTTCAAAACATGTGCGTGTATCCTGTTATGTCTTGGAGACTGAACGTCAAATTTTAAAACCGGACTGGCAAATTGCTCTCAACTGGATGCTGAACAAAATACCGCTAGAATCTAACTATACATACTACTGAAATTCAAACTGAAAAATGCCTGATCAACAAGCTTATTTACATACTCCTACCTACTCTAAAACTGTTGAAATGAATACTCAATCAAGTGATGCTAAAGTGCCAATGCAACCAATCAAGCAATTGGCTTCCCGATTTTTCTCCGATCACATCCTTTTTGAGCAGGCAGACAAATGTAAACAATGGCGGCTGAAAACAAAAGTTGAATCCAAAACTTGAGCTTACGAATGAAACAAACTCCTCCTTTACTGAAGTCTGTAATAGGATGGCCACAGGATCTTGAAAACCATGAAAAATCATTTCTACTTGATGAGCAAAAACAAAAAGAAAAGCTTCTTTCATAAGTGTTTGTTGCTCTTGCTCTATTTCTTATGGTTTGAGAACATTCTCAAATGAAATGGCAGCAATAGGTTTGTCTACTCTTCCATGCATATCAAAAATATTCATACATTCTTGAACATCTTCAAATGTGACAGCCATATTATGTGCGTCCTCTTGTTCATCAAACAATCCTAATTTGGTTTTATTAAACTTCTGGAAATTTGCTTGAGGACTGTAATTTTGACTTTCAAATCACTGAATGGAAATAAATTCTTGTTCATAATCTTCTTGTAAATGTGAAAAGCTAATGTCATGAACTATTTCACAGACTAGAGTTCCCATATTTTCAAAACCCTCATCTGTGTCTAGGCTATTTAGAAATTGGACCACTACGTCATTCTCAGGGGAAGAAAGACAACTTTGAAACACTTTGTCTTGCTGGAAACATTGTGGAATATCCATATTAGTTTCAAGGGAAGGGAAATGACCTTGAACAACAATTTCTTGAGCAGCTTCTTCTTTTTTAGGCTGATAGCTGAACATAGGCTGCAAATCTGAGCCAAAATAACCTTTCATGTGATTGGCAACATGGTCATCAAATGTGTGAGAATGTTGTTGACCTTCCTGATTTATGAAACTTTCCTCGTGGATGTAATCAGACTTCCCTGCTTCCCCTATCATCTCACGATTTGCTAAAAAGGAGGAAAGGCATGATGGATGATAATCTTTACTTGCAAGTCCACTTTTCTCTACGTACTTACCATCATGCCTGGAGGATTTCTGACTTGAGATATCACAAATATTTTGCTTCAACAATTTGAAAGAAGCAAAACATAGTGGCAAGGTTTTCTCACCTGATTCAAGACCTTCTTCATTTTCACTGTGGGCATATTTCTGAACGTGCTCGTCTTCAGTTTTGTCCTCAACAAATGGCTACATTTATGAACTGATAGAATTTTCTATATAACAAGTAATAGGGTCTTCAAACACATGAGAAGAGTGTTGTGATATCTTGTCAGTATGTTCCATTTGCTTATTGTGATTTTGTATCAACACACATTCATTCGCCTCAATAATGATCTTAGAATTTTCTTTCAACAATTTAAATGCAGCAAAGCACAAAGGTAGAGAATTCTCTCCAGCTGATCCAATACTTTTCTCTTTGTAACTGTGATATGTAGGTTGATTTATCTCACTATACTGTTGAAAAAGAACGTCTTCAACATCATAATCATGCTCATATTTGTCATATACAGGCAAATCACTAACATATGCAATGTCACCTAATAAGAACAAACTTGGAACATCAACCTGTTCTTTAACAAACTGATTTGTAAACTAATCTTCTTCGCTGTCTATAAATGAATACATAAAATAATCAGCCTCTCGCTTATCATGGGATGGATCAGAAACTAAATCAGCACCTCCTCTTTCAACAAGTGGAATATAATTCTCTGCAAAATCGTTGGCATTGGGAAATTCAAGAAGACCTATGAAATTGTCAATTCTATGCTCAGAGTTCCAATCAATTATTTTCTGTTCATATTCACTCTCATTTTCTTTAACATCTAACCCCTCATCTCGAGTCTGTTCACATGCTTGGATATTGTGTTGAATATCTTGAGCATCATTAAACATTTGTTGTAAGGGCTTAAGTCTTCTTTCCATCAGGAGGAAAGACAGATCTGGATGAAGGGTAGTTGCATAATGGAGCATGGCAACAGCTTCAGTGGGTTGAATTTCTTCGGACAAATTATAATAGATACTGGAAAACCTTCTACTAAATATAGAAATAGTTTCATTGCTCTGCCCTTCCAAGGCATAGAACTCGGTAAGCTGTAGATCCAAAGATTTCTTCTTGCCCCAAAACTTTAAAAAGACATTCTTCAACTCCTCCCATGAGCTAATTGTCTATGGATGCAAATGTTTAAACCAGTCTTTGGTGTCCCCTTTTAAGGATTGAGAGAAGGCTCTCATACAAACATCATCATGGTCAATCTCAAATAAATTTATAAAATGCTCAAACCCTTGAATGTGCTTTTCAGCTGAGATGACATTAAGTTCCCCATCAAACACGGGTAGATACTCATAGTGATTCGGAGGGAAATCATGGAGGACTTGGGGTACCTTTAAGGGTATGTATCTATGTTGGGCCTTGGAGGACGTTGGACCAAATACCGTGGGAGAAACATCAGCCTTGGCTTCATGGCGCTCATCAACTTGGTCATGGTCATCACATGGCCCAGATGGAAAAATTTTATCAAAACCAGTGATACAGTGAGGGTATGCATGTGCAACTTCAAGAGGAGGATATATAATTGCAAGATTTTCATGATTGTCATTAAAATGCAACAGGTAAAGAAAAAATTGTTTGGCATGTTCAAGGAAGGAACAGATGTAACTTATAACAAATAGTAAAATGCTTTGGAAAAGATCTCATTTTAAGTACTTGTTTTCCTCCATGATATCTTTTCACACCTCTGTCACGGGATCTCATCTTCTAGTGGAATCTCCGGATTATATTTGGAATCTGTGTGGAGTCGCCAATGATGTTTTGGAGGCTGGATTCTGCATTGAGAGTGGAGTCGCCTTTGAAAGTTCAAATTTCTGGATTCTTCTACCAGTGGAATCACCTTCAAACTGATTTTTTGATGTGTGGAGTCGCCAGAACAGGAATACAACCAATATGTGCCTAAGTGTCTGTTGCTCTCAGTCCTTAGAACTTAACCATGTCGTTCTTCCCAAGGAACATTTTTCAATTTCATCCCCGGCAACGACGCTAGAATGTTAGCACTCTGTAAATTTTGTCTCGTTGAATAGACAAATGACAGAGGTAATTGTTTTAACCAACTTTAGAGCTGAGACACTAGCCGATTCAACTCAGAGAGGGCTCTCTCGTGTCACTTGATATTCTTTGGAAATTGGTGGCTAGATTTGGTTTGTTTGTCGTAGGTTTGTTGAGAGAATAGAGATGGTATTTGGGCTATGGAGTCGAATATGGACAATGCATTTACAAATTTTGAGAACTATCAAGAGGAAAAGGCTAAATGAGGCATTGAGTCTGAGTTTAAACTGAAAATTTGCATGACAACAGAGGAAAGGGAAAAACACATAACTGTATCAAAGTATATTTGAATGAATTATGACCTAGTTAAGAAGAAAATCACATGAATTTAAATTGCTAAGTCTAGAGCATCATCGAACGAATTCCAGACTTCTAACTCTCCAATTTAAAAGATGAAATTGTGAATGGGATCTAGAAACACTAGAAATACATACTATGAACGAAAACAAAACTCATATCACTGCCAATTAGAATCTTTTCATACATAATTCAAAAACCGCTTCTACATTATATATTCAGTTTAGCTTCATAATTTTACAAAAACCTTCCTGCTATGAGGGCAGGACCCTCTTTCCCTCATGCCTTCTATACCCTTGGGATGATATATATAGAGGATTTACAGTGAGATTCAAAACGATTAAACTTCCCCATAGTTCTAAAAATAGAGGCCAATTACAAAAGGAGTAGTGTATATCAACAGTTCTCCTATTTTAAAGGGATCGTTATGAACAGGTCTAACATATCTGAAGCTTTTTCTTTGAACGCCACATGTCCAAAATTTGTTGGAACGTACTCAATTTTACCTGAGAGTTTTATTTCAGCTTGGCGATTTCCTCTTTTAGAGTATCCAACCAGACTAGTTGATTTTCCCCAACGCTTTCAACCGCTTCAGCTCTGGTTTTTGTCTTCTGTCGCTTGCTTCATTTCTTCTTCACAGCTCGCCTGTAGGTTTCTTCCACGTGCCCATTGATAATTAGATCCCTCATGACAGGATTTAGTTTGACCCCTAATTCTAGTTCTGTCGCAGGGTCAGTATGAAATTTGCTTGCTAATATCTGCGCAATCGACTTTTCTTTTTTACTCATTGATAAATTTGCCATGTTAGTTAAAAACATTGTTTCACTGGATATTGTTCGATTGGCTTCATCCATGCCTTTCAACCTTGCAGAGAACACGATTTTTGTTTTTCTTAGCTCTACGAAAATCGTGAAGAAGGTCATGTTTGAGATCTCTCTGCTTATGAATGAGACAACGATTTTCCGGAGCAGAATAACACCACCCATATTTTGAAGATTGGTAGTCATCGAGCTCTAATCATGAGCTACTGACAAGATTACTTGCAGGTACGTTTGTTCATCACACTTGGCCAATCTATTTCGAATTATTAGCCATTGAGTTAGTTATCCGACGGCGTTCACCTGACATTGCACGGATGTGAAGCACCTGAACGAGTGACATGAGGTGATTTGACCAACCGTTACCTTCCCCCACATGAATGTTGATTTAACATATTAGAACACGTGACATCGGGGCTCTTGGAGAAACGGTTTTAGGCAGACCACTTTTTGCCCCGGTGTACCTTTGAGGACGCCACGCGTCCACGAATGAAACCACAGTGGTTTTCCCCGGCCTGCCTTTGCATAATTAAACTACGTGTTGCTTCGCCGCCTGATACAGGTCTCGACCGTCGATCTGGGCCGCCTCAACATCTACAGCTTGTTGGATGCTTTCCTTTGCGCTCCTGCTATATTTGTCCATATGCCATTACATATGGCCTGGACCTCCAAATCTCGCCATGTCTCTACATCGCTCTAGTCCCCCGCTAAATCTAAAACTTCAGATTTCATGTATAATTGTTATGGTGATAACAGTCCCCACAATGGTTAAACTTAGCAAATTATAAAAATTAAATGAGCCAATGAGAAGTTAAAGGATGTTGCTAAATGTTTAATCACCTAATGATACATATATCGAGGTATGGCTCATAATTATGAGGTGGTGCCTCTTGATTGGGATCTATGTACTTTCGTAGAGCATTTCATCTTCACCTCGAGAGTTGTGTACCTGCATTGATAGTTGTGTACCTGCCTTGGGTGTTGTGAGTCTGTGTCAAAGGTCTTGTGACTACCTTGGGCATTGTGACAAACCTTCTACACATCTTGGATCCACACGTGCCACATCTTTCACTCATTTGAGGGGTTAACATGCTTCTATTGGACCATTGACTAAGGTTGTTGCACTTGGAGCCACATGTACCTCTCATTTCACTCACTTAGCATCATTAATGGAGGTTATTGGAGGATTTTGACAGAGCAATCGTTGTCTTGAGCATCTATCTCACACGTGTGGGTTTTGTTGAGCATTTATTAGAGCACTTTGAGGGATGTCCCCCTTATTTACCTTGGATCCACATGTGTGGAGGTTGTTAGAGCATTATGAGTCTATGTTGTTGCATCTTGATGGGTCGACCCCCTTGAGGAGGGAGTTTGTTGTGCTTTGAGCTTATCTATTTCATCATTTGGAGGAGGGTGTCCATTTCTTTTGTCCATCTATTGGATGGAGTTTGTACACTGTGAAAAATCCAGGTCCTCTCAGCTTGCCTTCTTGGTCTGTCTTTGAGTAAAGGAAGGCTCTAAGTTTCAACTGTCAGGTAAGGTATTTTCTGTTGTTTTATAACAACAAACAGTCCAAAAGTTTCTTGCTGATTTGTTACGGTTATGTTCTCAATTTTGGGTGCTCTAGCATGTCGTTTTTGTCACCACAAATTAGTACATGCATCTCAAAATAAACATAACACACCTAAACATCGTTTACTGCTGAAAATGAACAGATCTAAGAAACTAATACATGCATTTGTAGACACGGATATTTTTGGTCAACATGACCCTGGATAAAACCCCCCCGGGGATAACCAGTTTGGAATATGTATGTATATATGAGGAAAGCAGAAGGTAGAATACAGTAAGTACAATATATGAAAGAACCTGATACAATAGCAATTCCAATTGAGCTGATATACAAGCTCAAAATCACCAGATGCACCCCAGAATGGTGCGCCCTTCATACAAACTACCAGAACCACTGAATCTGCTCCAACTGCCAACTGTGAGCTCAGATCTGGAAACCCCTCCATAGCAATGAAGCTCTGTTGAATGGCTATCCTCTGCAACTGATCTCACTGCAATCTGATGGCTAGAAGTCTCTCTACAGCTGATGCGCCCCAATCTGGCAATGAGCCCTCCTCAGAAGTAGAACCTCTCCAGTAAATAAACTATGGCATATGATGCAAGCCTCCCTCCATGAAAGCAAGTGCCCTAGCTCAAGTCTCCTCACAAAACTGACCTCTTCTCCATCCTCCAAGAGCTCCTCTCTCAACAAGCAAATGAACAAGTGAAGAATGTGCCCTCCTTCACCCTTTGCGCCCCTCTTTGACATCAAAAAGGAAACCTAGAGATCCAACGGTGGAGATCATTTCATCTCCCATCTAATCGATGGTTGAGATCTCCCCATGAATATCTAAATCACAAACCCACTTTGGGTTAAGTTTCCTAAGTCAACTTTATGTCTCTAATTCACCCCTTTGTGAATTAATAGTCATTTTAGGCCAAAATGACTA
>ML793005.1:100700-123768 GCA_009831015.1 Picea engelmannii
TGAACCATGGAACACACTCTTCCATGTCATGGAATATTTAATGGATTTTTGACAATGCATCTTGGAGAGCACACTTGATGTGGAGAGCACATGGTCAAAAGCTTATCTTGCGCCTTATCTTGCACACTATTTCATATTTTTAAATGGGGAGCATTACCCCTCATTTTGCATGAGACCTATACTAGTGAATTTTTTCACTACCCTTGTGATTTTCATCACCAAGAGCTTTGGATGGTTAGGTTGTTCACTTGGTTCAGTTGATTGTTGATGACATGGATGAGAACGTGCTAGAATTTTTGATGATGTACTACTTGGTGTTGGTCCTAAAGTCCACACCTGACTGCTAAAGGGCAGAGCTAGGCCACCTCAAGTTTTAAATGGTTGGTTTTTTGATAATTTGATTTTGTTGGTCAATTGGAGGGTTGGTTTTACCGAGACAAAAACATGGTTGGGTTGGCAAGATGATATGAACGAGGTCCTCCTTGGTTGGTGGCACACAAATGACAAACAAGTGAGATAAAAGAGGGATGAACAAAGGGAGAACAACATACAACTCAATGAATTATCTGTTGTAAGAAGTTTAAGTCTTAAAATAGTATTTCAAGGCATTAAACAAGTATCCAAACACAATTACTCCCACAGGTTGCAATAAAAACATATCTTCACCAAAGGATTAGTTGTTTTACAGGTTGCATATCAATAAAGATGAGTTATACAATAGTTGAAAGGAAAATGAAATGTACTTTGCACACATCAAAAATTGCATTCAAGAATCAAGATAAGAGAAAAACACATATAGATTTGAACATAAAACACAGTGTCATCAAGAGCATATTCACAAGGTAGAGAGCTTTAATCCATTCATAGAACAAGTTCAACCAGTTTGATATATTGATTTCCTTCCCAAAAACCGAACCCTTTTACATTCATAGGTCTATCTATTTATCCTCATCAAGAGGAGGTTCGATTACCTATATAGGATCTCAACTCTGAAGTTCAATCTTTAGATTTCAATCAGATCCTGTAGATACAACTTCACTTGTTACTGCTTAATTACAAACTGTAAGCATTTGTTTGAACTGAGTGGGAGTGTCAGTTCATAATCTTCTCTCTAATTCAACCTCAAAAAGCATTGTTTTTATCAAAGGATAACTACTTATTACAAGTGGAAACAATGCCTCCAACTAGACCTAAACAAAGTCATATTAGTGCAACTAGAGATGATTTTTTTGATAGCTGAAGACAATGACAAAAACCTCTTTCAGTTTTCAAAAATGCATTTCCATCTGTTCAGGAGGCGCGTCGGAAGACAATGACAAAAACAGGAAAACAAAGCATGGTGAATTTCTGGAAAAAATGGCCTCAAAGGTCTCTTTGATTCTCTCAGACCGTGATACCTGTGTAAAATCTGAGAGAGGTTTTTATGCATGGGCTTGTTCTCAACAAAAACCTCTTTCGGTTTTCACAAATTCACCTCCAGCTATTCGGAAGGTGTGTTGAAATCCAATGACTAAAACAGGGAAAAAGAGAGGATTCGGGCAGCTCCTTTTGATGTTTCTTGGGTGACAATGGGTCCGCTGGGGTAGCTTGTTCTTCTTGTTTTCTGTTACAAACCTTGTTGTTTTCCTTCTCTCTTTGTTATTTTGTAGATGATATTAACTGCCTAAGAGACACCTAAACAGACATCAAGACTCTAAACCTTCGAATAGATCTATTTTTATTATCACAAAATGATTTTGTTGCCAAAAATGTGTTCTTCATATCTCCTGTAGTTCCTCGTTGACCTGCAAATATATCCAGACCTGCGAATATATCCAAAACTGAGGGAAAAACCTTTAGGTGCTTGAAACTTCTTCATTTCTCGACCACAACTTGGATCTAGATCACTAGTTTGTCATACCCATCTATAAAATCAAATGAACTCTTGAACTTATCAAGGAGATTAAGAAGTGAGAAGTCTGTGAAAACAAATCTTCCTTGATAGGCTTAGCATTTGTGAAAAATCCTACAGGCTTGTAGATATTCTTCAAATAAAAAGAAAGAAGAATAATATGCCAACCATTTACACTGAAGACAACATCTTCTCCATAATGTCCACTAAAATGTTTACTGTTGGAGAGATTAAGAACCCTTGGAGTTTTAATAGTTGCCTGGCACAAGAGGCTAAAACAAAGTTCATTTTCTTGATAGTCCATTCCTTTCCCAGAGAAGTTTTTGTATTTTGAAAACACAAACAAACCATACTTTTTACTCTTATTCATGCTAAGAACAACTTCCAAGGGCCTATGTCGAATCAAATCTGCAAACCACCAGTTTTCAATTTCTTTAATCTTTGTTGGGTGGAGCTTATTTCCTTCAACAATTGCATCTCAAACTAGGCCTTCGTATTTCATAGCCTCGGCCAGACTAAAACCTTCACCCTCATGTGGTAATGGCTTCAGATCAAATCTCTTTGCAATTATCCTCCAGAGGTGTTTCCATTTAAACACATCTCCATTAGCACAAATTGGTATAAGGGTCTGTAGCATCCAAGATTTCTAGTTCTGCAATCAATTTTGTATCAGCTACAATCACAAATTGTTCTTATGTATTTTTGTTGCCAGGTATTTGAAAAGAAATCTCTTATGTTTACAAATGGTGATATAAACACACATCAAAATCTCGTTGATTTCCAATCACACATATTTTGACCTAAGCTATCTCATCTTCTTGGGATCTCCTTGCGGAAGGAAACCTATTAATATCACTTCCTGTCTGCCTCTTTCCTCACTCTGCCAGCGTTGGATGTAGTTTTTCATCTTGCACAATACTTTTCAGCTTTGAGTTTGATAGATCCTAATTCTTTGGGCATTTACCTCATCTTTGGAGTTCGAGCTTGCTCTCCATCAGCATTTTCTGTTGTTTGCAAGAATAGGGGCATTTTTGTAATCTGTGTCTTTTTGCATCAAAGGCCTAGGTTAACCTACTAACAACCCACTAGTGACAAAATCATGGTGATGTGTGTTATTCAATTCAAACCAAAACATGTGTTAACCTTCCAAAGAGCAAGAAAATGATGAAAAAGAAAAGGAAGATGAGAACAAATCAAAATGACTCAACACACCATTGAAAAGAAACTAAGCAAGAATTAGGTTGACAGCTGGATGGGTTGATGGAGGAATAGAAGGAAGAGGTGCATACCTAGGATTTAACATCGGCTCCAACTGAGGATAGCACTTCCCTGTGAGGTGCTAAGAACAACAGACTGTGTGCCTTAGTTCTTTATTTTTGCCCCCCTGCCACCAATCACTTTTACTCTATTTATCAGCCCTATTGCATGTCTTATTTCAATTGAAACTCATATCTGCAGCTATACCCCAGTGCCTTTATTGGGCTATGGAGTCTTTATTCAAGCTAAACTACTAAATCAACAAACTGAAAATGAAATGCTTGTTGTCATCCTTATACACATTTGCAAACGTGGGCTAAGTCCAACCCACTTAGTGTGTCCTTGGAGGCACAATGCCTAGGTTCAAAGCCCACTGTCACCTCAACTTGAACCTCTTCCGTCTAGGTTTACTCCTATGGAAGCCAAGGGGGGTAGACCCTAGTTACTATGTGAAGTTAAAAGTTAATTTCTAGGAGTTGATTTTAGTTGATTAAAGGTTTGGGGCATCTAGCCTATATGCAAAAGCAACAATGCAAAGTGCAAGATTAGAGATGCAAAAGAAGTCCTTTCCCTAAGGCAACTAAGACTAGTGCCTAAGATTCGGCAAGGGGTCAACTAAGTTTGAGGGAGTTTTGTTTTTACAAAGATTACAAAAGAATGTTAGATACAAGATTTTACAATTAGACTAGATACAAATAAATGAGATAGACAACTACTTACAAAGCTAATACAAAGACTAACAATAGATACAAATTATACAAAGGAAAGCAACTAACCAAGCAACTAACTTGCAATGAGACTTGAATGTGCAAGAAAAGAAGATATTGCTCAAATGAAAGTACAACCACAACACATCAAGCCAACTATCCCAAACAAGAGTGCCTCCAAGGGATGCACAACTCAAGGGGGAGTTTCACCGGCAATACACAACCACAACTCCAATCAATGAAGAAGCCTCCAAAGGATGCACAACTTCAAGGAAGGAGACCAATCACATAAAGATACAACTTAAACTCGATATTAAAGCATGGAAAGAGGCCTCCAAGGGCTAAAGCGCAACTTCTAAATCACTTAGTCCAATCCACAAGTGCTTAAAGTAAACTTTGCATGATTAAGTCAAGGTTAAGTGGATTGATTTTAGGATTAATTAAGTTATTAAGTTAGAAGTGAATCCTAGACTAAGTGACAACCCAAGAACTGCCCCCGCTTGTACCAAAAGAATTGTTGGGTGCTCAATAAGTGAAGCAAACAAGGCCACACCCTAGCTCCACAGGTCAATCCAGGAACATAAGTACTCCACAGGGAGGACGCCAAGCGTCGTGAGATCGTCCCCGATCTAGCACCCCCCGTTTCTTCCTTAAGTTCCCTTTTTGTTGGAAAAGTTGGGACAGTAAGTGGTGACCTATTAAACTAGGTTGATTTTAGGTCCTAAGAGACTAAGGTAAATTGAGTTAAGTTAGTTTAAGTTAGATTAGATTAGGTGATTGCAATGTAATGTTTGTGTAAAGAGTGTGCTTGCAAAGTAAAAGTACTTGAAAGATAGACTTGAAAAGTAAAGTACTTAAAAGTAAATGCAAGCAACTTAAATGCTTGAAATAAACCACAAGATTATACAATGCTCTTAAGATTTCAAGACATAAAAGTAAAGTACTTAAAAAGGTAAAGTTGAAATGTAAAGTACTTGAAGAAACTTGCAAGAAATTAAACTACTTGGAAAAGTAAATTGCAAGAAATCAAAGTACTTGAATGTAAATAACTTGGAATAGCAAAGCACTCAAAGTAAAGATAGCTTGCAATGAAAGTAAAATAGATGAAAGAATTAAACAATTATGCCTCCATGGGCCTAAACTAGCACAAAATTATTACTTCTTAGATTTAGATTATTTAGACCATTAAGCATGTGAAGAAAGCAAAAAACCGTGTATTAATCTAGCCTTACGATTTTGGGGGTTGGCGTAGCCAAGCACTCAACAAGTGCACAAGATGGAGGACAAAGCTTTTCGGTTTTGTGCACAAGTGGGTGCAAGAAATGGAAAATAAAACTTGAAAGTAAAGCCTAGCCTCTCAACCTTGTCCTAATGACAAGTGGGGCAAACAAATAAAAAATAACTTGCTAAAAAATAAAGCTACTTCCTAGCCTTACGATTTTGGGGGTTGGCTTAGCCAAGCACTCACCAAGATATAGGCAACTTGCAAAAATTAAAAATTGCAGAAAAATAATTACAAGAGAGAAGAGCGAGCCCTTTGGGACTCCTTTGGGTTTGCTTACAAAGACTAGAATAGAAGAGAAGGTAGGGTATTGGTTACCCAACTTTGGGAGGTTGTTCTTAAGCTTTGTGTGGCCCCAAATGGCCTCTTGGACACCTCCTTGGTCACTAACCTGCAAAATAACAGCAAGCAAAAGCTTGTTGGAAATGCTGCAAAAGTGACAAAAATGTTAAGAAAATTTAGGTATTTTACACAGAAATTTTCTGCAGAAAATTACAGCAAGATATAATAATGTATGTGACCTATTCTATGTATTAGAATACCAAAAAAATTGATGGAAATGTACAGAAATAAAATGCAGAAATTTTTAGAGGGTGAATGTAAGTCAAAAAGGAAGATTTTCAGATCTGAAATCTTCTCTTTAAACCCTAGATAATCTTGCCAAACTTCAAAGCTAAGCTACAAGAAACAATAGGAAGTGAGTAGATCTAGAGATTAACTCAAAATACTTTGAAATAATAACTAGAAACTCACTAGATCTATGGCAATACTGTCATAAACCTACACTAGCAAAATACTTTGTTAAATATTCCTACCAAAGATCTCAAAGCATGCATAAGAAGAATGAAAGCAAATGAACAAGATCACCTCATGTAAAAGATGGCACCAAGAAGACTCTTAACACCAATGTCCTCCAAAGATTTCCTTTATTGATAGTAGAAGGTTGTTGCAAATACTTGCAACAAGCTTATCTCCAACTAGAGCAAAAATGAGAGAGAGAAGAGAAATGGGAGAGATGGGAGCAAGAGGAGAAATTTGGGCATAGTAACAGTAGCAAAAGAATTTGTGAGAAATGAAGGGAGGGGTTTCATTTAAACTTGGAGAGCTAGAGCTACCCCTCTTGGATCTTTTCCAAGTGTCACTTTATGAGCTAGATTGAGAATCTCTAAGAGGGAGGTGCACTTTTAGGGTTAGGGTTTTGGTATGGTGTGTGGGGATGAGTTGGTAAGTATTTGCCAAGTCAAAGGGGGAGGTGGAAGGTCTAGGAGGGCGCAGTAGGGGAGAGAGGGCCCACAACCTTTTAATTTTTCACTTTCTAATGTTTTCTCAAGGAGGGGGGCGCAACTTCCCTAGGGGGGGCAACTTTATGAAGTGGTGGCTAGGTAGAAATGGGTTATGAGGGTTAGAAAAAGGTTGGGATGGGTTAGTCTAAGGTTTAGGCATCATCTCTCATCTTTTCTCTAACCATTTTGCTTAATTTTACAAAAATTGACATTTTGACTATGTCAATACTGGCAATTAAATTGTTGTTTTTGACTGACTTAGACTCCTCATGGACAAACACCTAGCAAAACTTGTCCAATTGAGCTGAAACTTGGTCCAAGAATGTAGGGGGTCTCATTCCATTTCTTTTGAGCACAAATACCCCTATCAAAAGCCCAAGGACCTAGTTTTTACATTTTTTATCAAAACTTAATTAAAATTACCAATACTTAGGCAATTTTAAAAAATTAAAAAAATATATCTAGACTCGACGGAATTCCGCAAAACTTTAGGAGATGTCTTGCATGGTCATTTAGACACTAGCTACCAGAGGGCTAGACCATTAGAACACCTTTCACCACTTTGGAGGAATTATTTGTGGGAGTGAAAAACTCAAGGGAATTAATAAGGCTGGTTAAGCCAAATTAATAACCTGAGGAAAAAAAACACTCAGTGAAAGGGACTCCTTTAATGATGAAGTCCTAAAGCAACTGACCTAACTATGATCCATGGTGCAGAAATTCCATTACAAAAAGAAGTGTTGAAGGCCAAAACTGCCTTGTAGAACCAGTAAGTCTCTAATTTGGTAGCACCTGATGGTGCATATCTTCATGGTACATGGAGTTGACCCCGTAGTTGAAATAGGTGGTCAACAATACTCAAATGACGAGCTTATTCAACACACCCCTACTCTACTCTACTCATCTAAAAACCAAGTAATCATGTGTAATCAGATTTCTAGTGAAGCCATACGAGGAACTGATTAACAAGCTAAAACCGACCTCCATCTTTAAGTATGAATATGATAGGAGAAACTGAAAAATATAGCAACAACTTACAATCTTGAAGCCCATACTTAAAGTTTTGAAATTCTTCCTTTGCAAAATGAATGACAGAAAATTCTTTAATCCAATTTGACTTCATATAGATTGCTACAAGATCTGCAAAAACATGAGAACCATACCTTGATGGGTAAGTAGCAATACATTCTTTAATTTGACTTTCATGGCTGATTTGTTCTTCTGTTTTTGGATGAAAGATGTCATATCCAGGATTGAAGAAATCTTGAATCTATTGCTCAATAGTTCCAGAAGAAAGGAGAAAAACTTGTTCATGACCTTCAACATTACTTTTCTCATAATCATCAAACAATGGAGGATCATTAAAGGCAAAGGCCTGCTAAAGTTCCTTTCATATAATAATTTTTGTATGAGACTTTGTAATAGAAAATGGTTGAGAAGATAAATGATCTTGCAAAGTAAGCATATCTTCATCATAACCAAGCTGATCAGAATTTCCAAAAGAGGAAAATACTACTTGTTGCTTTTGTAAATCATTATCAAAGTTGTAATACTCATCATAAATAGGTGCATCAGAAAGTTGTGCATCTTGTAAAGAATGATTTAAAATAGTTTCGTCATTTTCCTTCAAAGGTTCATCATTTATTTCACTGTAACCTAAAGTAGCAATCTTTTCAAGAGTATGATGATGCACGAATAATTCCTTATCTCGACCATAATCAATCATAGATTTTGTAGAGGATACCTCTTGAGCCAATTCTAAAATGATTGTTTCCTCATAATCTATTTGACAACCTTCATCACTGCGATATGCTGATTTGCCAAGTCCAAGAAATGGCTGCTGAAAATTCGCAGAAAGAGTTTCTTGTGTTTGGCCATCAACACTGCTTTCTTCATAGTTAACCAAATCTTTATGAGAACATAGAACAACAGATTCATCATAACAACGACTAACTGAGACATCTAAAATAATGGAAAATGTATCCAAAGCCTTGTTATGATTAATTTCATCATTAATGTAATGCCCAACATCATCTTTCTGGATAAAAGAATTAGAAGAAGACTCATATGTAACTGAATCTTCCTCCACTTCCTCAATCGAAATATCCCTTTCATTTCCACTTCTAAAAGAACTAATAATTGATTGTTGAATATAAGATCCAAATTCTTCACAACAGTTTTCAAAAAGTAAATCAGCTGGAAAAAACCTTTTACAATGATCACTAAACGCTGCATGGAACTTTTTCAGGGTAGACGTGCTAGCAAAAGGCAAGGATCGATACCATTCACGAGCATCTCCCTCTAATGAGTACATGAACATCTTCATTAATACATCCTCATGATGTATACCCAACTGATGCATGACCTCACGGAATTCAAACAAATGATCTGCAGGGTTATCATCTTTATCTTCTCTAAATCTGGGCAAGTACTCACCCCACTCATCTATAGTAGGAACAACATTTGGAAAACCAGGAACAGCAAAGAAATTAAAAGGAGCAAACCTCTGAGCCAAGATGGCTTCCATCTGAAAATATGACTACTGGAAACTGTGGAGTCACCACTGGATCCTTTAACCATGGAGTCGCCAGGTCAATGATCTGCAGTCTGAATGTGTTTGTCTTTTGTTCACCATCAAAAACTAGATCTGATCGTTGTCGTTCTCCCAAGGAAAGATTGCTTCGTTACTCTGTTCCCCGACAGCGGCACCAGAAGATGTTGGAAATGAATTTTTGAAAACTAAAAAAAGTTTTTGTTGGGAATGGGCCCATGCACAAAAACCTCTCACAGTTTTTACACGAGTATCACGGTTTGGGAGAATTGAAGAGATATTTGAGGCCATTTTCCCCAAAAATTCGCCAATACTTGGTGAGTTTTGTCTAGTGTTCAAGGTTGGTCTCCAGTTTTTGGTGTACATGAGCATCCATGTGAAGTTGAAAGCCAACAAAAACTTATCAAGACGTATTGTTATGAGCCTGTTCTACTTCAGCTATCAAAAAAATCATCTCTAATTGCACTAATATGACTTTGTTTAGGTCTAGTTGGAGGCATTGTTGCCACTTGTAATAAGTAGTTATCCTTTGATAAAAACAATGCTTTTTGAGGTCGAATTAGAGAGAAGATTATGAACTGACACTTCCACTCAATTCAAACTAATGTTTACAATCTGTAATTAAGCAATAACAAGTGAAGTTGTATCTACAGGATCTGATTGAAATCTAAAGATTGAACTTCAGAGTTGAGATCCTAGATAGGTAATCAAACCTCCTCTTGATGAGGATAAATAGATAGATCTATGAATGTAAAAGGGTTCGGTTTTTGGGAAGAAAATCAATATATCAAACTGGTTGAACATATTCTATGAATGGATTAAAGCTCTCTACCTGGTGAATATGCTTTTGATGACAGTGTGTTATATGTTCAAATCTATATATGTTTTTCTCTTATCTTGAATGCAATTTTTGATGTGTGCAAAGTACATTTCATTTTCCTTTCAGCTATTGTATAACTCATCTTTATTGATATGCAACCTGTAAAACAGCTAATGCTTTGGTGAAGATTTGTTTTTATTGCAACCTGTGGGAGTAATTGTGTTTGGATACTTGTTTAATGCCTTGAAATACTATTTTAAGACTTAAACTTCTTACAGCAGATAATTCATTGAGTTGTTTGTTGTTCTCCCTTTGTTAATCCCTCTATTATCTCACTTGTTTGTCATTTGTGTGCCACTAGCCAAGGAGGACCCTCATCCATATCATCTTGCCAACCCAACCATGTTTTTGTCTTGGTAAAACCAACCCTCCAACTGACCAAGAAAATCAAATTATCAAAAAACCAACCATTTAAAACTTGAGGTGGCCTAGCTCTGCCCTTTAGCAGTCAGATCATTACCCCTCATTTTGCATGAGACCTATACTAGTGAATTTTTTCACTACCCTTGTGATTTTCATCACCAAGAGCTTTGGATGGTTAGGTTGTTCACTTGGTTCAATTGATTGTTGATGACATGGATGAGGACATGCTAGAAGTTTTGATGATGTACTGCTTGGTATAATTGTTTATCATAGAGATAGCATTACACTTGATGATGTGATGTTCTAGTCTCCACTCCTTGCTAGAAGATTGGACATGAGGATGTATGGATCCCTTGGTGGAATTCCCTAGCACTTTTGGGCTACATGGACATTGCATTGGCTTGATCATTTGGTTGGCTTCATCATGGCATTGAACACTTGGCATACATTCACTTGCTTACACATGGTTTGTTACTTGGATGGATGAACATGGGCATGGTTAGGGTCCAGGGATCCTTTTCTCCAACACCCTAGCTCTTATGGATGATATTCACATGTGGATGGATTACTTGTAGCATCGAGCATGGTACCACCTAGAGTGTTCCCCCTCTTTCGCTAACATTTGGAGGCACGTGCACACTTATCACCACCTTATGCATATTTTGATGGGGTCGTCCTTCTCTTTGATGAGTTGATTGGGATCTTGATGACTTGGCATATGGGTTCATGGCATACTTTGACTTACTCTTACTTGGATCCATTTCTCCTAATGCTTTATTGGTCCACACGTGCCATTTTGGGGACTATTGTACACAAATGTCAAGGCATATTGTTGGATTAAAGGGGGCCATCCCTTCTCTTGATGGAGATGGTTGAGTGTTAGATTTTGTGGGTGCTAGATTTTGTTCAAAAATCCCCCAAACATGATGTAGCGCTATTAGAGTAACCCCAAAAGCTAAAAGGAGCATGTAACCACCTTACACAGCTTGAGGAGGAACACTTGAGTTGAGGAGACGTTAATTAGAGGGTGCACCATCTTGGAGGAGCAACACTTAACATGTGGACACCTAGCTTGGAGGGCACACCACCTTGGGTTTTAGACAAACCCTAGTGGGACAAGTGGACACCTTACTTGAGGAGAGACCCATTGATGGCTTTGTTTGTTGACTTATCCTAGGGTTGCTTATGGACTTAGTCCATGTTTTATTGTTGGCTTTCCTCAGTGCTCACCTTAGTCTATATAAAGGGAGGAGTGTATCTTATAGATTGATAGTTGGTGTGATGACAACTATTTTAGAGTACTACTCTTGCAACAAGGATCAGTGCTTGTGGGATGCTAGCGCCTAAGTCACCACATTCAACGAATTTCAAGCTTGAAGTTTGAACTTTGTCGAATTTCAAGGGTTCCAGAATAAAATCATTGAGATGCACCAAACCTCAAGACACAATTCGAATTGAATCGTGCAAAAAATCGTTTGAAATTCGTTGAAATGTGTTGAGAATCAATGAAAATCCTTTTTTTAGGGTTAAAAAATTAAAACCCTAAATCTAAACTCTAAACCCATGCTCTGCCCTCCAATTCACTTTTTCATCCCACCACATCGCCTTACATTCATCCTACTCACTCATTCATCTCAAAGGCGACACCTGCCGAGACCCCTCTCTCTTGACTCCTTCAAACCTGTGCATAGAGTGTAGCCACAACCTTCGAGTCTTGACAGTGGAGGCTACCAACCACAGGCTCGCAACTAAAAGCTTCGAGTCTTGAATCTTGACAGTGGCTACAAGTTTCGAATTAAGGCAAAGGCTACAGTCTACAGACCAGACTAGTGTCAAGACCAAGGTTCAAACTTCGAAGGCAGCCTTACCAAGAGTGGCATGCACAACCTTCTTTGGCATTTTATTCATTTACAAGTCTTTCAAAATAAAATATATTTTACAAACAACATAATATAAATTATATGTTTATTATAAAACATGTTTCTACTTATTTAGTTTTGAAAAAATAATATAAATTACTTTACATTAGATATCTATTAAAAAATATGTTTGTATTTATTTAATTTGAAAAAGTAAATTTGTATTTACTTAATTTGAAAAAGTAAATCATAAATTGAGAATGACACAGTTGTCTGCACTTTGTTTTCTTCCTTTTTCACTTTTTTGATAAGATGTAATGTTTTTGAAATATATGTTTAATCATTAATGTTGGCATGCAGTTTCCATTTTTATCATGTGTGTTTCTCCCAGCAACGTGAGAAATGTGAAAGCAATGAGTGGGTCATATTGATATTAAACTGATGAACTTGAGCATATTGAATTTATTACATATATTTCTTAAATTTTGAAATTTTATAGTCTCTTAAATTTAATGCCAAATTTTATTACCTAATTTTTCACTATCAAATTTCAAAGTCACCAAACTCGAACACGAGTTCGAACCAAGTGACTTAGGCTTGTGAGATGCAACTGTTGAATATTGTAGTTTGTTGGATGCAAGTGTGCGAGTCTTTTTGATAGCTTGTGTGATGCAAGTGGAAGATCTTGGGGGGGTTGACGGTTGGTGTGATGCTGGCTTGTTTGAAAGCTCCAACAATTGGCTTGTAGAGCTTGGTGGGATGCCTTGCTTGGCCTTTCTATTGTTGGTTAGCGTTTGCAATGATTGTGAATGCCCTAGCTAGGGTTTGGGATGCACTAAAGAGTATTTGCTTGGAATGAGCTAAAAAGACTTGTTGTACCAGCTTGGGATGAGCCTAGGTGTTGGACTTTATTTTCACTACTGTGATAATATGATGTGTACCAATCTTGTCCTAAATATGTGTTTGCAGATCTGATTTTCTCATGTATTAAGCAAGTTTCATGGATGTTTAATATGCTGATTTATTAGGACCACAAGGCTGGATGCCGTGTTGTTTTAGCATGCTTAATGAAACTTTCAAATCTGATTTGTTGTTGTTATACTTCTGCTGTAATTGAAGTAATTTTCAGATCTGTGCATTTACATAGATCTTACCCTAAGGTCCACTGAAATGATCTATGCTTGAAGTCTTTGCAATGTCTACATTCTTGATTTTGCACAGAAGTAGTATTGGGCAGATTTGAATTTTCTTGTAGGGATGTTGCAGAAATTAGCTTAAGCACTAAGACTAAAACTCTAGGAAGTAAATATGTGGCCTTGTAGAAGTGAGGTGAAGATTTCAGATTGGGCAGGTTTTCGAAATTTTTAAAAGTTATATATTAGAAATAGTTACTTGAACTTATATGTTATCTTTCAATATATTCAATATTTGAGGGGCAAGAAATGTAGAGCATTCAAGCATGTCAATGAAATAAAAACTAAATAATAAAGAGAGAAGAAAGACAAACAATTGATCCTTATTTGTATATTAGCAAATTCCTTTGAAATACCTTCCTAAACCCGTCAGATACTGGACCATCGTTCTCCGATGCAGTTAGTTCCTGCTCAACCTTTTCTATACCTTTGCTTACAGCTTGCATCTCCTCCGCCAATGTCTTCAATTGTCTCTGTCAGATAAAAATAGATGATAAAATGATTGTCAAGGCCAAAACCTCCAAAACGATTTTCAAGATAATTCATTAATGAAATTCCTTCAGATAAAGAAAAAAAGCATTTACGTATGGCAAAAAAATCCTACCTTTGATGCGGCTTCCAAATGAGCAAGATCCTTATTAAAATCAAGGAGCTCTGGTAGTTTCTCAGCAAGAACCTGTAGAAGACACAAAATAAAGGAACAATTGATCTATTCAGAGTCCACAAAAAACTAACCATTTAAGTTCATAATTGTGAGAACAAACAGCAGTTTAAAAAATGAATTACTCATTTGCATCCAATGCATGATAATACTACCTAGTTGATCAGAGTAAATTATGAGAAAAGCAAATAATAATAAACTGTGGCACAAGTTTCCCCATGCATGGCACCAACAGCATCTACATGGTGTTCTACCATTAGCAACACAAGGATCAAAAATCTGACACTACTAAATTTGTCTCTTATGGGTAGTCCCATATTCAACTGAAGGCTAAATGCTTCTAGATTTAGCTCCTCAACAAATTACTCTCTATGGAGCCCGAACAGTAAAAAACTAACAAGGCAACTAAAACACAAACAAGAGATCATAAACCCAATAAAACCGAATGTTACTGCTGAAACATGGAATTATTTTAATCTTACATCAATTAGTACCTATGTATGAACTGCTTGAACAAGAATCATGAAACAACAAACGCCGCCCTCAATAATAAGTGCCACATTATAGAAACGTTCTAAAACTTGTAGATTGCCTTTACAGCTATAAATAGCAATTTTCTTTGTATCATATTTTCTGTTAATAAAAGCAGCATTTTTCAAACAAAAAAAAACTCTCTAAACATTGTATATACTATAAAGTGACATAATGATAAACCTCAATGTAGAAAAGATATCCACGTGCAATCCATAACTTATTATGCAATCATCTTTTAAAAAAAGAATAATAATTTAGATATGGTCATATAGCCAGAATAGATCCATTTTAACCCCGGATCTATTAACTACAAAGAGGGATCAAAAAGAAATCATGGATCTATGCTGGCCTTGAGTGACAGTTTTAGTTTATAATCCAAAATTATGTTGAGATTTGTGTACCTTGGGAAGTGGTCGCCTTGTGTTTGTGAGTCTCTAAACACAAAGGGGGAAAGTATTACCCTTGTACCTTTATACAGCCTGAGTGGGCCTAATGGTTAAGAACATGTGTTTCCTCTTAAGAGGTCACAAGTTCAAATCTAGAGGGGGGTAGGGTATGTATACCTCCGTAGACTTTACCAGTCAAATCGCTGGGCGGAGGGGGTCCCTTGTCCCATAAACAAAGGGGTCTCATACACCAATTAGGTGTGGCTTGGCCGTGACCTTAAAAATGGATTATTATTATTATTATTACTTTATGATCGAATTTCACTTTGACTTTATCACTTAAGTCATAAAGTGAAATTTGTCACTTAAGTCATAAAGTGACATTTAATTCACAAAGTGGGTGAATTAATAGACATAAAGCAAACTATGGAAACTTGAGTAAAGTGGGTTTCTAAGTGAGATTTATCAGAAGTGATCTCACCCATTGATTAGACTTGGCTATATCTAATCTAAACCATTGATATTTTAGGTTTAGCCAAAGAGAGGCTAAAGGAGGCAAAAGGGTAAGGATGAGACTCGTTGTCACTTGAGAGAGTTGAGTGAACAGAGGAAGAGAGGAAGAAGACTTGGGCGCACTTGAGAAGGAGAAGGGCGCATGAAGTCAAGGCTTGGAGAGGAAGAAGCACAAGGGCTCACCATTGTTGAGGAGGCTTGAGCTTGAGGAGGCGCCTTGATGGGAGGCTAGGGTGCATGCGCAAGAAGTCTTTTCTCCATTGGAGCTTGAGCTAGTAGGAAGGCACACTCAAGGAGTGAGGGCGCAACTAGCTTGGGAGAGGGTGCACTTGTATGTGGGCGTATATGTGCTTGAGGGCACATTTACTTGGAGAGGTTGCTTGGGAGAGGGCGCACCTTTGTCTAAAAGGGGGCGCAAGATTACATCTAGCAGGTTGGGGCTTCAAGGAGGGCGCTACACTTCTTTCAGTTAGACAAAGCATCTAGTGGGGCACAAGTCAAGGTTAGCAGGCACAAGTTTTGAGGGACTCCATTACAAGCTCGAGGATAAGCTTGGATTGTATCAGGTTCCTTGTGTATTTACTTGTTGTAGTATTTGCTTTCAAATCTCCATATATATATATATATATATATATATATCTTATTGATTTTCCCCATGGGGTTTTTCCAGGGTCATGTTGACCAAAAACTACATGTGTTAATTTGTCATGTTTGCTTAGTATTTTCAGTGGTAGGTTGTTAAAGATCCTAAAGGCGTGTTTGATGTTTAATGCATGTTATTGAAGGCTAACTTGGACAGCAAAACCATCCATAATTTATCCTTATAACAAGAGACATTAAAGAGCATCAAACCAAAGATTTATGGGCAGATTTTGAGAGGGCAAAGTTCAGATTTAGTGGGCTGTTTTGAACAGCAAGAAGGCTGTCCTAAAACAGCAAGCAAAACAGTTTGAAAGTACCCAAGCTTAGTGCCCAACAAGAGGTCAAATGACAGGCCTGTTGGGCAGCCCATAGAACCTTAGAAAATCTTCAAATTACACCAATTCGATGATGGTCCCAGTACAAAATAAAGAATTGGGACCTAATACTTTGATTTGAATTGAAACTTTTATTTCCCTTTGGAGAGGACATCTTATTTTAATTTTTTCCTTAGAACTTACCCTTTTGTTTGGTTCACCTTCCATGACCAGAAAGGATTCAGTTGGGCTTTAATGGCACTTTAGGAACAAATATTTGTATCTTTTATTTTTCCATGATTTCTTAGAAACTTCATTTTAAAGTATATACCTAAGTTGCATGAAACGGGGAAACGTTTCCAAGTTTCCAAAACCGGGACGGTACGAAACAGGCCCCCCAAAAATGGAAACGTCTGGGGAAACGCCGTATATAAAAAAATTAAAAAATATATATATGTATATATAGTTTTTTTTTAAATAAGACATTATATTGCAAAAAAAAATGCAATAATGATGCAAGAAAAACTTTGGAGGCAAATTTGGTGTGGATCTCATGTGTGGTTGTTCATTGTCATGTACCAATCTATGAGGTGAAATTGTTTTAATGCATTTCTTTCAATTTGTTAAATTGTAGCTTTGATCTATTAAACTTGTTTGCTTCTTAGATCAGTTATCTTTCTTTTAACAAGATTTGCTAAGCTTGCTTGCATTTTAAATCTTGTTAATTCTCATATGTAATCAAAGAACTCATGCTTTCTTGCTTGATTAACATGCTTTCTAGATTTCATATGTAAAGGATACTACTATTTGACATTGTGTTTGTAAGTGTGTTGAAGCTTGTAGGATCTCATACTTGAAGGGATGTGGAGCTTGCTTGCATCCTCTTATTCTTCAAGATTCAAAAGGACAATAGCCCCTCTTTCCATGCCAAGAAGATTCCATTTTGCCCAAGCATTCCAAGGGTTTTAAAGCATTTCTTCTCATCTCCTTCTCAAACAATCTAAACTATTTTTTGGGTTACTTTAGTTTCTTGCAAAGTAAAGTTTCATTTAAAAGGATTATCATAAGTCTTGTTTTCCTTTGCATAGTAAAGCGAGTAGATTAGATCTCTCTTTAATCTAGCTTGCAATCTACTTCTAGCTTCAATTTTTTTGGAAAATTTTAAAGGCTAAAGGTAGTTTCGATTTATAAAGGATTAAAGGCCATATCTAGGCATCTTTGTGATATTACTTACTGTTTTGGGACAGAAAGTAATATCAGAAAGAAAAGGCCTTTTCTTTCTTGTTTTACTTAGCTCTTTTTCTCATTTTTAGTGTAGTTTTACTTAGCCAATTTTCTATAATTTTATGTACATTGACTAACACTTTTTTGCAGGGTCTTCCAATAGCTTTTTGGGCATCTTTGCCCCAATTAACTTGCTGTTTTTAGAGGTTTGACGAAAAGACAAAGGGAAACGCTGCCCAAATTTTGAAGTTTTGAAGCCTCAAGAACCCCTTGAAGTACTCTATACTTGTATAAAGCTCTAAAAATATATTGTAAACCTTTTCGATCCATTCATATAAGGATCCCAAGTCTCTAAAAGAGACCATTGTAACCGAGATAATACAATAAGTGAGCCAAAGGAGGCCTCACTTTTTGTTTCCCCCTAGGGGGGGTTGGTGTTGTGGTTTGGAATATTTGTCTTTCTAAGTTTGCTTTCATTTTTCCTTTTGCTATAAAATTCAAACAATCTCACATAAACAATAAAGTTAAAACAAATCACAATCTAGTTTGGTTTCTTTTTTGCAAAAGTAGAACACTAATTGCTAGTTTAGATTTCCTTTTTATGCAATTTCAAAGTTGGAAATAAACCGTCTCCTCAGCTCCTCACAAGAGGTTGGTCAGTGAAGACTTGGTAATTGGAAAACATTTCCTTTCAGTATTTTGATTTATTGTTTAAATAAACATTTCCCCTCAGCTCCAAGTGTTGTTCCTGACCCTTCCAATTGCGAGTTTGTCTCGATCTTCTGGGAGAAAGTTTCATACACGCTCGGCTGGTCAGTGTGGAGTAGTAATAATAGGACAATCTCAAAAGAGGACTATTGTTTGGCTTAAAGAACCGCCTAGGGGGAGTGTGTGAAGTTTCACTGAATACCTTGGGCTTGTTCCCCTCAATGTTGGACCTCTGGCACCTCTAGTGAGCTTGTTGGTGAAACCATTGGGTTTCGGCAAGTTCTCAGTAAATCTTTGAGCTAAAGGGATAACCTCTCTAGAGGCCAAACTTAGTTTAGCTTGATTTACTTTTCACAATCTCATTAATCTACCTTTAAAAGAAAATTTAATAAAAACACGCATACAACAACTACCCACGATACTTTTAAGGCACTGGTCTCATTACACACTTTACAAAGCCATTTGCTTCCAATACTCTTACTTCTCAGTCCTTTATTTTTTATCTTGAAGCATTTCCTAATTTACTTGCATCTTCTTATCTTAAGTATCCTTTTTATGCAAGTATTTCTTTATGTATCTTGTGGTGGTTGATTGATATATGCTCTTAGAGTAGATTTACTTCATATATTGTCTTTTGCAATAAACTCCTAGAACACTAATTGCTTAGATTTAATTTTGAGCCTTAGATTATTTTCTTTAGAGACTACCCCCCTTGGCTTCGCTAGGAGTTGGCCTAAACGGAGGAGTTGAAGATTAGGTGACAAGACCTTAACTCTAACTTGCCCCCAAGGACACACCGAGTGGATTGAAGATTTCTTCCACGTTACCCAGGTGTGTATAAAGGCGGCAACAAGGATGAAGACAAGTGGCACTCTCACTTATGTAGCCTCATTATTCTAGGGCATTTTGGTCTTGAGTGGCCCTCTTTTGTAATATTTGTAATCTTTTAGTATTTTTCTAGTATTTTCCTAGGAGAATAAAGTGGATCTAGATTCCACTGATAATATTTTATTGTAAGAAATGATTGAGCTCAAATCTATATAAGAATTTGCCCTCTCCATTTTTGTGATGATTGAATTTGAGGAGTTTTCCCCTTAGAGCTTAGTTGAAGATCTTGAAGGTAATGCAAGTTAAGGATTTTTTCTTATGAGGTATAATGTTTTGGGTTCTATATTGTTTAATACATATGCTGCAAATTGTTTGGATTAAATATGTCGTGAAGGGCTAAACATGGGTAGCATCATTCCTTATTAAGAAGATTGTGCCTTTAGAAGAAATTAATTGTAGCTTATTCCCCTTTCATGTCTTTGTTGTTTCTTTCTGGAAATGTCAATGGATGTCTTGTTTCTTCATTAAGAATTGGCTGCCATCTACATTATCTAGTTGTAGACACACCCTCTTGCATATTTGGACTTAATCCTTCATTTGGGTTCTTTAAAAACATTTTCTGCATTAGTGGACAGCAACATAGGAGTGTGGTAGCTTGCTTATTCCAGCTCCATTCTCTCCTAATCACATAAGAAAACAACTTTCATAATGTATTCCTTTGACTCCACTTGCCCAATGGATTGGCACTAGTCTTGGCCCACCCATCTCTTCATAAAATCATATATTATAATTTTTTTTTGCTAAATTTAGCTTGGATAACTTTAACAATGCTATCTAAGGGATACCCCCTTGTGCCGGAGGAGAGCCTGCCTGAAGCGAGAAAAAGGCTGTTGTGGTGATAGTGGGCAGCCCTCTTGAGTTCCACCAAGGTTGCACTTGTGTTTTAGGGATTGAACACAAGAAGTGTGGGTTTGGCAGGCAACACAAGGGAGTATTGATACTTCAATCATTGAACAGTTAGGTTTCGATACACACACACACACACACACATTATGTCTTCTCCTCTTTCTAGTTGCAGGAATATCCTCAACAAGCATTGCAATGTTGTGCTTTTTCTCTATCTATGGCTCTTTGTTTCTCTCCAAAGGTGGTGTCAAGGAGTTGGACCACTAGCTCGAATTTTTATTTCCACATGAAAAAAATACAATTGGCCACATGCCAGTGGAAGAATTGCTCTAATACCACTTCCAGTCAATGTTGAAAAAGTCGGCATCGGCAAAAAGTCGGTGAGGGTTCGGAAAAATCGTTTCGACAAAAAATCAGAAAACCACGACAAACATTAAAAAATACAAAATATATTCATTTTTTTCAAAATTTTAAACATATAAAGCAACAACAACATCAGATAAACACATTGGCACATAAATATGGAGAAATCACTGATATATATGTAGTCACTAGTGGATGCCAAATAAAAAATTATACATCAAAGTCGATATTGAATGCTGAAGGGCCTCTCCAATACAAAATGACATCACATATATAATTATAAAATGTATCTCATGATTCATCATCATGATGGAGTCTGTAGATGTTTGATATACAATGACAAATGAAACAAAACTAGCAACTAGCTATCTAATATCAATGTCGGCCTCCGCCTCTCGCCCTTTTACGAGAAAAGATAAGGGGTTGTTTGTCAGGCCTGCCCCTGACAGTAGAAGGCCCTGTATCTGATAGTGGATGACCATTGGTGTGTCCAGGAGTAGGTGTATCAATAAGTGTAGAAGGTTGTGTTGATGTTTGCACATATGATGTCTTCAGGCCACTCCTCCTATGAATGGAGGGATTTAGATACATACCTATGAATGGAAGGGATTTAGATACATACCTATGAATGGAAGATTCAACACCAGTTGGCAAACGAAATTGAACCCTTGCTCCACTTAGAAATCCTTGATGGTGATGATGATAGTTGTTAAGTTGCCTCCACGATGATTGAGGAAGACCACAAACCCTTCTCCTTCCTTCTCCACAAGCAAAAAAACACAAATGACCAAAAAAAAAAAAATGCGCCCTTATGCCCGCGGGTTCCTTGCATCCAACGACTTTTTGGTAAAAGTCGACGATTTTTAGTAAAAGTCGGGACTTTTTGAAAATACAAAAATCACGATTTTTTCGAGAGTAAAAGTCGCGACTTTTACAAAAAGTCGCGAAAAATCGGCAATTTTTTCAACACTGCTTCCAATAGACCTAATGCTCATTATGAAAAGTCATCACAAATATAGAGACATAAGGTCTAAACAATCCATAAGGATCAATAATATATAATATAAATGATTGATGATACAATTGAACATGGTTACGTTTTTATATAGTGCTCGAAGAGATGGGTCAAAACGAATGATTGTGACCTTTTAGGGTTTAATTGTGTAGCTAAGTTTTATTTGTTTATATATATATATATATATATATATATATATATATATATATATATATATATATATATATATATATATATATATATATAATNTATATATATATATATATATATATATATATATATATATATATATATATATATATATATATATATATATATATATATATATATATATATATATATATATATATATATATATATAATATTAGGTATATTATACTCTGGATGTAGTTGTCTCAACTTATAGAAGACAAAGACAACGTCATTTCAAGACATAATAGAAACTAGAGCACAAACCAACAAGACAACGTCATTTAAAGATGTCATAGAAACTAGAGCATGAACCAACAAATAAGTGATGAAAGAACAAGTGTGTTTCTTGAGTCTTCATGTCCCAGTTGGCATAGCAAGGTTGCTTCCTTAACCAACCTTTGATTTGTATACTCTTTCTCAAACTACATAGCAAATTACCACCTCAAGCCAACTTAGCAGAAATTGACCATGTCCTAGCAGAGGTAGAAAAGTGGCTTCTATATGCCAATAAAGGAATTTTTTTTGTCTCGTCTATCTAAATATATAAACGATCTATATGAAATTTGCTTTTATTTTTCTTAATAACATCTCAAAAGTGACTCATTATAATTGTCATTTTAGGAGATAAAAAGTTAAAACTATAAACTACAAGTTTTCTAAAAAATATCCCCAAGACAAACAAACATTGTTTTAGTGGTAAAATTACAAAGAAGTGTCATAAAACATATTTGTAACTATCCTTTGAGGGGGTAAAATATTAAAACTATGCACTATAATTTTTTTTAAATAGCCCCAAAACTAACAATCATTTAAGTGGTAAAACTACAAAGGAAGTGTCCCAAGACATGGAAGTCGAATACCCTCGTATAGTGTAGCTTCTAGCAAAGGAATTACAATAGCAAAGATTGAGCAAACAAGTGTTTCCAAAAAAAATTATGAGACTTGTTTGCTAGTCAAGAATCACATTAAAATATGATGAAAGAAATGATGGCTATGTTTAAATATATGATGGGTCAAGTCAACCCAAAGGGTTAGCTCAATTGGTCAAACCATCTGCCCAAGGCACGTTGCCTATGAGGAGGCCTTACGCCACAGGTTCAAATCCACTTGAGTCCCTTGAGGTTACCAGTTGCAATTGTGGTTGGCAGTTGAGCCACCCTCCATTCGAATATTCTGAGGAAGACGAGGGGGGATCCCGCAAGGATTTCCTTGGAAGAAGCCCCAAGGGTTAGCTCAATCAGTTGAACCATACACCCAAGGCATGTTGTCGATGAGGAGACCTTAGGTCGTAGGTTCAAATCCGATGGAGTCCCTCAAGGTTACCATCCCCTATTGTGGTTGGCAGTTGAATAGCCGTCCATTCAGATATCCCAAGAGGGGGATCCCGCAACGTTTTCCTTGGAAAAAATATGATGGGTCAATGTCAAACATTTCCTTCCACCATTTTGACAATGTCTAAACCCACATTTAGAATAAACAAAAAGTTAGCATTGTTCATTTTGATAAATCTATGAAT
>ML793005.1:165580-186416 GCA_009831015.1 Picea engelmannii
TACTATCCACCCACATAGTTCCTCAAATACCCCTCAACCCACTTGTTGACTATCTCGGTCTGCCCATCTATCTAAGGGTGATAGCTTGTGCTGGGTGTCAACTCTGTCCCCACCAATCTAAACAACTCCCTCCATAATGTACCAATAAACCAATCGTCCCTGTCACTGATGATGTTCCTTGGCAACCCATGAAGTCTAAAGACCTCTCTGAAGAATAACTCGGCTACCTGAACTGCGTTGTACTCTGTCGATATGGCATATAAGTGAGCAAACTTGGTCAATCTGTCGACCACTACATAGATGCAGTCCTTACCCTGAACCTTGGGTAGGCCTATGATGAAGTCCATCGATATGCTCCCATCTTTGCTCCGGAATGGGAAGTGGCTGAAGTAGCCCTGTTGGAAGCGTATGCTCTGACTTGTTCTGTTGACAAGTCACACAATCACTGATGTACCTCGTAACATCATGCTTGAGGCCCTTCCATGAGAACCTCTCTCTGATCTGCTTGTAGGTTTTGAAAAACCCCTGATGGCCTGCCAATGGTGAATCATGAACTGCTGCTAGGATCTTCTTCTTGAGTCCTGAATCTGGAACTAAGTAGACTCTGTCCCCTTGTAGAATATGACATCGTCAATGACCCTATACCTGTCATCCTGAACCTATCCGTCCAAAACCTCACAAGTGAACTTGTTCTTGGAATATTCCACTAACAAGTGGGATTTCCAATCCGCTGAAACCTCCATCAAAGAACATGTCGCAGGTCTCCTAGATAGTGCATCGGCCATGTTATCCCCGATCCTAGGGATAACTAAGGAGATTATGGCTTGAGGCCCACAGGTCCTAGACATGGCGTACCGAGAGGCATATGACTTGAGCTTGGCCCTGAAGGGCCCATCCTTTCTTCAGTGCACCCTATCTTTCAGCAGCAGAAACATCCATCCCATCGGCCTGATCCTGAAGTAGCAGTGAATCTTGCTCCATGAGGTAATGAGTCCGGGTATCATGGTATGTGTCACTCTGATTTTCGAAGCATTTGAATATGTGCACTGAACTCTCTTTTGTTTCATAACGTTTGCTTGGAAATTATGCTCTTTAACTTGTTCATACTTGGGAGGGTGACAAAGTGCCCTAGTAAGTTGGTTCCCTTAGAGATGAATTGCCACTAGGTGGGTCTATGAAAGGTCATCGTCCATTCCTTCCATACTTACCACTTTTCATCATTGTCCCTCTCATCTTCCCCTACCTTGGTTCGGGCATTAGGTTTGCCAAAGTTCAAACTAGTAAGGGTTGTACCTTGCCTTGTGGGAAGAAGGGGCTAAAGGCCCAGAGGGTAAAAGTAGCTAGCAAAAGTTAAAAGCCAAAATGAAACCTTGAGATGCTTCGTCCAGGGATTCCCGAGAAAGCAATAAATGGCTTCTCAGTAAGAAAAGGGGACCCGTAAAATAAAATAAAACTCAAGATCTAGTTCGTGGATAGGAGGTCTCATCATGAGTCGGCCTATTAGGTCCATGGGCATGTAGCGGTATAACACTACCATCTATCTGGTCACCAAACCATGGTAGTGGCTCTTGGTGGCATAGCCAAGAGAAAGGGGGTCTCATCACGAGCCAGCCTTCTCATGTCCATGAAGTGCTTGTGGGTAACGTTGTCACCATTGGTCACCACGCCAGGACAATGTTCCCCATCTATTCTCTTGAAAAGAAAAAGCAATAAGACAAAGAATAAAAGGCATTGAATGGACTGGGAAACAATGGCATCCATGACAAGGTGCAGCTCGCCCTCTATAGAGGCACCCACAGGTAAGACCTACATTTGCCTGTTATCACTGCACCCCTTGCCCAAACATTCCCTACACCATTTCATACACTTACATGACCTAGATTGGTCTTCACCTGGGAAACACCCCAAACTTGAGGAGGATTAGACCAATAGGACATCCTGAGACCCTCTCCAAACCTGGCTTGTTAAACTACATAACGTCTTTGAGCATTTGTCTGGGTAAAGGGGGGTTTGATGCACATGTTTGGGTAATTTGATTATTGGATGTGATTGGCATTGATATGATCCTTGTGACTTATGAGCCCATGGAGGGCGTGCTTGTTGTTGCTGCAGGACCATGCCCGATGGACAGGCACATATGGGGAGATGATTAGGTCGGACCTCCATGGGGCTAAAAGCCCACCAGATGGATGTTGTGACCCTCACTAGGGGCAGAGAGACACCAAAGGATGGCACCAGGAAAGAAGAAGACGTTTCCCCCGAGGCA
This sequence comes from Picea engelmannii, assembly GCA_009831015.1. NCBI lineage: Eukaryota > Viridiplantae > Streptophyta > Pinopsida > Pinales > Pinaceae > Picea > Picea engelmannii. The sequence goes on from ML793005.1 coordinate 167,847, forward strand.
CTCTGGCAGGCCTAGACCTAGGGGGGTCTTGCCCTTCTACCATGACATTGGCCCTTGAAGGCCCCTGACGTCATCATATTGACCCTTGACGTCATCAGTTAGGGTTTGGCATGAGGACATTTTGGTGCTAGTTGGCACATGTGGCAACTTCTGAGGCCTTTTGAGGCCTAGCGTTCCATGATGGGGCCTAACGTCACCCTAAGAGGGGCATGACATCATCCCTAAAGTCAAATTAGGGTTTTAATTGTTAATTTTATGTAAAAACTGGATTTTTGATGTAAATTGGCCATGTCGACCTTTTGTGACCTAAAAGACAATTGAAGGTCATTGTCATTGTATAAATAAGAGATAAAACTCGTATTTTTTATGATTCATTCATCACTCAAGTAGAGGTCTGAAATTCGGCCTCCCTTAAGTGTTATTGGTTGAAACTAGTGGTGCGCATTTCTTGAAGGAGGCAATTTTTGGTGCATTTTGGCTATTTTCTTGTGGAGGATCTTCAACTAGGGTGATTTGCTAGATTACTCTTGGTGAAGTGAGTGGAAATTCTGCATTTCTTTATTGTGAATGAATGCTATGGTTATTTTTTACTTGTTTCATGTCTAAGATTATGAAATTGCTAGCTTGAAACCCTAGGGGAATGACATATGTTATTATCTTTTTCCCTATAATCTTCCATGTGTTAAAATCTCTTGAAAGGCGCCTAATTTGAAATAGATACTAGAGCCCTACCATTGTAGCACTCTAGTAACCCTACTTCCATTGCCCAATTGCATATTTTATTATATTTTTATTCAAGGAAAGAGAAAATCACTAGGGCCTAACCCTTGTTACTTTCTAGCAAATTTTCTCTTGGAAGTGGATTTTTGAGGCCTTGGGATACCAACACCTCTCTTATCCTCTCCACCCTTCAACATATCATTATCATTGATATCTTTCCATTAAGATTTGTTGCTGCCATTAGTGACTCCATTTACCCTAGAAAGGCACTAGACTATCTTCTACAAGTGGTGATTGATCAAACAAACACTTATACTCTCATCCTTGAACTCTTTACTAACTTTTTCTAACCCTAAATTAGACTAACGCCTAAGCTAATTTGTTGTTGTAGCAAAACATTGCTACAGCCATATAAACTTACATTAATTTGGCACATTTACCCATGTAACTTGCACTAGAACCAATCAAAATTCAATTGTGATAATTGCTAGTAAATCTACTAGGTAAGTGCTAGAGTTTTGTGTGTAGTTTTCTTGCACTTTTGACCATTTAAACTTCTTGTTGTTGCAAAAGATAGCTACAGCCATCTAACTGCAGCAAAATCTCTGCAAAAGTGACATTAAAAGCTAGCTATTCATTGTTAATTTTGCTTGTGACAATTTACTATAAATTTGCCTAGTCAAAGTCACTTTTTATTGTCTTTTTCAAGCAATTTCAAGGCTTGAATCTTGTGGCTGTTATAAGATATTAATTGTTGTTGTAAACTGTTGCATTGCTGCAAATTCATAATCAGCTAGCTTATTTAATGAAGTTTTATTGTCTTATGAAGTACTAACAATCATCTGGCACTTGGAAAGTGCCATGTTTGCCTTGTTGTCTTGTTCTGGGCAAGTACACAATATTATCCATTTGCTTCATCCTTAAGACATAAAAGAAACCTTTGATTTGAGTGATCTGTGAGAGGGGAAGGATTTCCTTATGACTATTTGCCTTAGCCTTCTCAAACCCCCCAGATCACCGGGGACGTCTCCCCTGGGGTAGTCTTGACATACTCCTAAATAGAAAGGGATCTCCTATTAAGGTGACAGTGATAGGTTATTCTCAGTTATGCCAATTCTATACCCACTTGCCTTGGGCTTTTGGGAAAGTACAAATTGTGCGATAACAGGCGATAATGTTCTTCTTCCCCTTGACGTACTCTATGTCGAAGTCGAAGGCCTGCACCTTCGTCACCCATTTCTGTTGGCGCTCCCTGAGGTCCTTCTGCTCAAGGAAATACTTTAAGCTGTTGTGATTTGTTTTGACCACGAATTTGCTGCCCACCAAATATTGTTTGAATTTGGTCAAGGCATGCATGATTGCCAACATTTTCTTGTCATAAATGGAGTACAGCATCTCGGGCTGACTGAGCTTCCTGCTCTTGAACACAATGGGGTGTCCTCCCTGCATCAAAACTACCTCAATACCCTCGTCGGACGCATCACAATTCACACTCTAATACAAATGGTAAAGTGAAGTCCGGTAATGCTAACACTGGACATGTGCCCATGACTTCGTCCATGTGATCAAAGGCTTTCTGTGACTCCTCGGTCCAGATGAAAGCCCCATGACGGGTAAGATCTATAAGTGGTGCTCCAAGCTGAGAAAACCCCCTGAAAAACCTCTTGTAATAGTTGCATAGCCCAAAGAAGCTCCTCAACTCTGTCACATTCCTAGGCGTTGGCCAATCCAGAATGGCCCTGATCTTCTCCTGGTACACCTGTACCCCTTGTGCACTGATGATGTGGCCCGAGTAAAGTAGTTTCGTCATACCGAACTCACACTTGGACTCTTTGGCGTATAGTGACTGTGTCTCCATGATGCTCAATACCTCATCCAAGTGTCTCATATGCTCCTGCCATGTCTTGCTGTAGACCAAGATGTTGTCGAAGAAAACCAAAACTGATTTCCTCAATTGTTCCCTGAATATGTGGTTCATGCAAGACTGAAATGTAGTTGGTGCATTGGTTAGCCCAAATGGCATAACCAGGAACTCAAAATGACCAAAGTGGCATCTGAATGTCGTCTTCTCTATGTCTTTCTCTCAGACGCTGATCTAATGATATCCAGAGCGTAGATCAATCTTCGAGAAGAAAACTGCTCCATGCAGTTCATCCATCAACTCATCGATGCGAGGGATAGGATACCGGTTCTTGATGGTTTTCTTGTTCATGGCCCGGTAGTCGATGCACATCCTCATGGTACCATCCTTCAAAACTAAGACAACTGAAGAAGCGAATGGACTGTTGCTAGGTCTGATGTGTCCCATCGCTAGCAATTCCTTAATTGCTTTCTCTATCTCATCCTTGAACCTCCTAGGATGACGGTAGGGTGGTGTGATCATCGGTTTGGCCCCCTTCTCCAACTCAATAGTATGCTCAAACCCTCTGTCCGGTGGTCTCCCTGGTGGAATCGAACCCAAAACCTGTTGATGTCTCCCCAACAAGTTCCTGATCTCTGTCTGATACTGTTGTTGAAGATTTTTCCAAGTCCTAACAGGCTGCCATCTAGGTTTGTCTTTGACTTCAAGATGGCTCTAAGTTTCTGCTGTCACACACTAGTTTGTTGTTGTTTTATATCAGCAAACAGATCAAGAACTTCGCTCCTATTTTGTTACGGTTACATAGGCCTTTTAGGTGCTCTAGCATGTAGTTTTAGTTACCAACAGGTTAGCACATGCATACCATAAAATATGTAACACACCTATAGATGTTTACTGCTGAAATAATGTTGTTCTAAACACTAGCATACATGAAAATGAACACATGTATTTTTGGTCAACATGACCCTAGATAAAACCCCCCGAGGAAAACCAGTTTGGAATATGAGTGTATATATGTGGAGAATAGAAGGTGGAATACAACAAGTACATGAAACAAATGATCCTGATACAATAGCAGCATGTCTCAAGCTGCAACACAAGTCCAAGAAGTAGAGATGCGCCCTAGCATGGTGTGCCCTCCTCACAAGTTGTCCAATCCACTGAAATGAAGCGCCCTTGCTTCCTAAAACTCTGGTGAAGAAACCCTTACACACAAACAAGCAGTTGTGTGCTACCTCTCCACTGAATCTGACCTCAAAGCAAACTAACCACTGCAAGTCCTCCCTGCTATAGGTGCACCCTCCTCCAAGCAAGAACAGTCACCACAAATAACTGAGGGTCTAAGCCTCCATGCTACCTCCATGAAAGGGGGCGCCCAAGCTTTCCTCAACCATAGCCACCATCCTCTCCTCAATGCTCTCTCAAACTCTCCAAGTGAACATAAGAGTGAATGAGCCTCTCCTTGCCCTTTGCGCCCCTCTTGAACCTCCATAAGGAAACCTAAAAATTGGATGGATGAGATCATCCCATCTCATCTCCAATCAAAGGTTGAGATCATCCCATAATAATCTCACTCACAACCCACTTTGGGTTAAGTTCCCTAAGTTCACTTTATGTCTCCTAATTCACCCACAAAGTGAATTAATAGTCATTTAGGCTAAAATGAACAAATTTCACTTTTGACTTAAATCTCCTAAGTCAAAGTGAAATTAGACATAAAGTATAAGGCACAAAGTACATAGTACTTCCCACTTGTGTTTAGAACCTCACAAACACACGGGGACCACTTCCCAAGGTACACAAATCTCAATAGTTGTCGACCCTCTGAATCCTTTTGTGTAGTGATCAAGCACTTTGTAGCATATGCTACCTCCCCAAGCATGAAGATCCTCTCCATCCTCTTGGCCGAAACTGTCCCGGGTGACCCTGTCGACATGCCCCTCAAAACAATCCTCTTTCCATCACTGTCCCTAAAGCCCATCTCCAAGGTTTGGTATTTGGTGGTGATTTTGCCCAATGTGATCAACCACTGGACTCCCAACACCACATCTGTGTCTGATAGGTCAACTACATAAAATGTCTCTCACGATGTAGTTACCTAGCTTTATCTCCAAGTCCGGGACTCTATCTAAACACTCCATTGTATGGCCATCAGCTACTACAACATCAAATCCCTCAAACTCCTCTGTCTGAAGTGCCCGCCTCGATACCAATGAAGCATCAATGAAGTTGTGGGTGGCCCCACCATCGAGTCTGCCCATTGAAAGTACTAAGATAGGGTATTCAGAAGAGGCTGAAACCAAGTAGCAAGATGGCTACAAACCTCAGATATGAAGATAGACTTGATAGTGCCTCCAACTACGTGCAATGGAAGTACAGAATGAGGAATGCCCTTCAAGAGAGAAAAGTATGGGGTATTGTTGAGAAGAAAGCCACAGTCCACACTGATGCTAAAGACAAAGATTTACATCATGCTCTAGAAACCAAAGCTCAGAGGATCCTTCTAGATGGAGTGAAGGATCATCTGATACCAAACATTGGTGAGAAGCAAACAGCTCATGAAATGTGGGCACATCTGAAGGGGATGTTTGAAGCCAAGCATGAGAGCAGAATCATAACTTCAGCACACAAGGATGTCTAAAGGGGAAGGCGTTACAATCTACCTCACCAAAGTGAAACAACTTCTAGATGAACTCCTTGCAGTGGGGGTAAGACTATCCCCAACCGAGATGGTTCGTTCAACCTCAAGGGGCTTCCCAAAGCAGTGGGATTCCTTCATTGCAGGGGTAGTAGCCAGAGAGAATATACCAGACTGGGAAAGATTATGGAACGAATGCTGCCAAGAAGAGATTAGAAGAGGCAGAAATGTGAATGAAGAGGAAGAGGAGGAGAATCTCACTCTCGCCTCTAAGAGGGGGGGTAGAGGCAGAAGAGGAACAACTTTTAGAGGAGGATCCACTAACGAAAGGCCCAAGAAAGACCTCTCACATGTCCAATGTTATGTGTGTTATGTGTGTGGAGAATTTGGACATTTTGCCAGCCAGTGCCCTCAAGCCAAGAAAGGTTATGGTACAAAAGGGAAAAGGAAGGAGGTAGCGGCCTCAGCAAAAATCGAGGACAAAGATGAGGAAGAAGAGCAACAGTTGGCTGCCATAGCTCGTGAGTTCTCTAGAATGTTCCGAGATGAATACACTATGTTGTTGGATGTAGAGGATAGGACCAGGACAGGTTGGTACATAGACAATGGTGCCACAAGTCATATGATAGGTGAAAGACTTGCACTTCAAGAGTTCACAGCCAGAGATTCAGGCTTTGTAAAGTGTGGTGTGCATTCTAGCATGGTGGCAATCCAAGGAAAAGGGACAATATCAATACAGATAGAATCAGGCAAGATTCTCAGGGTGCTAGGGGTACTTTATGTACCAAGCATGAGAGTTAGTGTGCTCTCAATCTCGGCCTTAGAAAATCAAGGCTATGGTGTCATCTTCTTTGGATGTGGTGTACACATTCGATCTATTAGAAACCAAACACCAGGACCACCTATGATGATAGGAATAAGTGAAAACGGTCTATACAAGTTGTGGGGATAGCCTATCTACAATTTCAAAGATGGAGATGATGAAGCAATTGCTTCATGCTTAAAAGAGCAGGAAGTTATCCTCAGCAGACCCACATGGTGGGAATGGACTCAGCTCGAGGAATGGGTATACTCAGATGGTCCCAGTATAGATGGCAGCAGCAGCTACAAAACAGAGCAGATTGAGTATGCAGACTTGGAGAGGATGGGTTTCTCAAATTCAAAGGGAGAGACTCCCAGTGATGTGGACCATGGGGGAGGCAGCTCCAGTGTCAGTACCTCCCTTACTAAGAGGGAGTGTTAGATTCTATAGCTCAGGTAGATACTTCCACACTAGGGGTGTCTAGTAGTGTGGAAGAGGCCCAACTTGTGTCTAGACTGTTAAATTTTGAGCTCGATTTCTTATGCGCATTATTTCTTTATTTTCTTCAACACTTTGATTCCAGCTTAATACATTTCAACAATATAGAATCATAACTGAATAGCAATAATCATGTAGAGACGTAAGCATGCACATCAACAACACATATACCCTAGGGAAACCCTGTACACGGAGAAAAAACCCCAGCAAACGATATACCTTTATTGCATTAATAATGTAAGATCACTTACAAACATCCACCATGAAAACTCTGCTCTTAAAGAGCTTGCCAAGTTGACTCTGACCTGACATAGACCTAAGAGACCTTGTTGATATAGATGTATCCGAATTGCTTTAAAAGATTGAGATATATCAGCTCTGATATGGGCTGTTGAAACTGCCTCTATCTGACTGATATGTGTCTCTATATGCTGCCTCTATATGCTGATCTACAACACTGATATGGCTGCCTCTTTAGCGCTGATATGTACCTCTGTACAGCACTGATATGGCTTCCTCTTTAGCACTGATATGTACCTCTGTACAGCACTGATATGGCTGCGTCTTTAGCGATGATATGTACCTCTTTACAGCACTGTTATGGCTGCCTCTTTAGTGCTGATATGTACCTCTGTACAGCACTTTTATGGCTGCCTCTTTAGCGATGATATGTACCTCTGTACAGCACTGTTATGGCTGCCTCTTTAGCGCTGATATGTACCTCTGTACAGTACTGATATGCTGCCTCTATATGTGCCTCTGGTCAGCAGCCTTTAATGCTTCACCTTTACCTTGCATAGCAATTGTGTAAAGGAGAGGGGATCGACCTCTGCTTATAAAGGAATGGAAGAGAAGTGGAGAGGACTCGAAATAGAGGTGTGAAAGCATACTTGACTTAACTCAGCATTACACTTTAGTTCGAAAATAGAACTAGAATTGAGACTTCAGTTACAACTCAGCATTACACTTTAGTTCGAAAATAGAACTAGACTTGAGACTTCAGTTACAACTAAGCATTACACTTTAGTTCGAAAATAGAACTAGACTTGAGACTTCAATTACAACTCGGCTCTTTACAAGGAAATTTGAATTTCTCGGTGGATAATGTTACACATGCCAATGCACTAGATCAATACATTTATATCATTTGCAATATTAGGAATATCGTTTGTTTCTAGCTCATAGGAATTTTATATTCAACCTAACTTTTGCTAGATGCCTTGACTTTTTCTCATGGCTCACAAGGCTTGACTAGGCTCACAGAGGTTGTACGTTCCCCCTGACTTTTGCACTAGTCTGTCTATGGTCACAGAGGTTGTACGTTCCCCCTGACTTTTGCACTAGACTATCTATGCTCACAGAGGTTCTACATTCCCCAGGCTTTTGCATTAGACTTACATAGCATCTCGTTCGTCCTGACTTTTGGTTTGACTCACAGAGGTTGTACGTTCCCCCTGGCTTTTGTCAATACCTCACAAGACTGGTTGATTCTCCAAATCTCCCTGGCTAGCCTCAGGGTGGCCCATATAGCCTCTCATTGGAGAATGACTGTCGATGCTGCCAAATTTAACATAGACAACACTTCATTTGGTGGAGACCACTCAAGCCAACTTGAGATTAAGTGCCTGTGACTTAAGTTGCCTCAATGAGTGATTAAATCCCCACCATTAGATCAAAATCTTGACAAGGAGATCCAAGGGTCAGGATTGCATGAGAGTAAGGCTAGGGTTATATTATACCTAGAAGAGCCTCATTCCATCCATCTCAAGTGAAGGCAGACGACTAAAAGAGAGAGAGGCACCTCTAAGGAGATTAGACACCAGGGTTAAGTTGAACCAGTAGAGGAGGGTCGAGCTAGACCAAGAGCCAAAGTAAAGAAGGCCGTGTAGGGTCAACAACTAGACCAAGTCGGGTCTAGCATAGCCAAAAGAGGAGACTAAGCAGAAGAAAGGTGGCCGAGCTAGGGCTACCTGCGAGCAAACTCAGCACAGTAAGAGGGAGTCCGTACAAGTGGTACAGATCCTGTACGGATCTTCAGCCAGCCAAGGAAGTCATAACAGATCTGAAGATTGAAAAGAAGTTCTGTTTATCAGTGTTTTGTTGAAGACTGAGGTAAAACCCGGTCATTTTGTAATCTCATTTTTGCTGTACGACAGCCCTGAGTGAAACCCGTGAGTATACGGACTCGTCCAGGTGGTACAGTCCCTGCGTGTCAGTTCTGGGCAAAATATATTTTCTGTATGCACAGACCTGTGATAAATAATTTGTGTGTTAAGCAGTGTCATTTCCAGAACTTGTTCTTCATGTTTATTTTGTGTGGCTGTCCAAATATTTTGTGGTAATTTACTACTGTATAAGATCTGATAAGTAAAGTTTATAGCTATTATCTTCTTCAGGTAATGTGTGATCTAACCCATAACTGTCTTCTAAAGCCTGGCACTCCTCCAAGGGATGATATGCCTCCAAATATCTGAAAAAGGCCCTGATTTCACATGTGACATGGACATGGACCACAGGACCCCCTGAAACCAAGCCATCTCCAAAAGCATGCTATCTAGCATCAAAATAACCTTTATGCCTTTCAGGAGGTAACAGTATCTAAGCAAATCACTAAGCCCCAATCAGAACATAATAAAAAATTTATAGCATGCATTATAACCTTTTAGCACAGCAACACCACTACCGATGCTGATAAATTTCTTAACCTCTGATACAAGCAAAAACAAGTACTTTCCTTAATCAACTTTAAGAATAACATATGTTCAAAAGTAAAGAGATGTCCAAACCTGCTCACACTTGCCCAGATTCTCTCTCTCTCCATTATATCCCTATAATTTTAAGCCAAGTAAAGTCAATTAATCATTAAACATATAGAGTAAATCAGGAATCAAATAGAAAATATTTTGGCAAATTGCAGAAGAAAGGATCATTTGTTGCTGCTTCTTTATAGGATTAAGTACAGAAGCCCAGCAGTCAGATTTTTTATTGAGAAAAGACTAAGAAGCAAAAACATGCAATTTATCTAATGGTGACATACAGCATACCATTAAATAAAAAGACTGTTACAACTACTTTTCTGAATGGTGGCTACCTTGAGGAGATCCATTTCTTCTTTTGTGGGGCAAAACTTTATGAGGTTTTCTACCTGATCAATATCTAAAACTGTGTCATCCAAAGCCAGTACTGCACTCTGTAACCATAGCACAACAAAGAAAGATAATCAGCAAAATAAAAAGGGAAACAAGCTGCATATTGCTTTAACCATAGCACAACAAAGAAAGATAATCAGCAAAATAAAAAGGGGAACGAGCTGCATATTGCTTTATGGAATTAACCCTTACATATTTCTCTAAGTCAACTCATTCATATAGCCTACTTGGAATTCAGAACTGTAAAATCATAAAATAAAATGGAGTAGAACTTAGAAAATAATAGCCTGACAAGCTACATTGACACTAAGGAACTATTAGACAGAAAGTTCCTATTCAAACAATTAAGATGTTCAAACATTCACCTCTCAGGTTGAGCAAAAATACATTGACATTGACAACTTATGAATTCAAGGTGCCTGCAGATCATGCAAGTATGAAAGAAAATAATGCTACCATGGAAAAAACCGACCTGCAGATTCAGGTAAGAAATAACAATGACAAAAAGAAATTTCTAATTTTTTGAAAATATGACAAGGTACATGTTTATGCTGCCAATAATCAACTGGTAATAATGTTCTTAATTGTAAGCTTAGAGAAGATTATTAAGTTAATATTCAGTTGGCATTGTCAGATATGAAAAGATCACCAAATTAACAAACAAGCCATTATCAAACCCTAAACAAAAAATAATTGCAACATTTATCCACCACAGTATTAAATAGCTTACCATTACATCCGGCAATGGCATTTTGACCTTAGTAAGCATAATTTCGCAATTATGAGCCCTTTTTAAATCAATCTGCACACATCCATTATAACAAACTTTCTTATAACCTTAAAATAATACAAATACTTTGAACTGAAAATTTTATCCTGTCCCATCAGACTACAAATACTAACAAAATAAAATTTTCAACCTGTATAAATGTTAAAAAAGTCTTTTAAAATAATGTGTTTGCATTTGAAGTTGTGGAACCCCTCTCCTTGTTTATGGTGCTCGGGATTCTAATGAGTTCATTGACCAGAATGTCTTTGATGCATTAGTGCAAAAGGTTATATTTCTGCAAAGGACTCGAGAGTTGGAACTAATAACACCAGGGTGTATATATAAATCTCCTTAAAGTTCACTAACTTTAAAATACTAGTTGCAGCAATTGAAGAGGAATGGTTACAAATCAATGTGTGTCTTAAATGCAAGCAAGTTAAAATTTACTGTCACTTTTATGCATATAGTCGTTGGGAGTCTTTCTTAAATGTATTTAGCCATGAACTAAAAATTTTACAAATGCCATACCATGCACACGTCCCATAAAGTAGCTATTTTTTTGTCCAAGATACGTGTTTTGGACCATAACTGTTTTACAACAAAACATGTTTCAGAGGTCAAGACATGTATGTGATAAGGATTTCACAAAAATACAATCATGGACAGAATCATCAACTTCTAAGAAACATGGTTTATTTCCCCTGTTAACCTAACACGTCTAGGTAACCAGCTTAGGACATATGTATTGATGTTCAAGCATCATTATCTCACTCATTTAATCAACACATAACATTAAAATATACAAAAAGAGAAAATATATGTTATGTATGCACACATGTTTATGCAGGTAGGTGATCAGGTGTGTGTATCCTCTCAAAGAGAGGAAAGATGTCTCCACAGATGTGTCAGGAATTTTTTTATATTGTTACAGAGGCTATATAATTCGATGTGCTTTACTGAAGCTTCAATAATTGATGATCACTGAAAAGCCAAAATTATTAAAAAGAAAAGGGGAAAAGTTAATTAGATCAAAAGGGCAAAAAGGAGCAAACAAAATGGAAAGAATTGCAGAATTGCATAGTTACACCCCATTGTACTACAGATAGGAACACCTTTAGCATTTATGGGATAAACATTTAACGAAAATATAATCACGGACAGATTTATCAATATCTAAGAAATATGGTTTACAAACACATTAGCCTGAGGCTTCTGGATCACCTGCTTAGGAGATGTATATTGCTGTTCAAGTATCATCATCTCATGTATTTAATCAACACATAACATCCAACTAGAAAAAGGAAAAAAAACAAAAAGTATATTGAGCACATACATGTTTGTGGGGGCAGGTCTGGGTATCCTTTATAAGAGAAATCAGAGGTCTCTATAGGTATAGCTGTGAATGTTTTGGATATTGTTAATGAGGATATATAATTTGATATGATTTACTAAAGCATCAATAACTGATAATCACGTTAAAACTAAAATTATTAAAAATGGAAAGGGAAAAAAATGAATTAGATCAAACAGACAAAGGAACGAGGAAAAGGCAAAGAATTGCATTATTACATAATTACACCTCATCATAGTGCAGGCATGGACACATTACCAAATGCACTCTATCTGATTTAGCCCCCCTTGCTGTGCGACGTCCTCCTGGTCTTTCACCTGATCCACCATGACCAGAAGTTGGCACGGCAGCAGAAAACAGATTCTCAAGTTCTGACATGTCAAATTCTGGGGGCCTAACACATATGGACAAGACAATGCTTATTCATAGAGAAAATCCAGAAAAATGGAAACTTATTCTCAAGATGGTAATACTCTGAACGAGAGAGGAACATAAGCAAAGTCTATGCTTAGAAATGTACTTGATTGCTTCGTCGTACATCTGAGCCTCTGCCCATAAGCTACCCTTCACTGCCCTTGTTACTTTGATCCAGTGCAATGGCTTCAGTGATGCTCGTCTTGGTGTTGAAGGAGACATAAATCCACCACGGCTTAAAGATCCTCGCCCTCGTCCCTGAGGAGGTGGTGGAGGCGCAAAAGTTCCCATGGTACCATTTGGAAAATTTCCACCTGGGGGCGGCGGTGATGGGGGAACTCCATGGCCTCTTAATGGTGGTGGTGGTGGAGGAATGTTACGTCCACCAAAAGGAGGGGGTGGAGGAGGAGGGGCTCCCCGACTTGACACAGAAGGTGGCAAAGGTGGAGCTGGGGGAAGGTTATGAATTCCACTGGCTCCAGGGGGTAAAGGAGGAGGTTGGGGTGGTGCATGAGATCCAGATCGAGGAAGAGGAGGAGGAGGAGGTGGGGAAGGTGCAAGAACCCCAGAACGAGGGGGAGGAGGTGGAGGTGGAGGTGGTGTTGGAGCCCCAGAACAAGGAGGGGGTGGGGGTGGTGGAGGCGGAGGTGGTGTAGGAGCCCCAGAACGAGGAGGAGGTGGAGGTGGAGGTGGTGCAGGAGCCCCAGAACGAGGAGGCGGTGGAGGTGGAGGCAGTGGAGCCCCAAAACGAGGAGGAGGTGGGGGAGGTGGAGGCGGAGGTGGAGGCAGTGCAARAACCCTAGAACGAGGAGGAGGTGGGGGAGGTGGAGGTGGAGGCGGAGGTGGAGGTGGTGTAGGAGTCCCGGGACRAGGAGGAGGTGGAGGCAACGCAGGAGCCCCAAAACAAGGAGGAGGTGGCGGGGGTGGAGGCGGAGGCACRTGAGGTATAGGAGCCCCAAAATGAGGAGGAGGTGGGGGAGGTGGAGGTAGAGGTGGTGCAGGAGCTCCAAAACGAGGACGGGGTGGGGGAGGGGGTGGAGATGGAGCTGGTGCAAGAGCTCCAAGATGAGGAGGAAGTGGGGGTGGTGCAGGAGCTCTAGAACAAATAGGGGGTGGTGGTGGTGGGGGGGGTGCGGGTGCGGGAGCTCCAAAACGAATAGGGGGAGGGAGTGGGGGTGGAGGTGGTGTAGGAGCTCCAGAAGAAATAGCCAGAGGGGGAGGGGGAGGGGGAGGTGCTGGCCTGTATGTCGTTTCAGTAGGAAAAGGAGCCAAAGAAGGTGATGGCAATAGAGCACCTGTACCTGCTGAAGGTAATGGCAAGGGAGGAACATCAAAAACAGGTCGAGAAGGCTGTAGGTAAGAAGATACCCCATGCACAGCGTGTCGAGCAGAAATTGAACTTATTTCCACTGCACTTTTCTTTGCAGAACGTGATTGCAATGGAGCACAAATTCCAAGAGCTGCTGGTGCACTATGATATCTTGATGGTGGTGAGATAGTAGCACCATCAACATCATTTAACAAAAAGGATGGTTGTGTCCACGGGGATAAAGCCTTTGGCTGCCCAGGTAGTAAACGTGAACTTTGAAGCTCCTTCCAATTTATCTCCTCATCATCAGGAAACAGAGGTGGGGCTCCTCTAGTCTTGGCTGGTGGAAATAACAGAGTATTTGAATTATCAGAAGATAAGGTTTTATCTTGCTTCTCCTTATGGTTCTCTTGCAGAATGTTTGATGCAATGATCTGTTCCACCTGTTCCTCTTGCAGAGTGTTTGACGTGGTGTTCTCCTCCTGCTTCTCTTGAAGAGCATTTGATGTAATGATCTGTTTCTCCAGCCTCTCTTGCAGAATGTTTGATGCAGTGTTCAGCTCTTCCTGCTTCTCTGGTAGAGCATTCGATGCCATGATTTGTTTCTTATGCAGAACCTTTGATGCAATGATCTGTTTCTCCTGCTTCTTGTACAAAGCCTTTGATGCGATGACCTGTTTCTCCTGCTTCTCGTGAAAAGCATTTGATTCAATGATTTGCTTCTCGTGCAGAGTGTCTGATGGATTGACCTGTTCCTCCTGCTTCTCATGCAGAGCACTGGATGCAATGATCTGATTCTCCTGCTGCTTATGCAAAGTGTTTGATGCAATGATCTGTTTCTCCTGCTTCTCATGTGGAGAGTTTGACACAGTGTTCTGGACTTCCCACTTCTCTTGCAGAGCAATTGATGCCATGATCTGTTTCTCCTGCTTCTCGTGCAGGGCAATTGATGCCATGATCTGTTTCTCCTGCTTCTCATGCAGAGCATTTGATGCAATAATTTGTTTCTCCTGCTTCTCATGCAGAACATTTGATGCAATGACCTGTTTCTCCTGCTTCTCATGCAGACCATTTGACACAGTGTTCTGTTCTTCCTGCTTCTCTTGCAGAGCATTTGATGCCATGATCTGTTTCTCCTGCCTCTCATGCAGAGTACTTGATGCAATGATCTGTTTCTCCTGCTTCTCATGCGGAGCCCTTGATGTGATGACCTGTTTATCCCACTTCTCATGCAGAGAGTTTGAATCATTGATCTGTTTCTCATGCAGAGCATTTGATACAATGACCTGTTTCTCTTGCTTCTCATGCAGAGCATTTGCTACCACGATATGTTTCTCTTGCTTCTCATGCAGAGCATTGGAAGCAATGACCTGTTTCTCCTGGGATGCTATGATTTGTTTCTCCTGCTTCTGATGCAGTGCATTGGAAGCAATGACCTGTTTCTCCTGGGATGCTATGATTTGTTTCTCCTGCTTCTGATGCAGAGCATTGGATGCAACGATCTGATTCTCCTGCTTCTCATGCAGAGTGTTTGATGCAGTGTTCTGCTTCTCCTGCTTTTCTTGCTGCTTCTCCTGAAGAGCATTTGATGCAGTGACCTGCTGAATTATACAAATTGCAGCATCATCCTTACCAACCCAATCAGGGTTACTGAAGATTTCTTGCACCTTAGCAAATGCTTCCACTGGCAGACCTTGCTTTTCCTCTCCACCAAGTGTTGCCACATTAAGCAGTGCTGAAGCAGCATCCATATCCATATCAGAAAAAAGAACCTGTTCATTCATAACCCCAATACAAATCCATAAGTCTATCAAAACTACACATGGCACATGCACTAAAAGCTGTTTCGTGATTCATTATTATCGAAAAAGGGAAGCAGAATTCCCACCTCGGCTCTAAAGTCCTTTGGAAATCGATCTTTTGCATTCCATAAAGTGTCAATGTCATCCCGGTTTAGCATCAATATATTGGATCGAATAAATGCTGTATTGAACATAACTCGAAACATCATCTCTTCCCTTTCCAATTCTGCATCCAAATTGATGCACTCAAGGACAACATCGCCTTGCACATGACAGTGAATGTCAATTTTAACAACATCACAATCTGCCTGCAATTAAAAACTCTAAAGTCAATGTAGACACAGAAATATGGTTACATTGCAGATTTTACCCCATGGGACCACTGCATCTAGCCATTACAAACATGATACACTTTGATACATATATGTTACTCGGTAGCAAATCTATTCCCAAAATGCCATAAATTGCTACCCAATCACAAACTACATGAACCAAAAGTTTCAAACCAATGCTGTTTTGGAAAACTTCAATATATCTCAATCGGTAATTTTTTTTGCTTTTCCACCTATAATGATGCTCACCATTGTTCTACTTAAACAAAAAAACAGCACAGCAAATGTGAGCTCAAAATGAATATTACTGTTCCTGAAAATTTAGAATTGAATTAGCAATACCTGTCTGTTATACCGCACATTCTTCTTCTTCTTTCCCATGGAAAACAGCAATTCAGATGTCCTATCATCAGGGCTGAAGGGATTCTGTCCATAGATGCGAAAAATAGGTCTGCAACCCCCTTCTCCATCAAAGTTGGGGATGATTCTAAGAATGAGACAATCAAGCGTTAGTGCCCTATCAAGAGGCGGCCATTCTACTCCATTGTTCCTTCTTGATATATATTGAAGATATCTGAGCTGAGATGGTATCGGGTTCAAAGGACATAACATTTGCAGAAGTTCCTTAGGTGCCTGTTTGTGAACCATGTCTAGGGTTTTCTGTTCCCCTGTGTATTGTTTTCCATAAATAAGAAGACCGGCCAACATAAATGCAAGCACAGGCCATCCTCCTCTCTCACAATGCAGTAACACTATATTGTGTTTCTGATCTAAGGTTAGCCAGCTCTCACTTGACCGCAAGAAATGGTGGATCATTTCCAGTGAAAGCAATGGACAACCCTCATATTGCTTAGGGTAATCCATTACAGTCATATCAAACTTAGATAAAATCTCTGTGATCTGGCTCTGCTTATCGCCTTCTCTGAAGTTGAATACCATGAATGAGGCATCGCGAAATTGGTCTTGTAACTGCTTGACAATGTTTGCCAAATAGATCTTATAAGGCCCCTCCTCCATAAAATCTGTCGAGAAGCAGGAATCGAACACTGCAACGCACAAAAATGTGATCTTTCAAAGACAAACAATGCGTAAAAATATGAGTCGGAGAATTTTTAGTTCACTGCAAGGTGCAAAATTGTGATATTTTAAAGATAAACAATGAGGGGAAAATATGAGCAGGAGAATTTATAGATTTTGAGCTTACACTGCAATGTGCAAAATTGTAATCTTTTAAAGACAAACAATGAGGGGAAAATATGAGCAGGAGAATTTAAAGAGCACTGCAATGTGTAAAACTTTGATCTTTTAAACACAAACAATGAAGGGAAAATATGAGCAGGAGAATTTAAAGATTTTAAGTTTACACTGCTATGTACACAACTGTGAACATTTAAAGACAGAATGAGAGAAAAATATGAGCAGGAAGAATTTAAAGATTTTCAGTTTACACTGCAAGGTACAAAACCGTGATTGTTTAAAGACAAAAATTGAGAGGAAACATATAAGCAGGAGAGTTTCAAAGTCTTTAGTTTCCTTTTGGAAGCTAAACATCAAAGAAGGCCTAAATAGATTGCAGAGATGATTGTAGGGCCGAAAATGCAATGGTTTTTTCTAAGAACTAAGACTTTGTTTAGGGCAATCTTCTAAAGACAAATAATGAGGGGAAAAAATGAGAAGGAGAATTTTAAGACTACACTGCAAGGTGCAAAATTGTGATATTTGAAAGACGAACGATGAAAGGAAAATAGGTGCAGGACAATTTAAAGTCTCTATTTCCCTCTTGGGAACTAAACATCAAAGAAGGCGGAAATACATTGCAGATATCGTACAAGAACCAAAAATGGAATGAATTTTGTTCATGTTTCTTTCTCTACTCTCGGAAGGCGAGAATTCATCAGACGGTGCTGAATTCGAAACGATGACATCTCGAAATTGAGAAGGGTGCAAAGATCTCAAACATACCGTAAACGTGCTCGGAAATTTCGAGAAGACCGTCCGGAGGCTTTCTGTAAAAAAGTTTCCTGAACAGAGCCATTCTCCAATATTGATACGCCTCCGAAACCTAATCGACAGCTTGTCTCTGCCACGAGAATAACCAGATCCTTCACTGAATACCGGAAAATTGTCAACGATTCCGACTCGATCGCTGGCACTGCCGAACTGTAACTTCACGGGAAGCCTCAAATCGCCGGGAATATTCCCGATAGCTGAACAGATGAAGAATAATGGAATGAAAGCCGAGATGATAAATAATATGGGTGAGAAAACCGTCGGAGGCTTCATAGATTATCAAAATTGATGCCTCTGTGCATGAAATTAGCGATCAGAGTCGTGAATTATTGTGTTCTCGCATGTGTCTTTTACCAGCAAAAGCAAAGCCAAGTGCACTGTCCATGGCAGAAGAAAAAGCATGTAAATGCTCAGTAGCTGTGGCAGATCCACCTAGGGTTAGCTTCCCACCCGGTCCCAGGGTTTCCTCGGCACCCGGGGGTTTACTACAAGGAATTCACACGGACGCCATGGCAAATTATGAACAAATCCACTTTCGCTGGTTTCCGACACGTAATCGAGCACGACATTACTCTTTACACGTAGGCGTCCACGTCAGCTTCGGAACGCCTTGTCCCGCTCCTGGTTTAGTCTCGACTAGATCCTGGAGTTTTGTTTGGAGGCTCCATGCCACGTGGAACCGGAATCATCTGCGGTCCCGACATGATCATCAGTCTGGGCCCGGGGTTTCCACAGACGGATCATTTGTGAGGCGACCCTGCGCTTCGAACCCACGACCTTTCTTTGGTAATTGAGGAGAACACCCCGCAAATGACGACAAACGCCTGCCATAATTTTGTCGGTCAAGCCGAGTTTCCAGCTTGGCTACAATCGCCGACGTTCTTAGACTGTTGCTCCGTTAGGTTACGGAAATAC
>ML793005.1:192959-220806 GCA_009831015.1 Picea engelmannii
CAGAAGTTATGGATCGACAGTTACATTTGCTCCCAACATACAGACGTATAAATCAACGGTACTTTTTAACGCTCGGGGTTTTAGTGTCTTCAGACCTTATACTGGTCCCAACACATGGCTATTTTAAACAATACACTCAACCGGTGAAGGATCAATATCTCTCGAACTATGAGCTTGATGGAAACAATCCCTTCACATTTTAACGCTGGATTTTTAAGGGAAGAAAATTAGTCTGCTTGGGGACTCAAATAAATTTCAAATTCTACAAGACCTCGGTCCAATTCTTCCCAGGGGTTGAACCATTCGACACCATTGAAGTCCATGAATACTTAGAGGGAATCAAGCATGACTCGCGATATTTTCAACTAGGAAATTGGACGGTCAAATGCGCATCAGTTAACCAGCTAGGGGGTTTCATTCTGTACTGATCCTACATTCAAAAATCTAGCTATAGACTCATACATCTGAAAAGATCATGCATGCAAACAATTTCATACACATATAAATACATCATTCGTAAACAGATTCAAAGTGTGTGAGCACTTATCTATCAAGGAATAGTCCAATCTGAATGACTAAGAGATGACGCCCTTCCTCCCGACCTTAAGACTTGTTGCAGAGTGACTTCCTACAACACGCCACCCCCGTGCCAAGCCATGATACCACTAAGGAAACCGAATCAATAGGGCTCTGAGATTGTTATGA
Source organism: Picea engelmannii (assembly GCA_009831015.1). Lineage (NCBI taxonomy): Eukaryota > Viridiplantae > Streptophyta > Pinopsida > Pinales > Pinaceae > Picea > Picea engelmannii. Next base: position 193,665 of record ML793005.1, read on the forward strand.
TCTAGGAAGGTTACTCTCCTTCCTCCTACGATACAATAGAAGTTGCCACCTCCCACTGAGCTTGGGTCTCCACATGTTTATCAAGTGGGTTCTCAATTGGATTTCCTCTGCACAACTAGGGAGTCCCTTCTCTACTTAATTTTCCCTTAGCAACCTCTCCTTACCAGTGTCAGTTTCTATCCAGTAAGCACCAAGTTGCGGCCCTCTAAAGCTCCAGTTTAGAGATCAAAATCTTCTCTGCTTAGGGTGATCAATAATAATTCAAACAAGCTCTTTGTTTTTTCTCCCAAAATCTCTTCTTCTCCCTTCTCTTCCTCAATCAACACTCCAATCTATGCACATTGTTCTCCCTTATTAGACTCTATCTCCTCTCTTCGTTGTTGCGCCTCTTCCCCCTTCCCATGTTCTCTGCAGAGCTTCCATTCTTTCTCTGTTCTTTTTCTGTCCCTAAGAACTTTTCAAGACGTCCTGCAGACGCCATCCATCATCTTCCAGTTTCCAGTCTGAGGGTGGTTATGTGGTAGACTCTATCAGTTGTTCAATCATTTGTTCTCTCATGTAGACTGACTATCATCAATCATTAATTTTGTCTCAACCACTTATGTGACTTCTTCGATGGTCACATGGCTCTCATGTAAAGTCTGGTGTGCTGGTAGGTGGGGTTCATTTATTTTTGCAGTGTAGATTAGCTTGTTGTGCAAACTTCCTAATTTCTTCACTTAATACATCACAGTTCCCCCTCCTGTGACAACTCAATCAGTCCTATGCTGAATCAATTTCCCTTGGTGTATCATGGCCAATACTATCAAGGTTGTTCCCTCTCAGTCAGCGACTTGGTGTTTTATATTAAAATATAATTGCATGCCTCCTAACAGTAATATATGAAGTTTGTACATAATTACAGTCTTGGGGAAAACATGGTGTTACATTCCCCTCCCCCTTAAAGGAATCATCGTCCTCGATGTTCTTCTCAACAACACTTGTAATGCCTTATCTTTTGGTTGCTTCAACATCCTCCTCCTTTGCTTGATCTGGTCCTTACTTGAACTCTGGCATTTTTGGATCATGCCTACAACAACATTCAAACAACATGCTCATCAACTTACAATTTCATGCATAAACATTTTACTATTGTCCATAATTCAAGAGGAAATATGCATGTATTAGCACAATACTTATTTGCAATTTATGGATTTTCATCCACATGGATGTCACATTTTACTCAACTCACTGTCTTCCCTTGAAATACCCCTATGATCATGATCACAACTAGCATGTAATATGAATTATCCAAATCTTCTCTTCCTTGCAGTCAATCACACTCCAGGCTCAGGCATCCCCTTCTCTGTTATATAGTCCCTCAGGCGATCCATCATTTTCCATGGCTTCCTCACACAGGAAGAGCTCAAAGACTTATAGAGTCTTACAACCAAGGCATCCATATGGTTTTGCTCTAACATAACATAGCTCGTCACAATGACAATCATGGCATCCCACAAGGTTCTCATGTCATAACAATGGCCTTTTTCCATGCTTTTCAGCTGGAAAACCATCTTTTGTCCTTCCATGATAGATATTTCATCTCACTTGTATTACATGCATATAATAATCATGAGATACTATCATCAGTTTTAATCAACTTTTCAAATCTGTTATCCACAAATTTAAAATTTCACATTCTCATTTTCAGGTCTGAACCAAATTCACATGTATGAGATCTTCTGTCTCATAATAGTTTGTCTTAGCAGGCATTGGTCTTCCTCACGGGATTACAATACTGCCATATCCAAGACCCTATTTCTCGCAATTCCATCTTCACATAGCCAAACAAATCGTTAGTTATCTTGCACATACATTTCATCACACACTTGCATTGGCTTCCAAACAATTTCAAAATTGTGCACACTAGCAATTGAATCACTTTTATTTATTCAATGATATATAGCAAGAAGGAAATCACCATTCCTTATACAAGCACCATTTTAGCATACCAAGCCTTTTTAATTGCAATCAATTCATCATATGAGTTTAATCAATTCAACACACCTGAAACTGAAAGTTTCACATGAATGCATTTCATGCACTATTTCTTCATTAACAACTAGGGTGCCAACATCTATGGCCACCCAATTCCTCTTTTTACCATTGTTATAACTATAGTTGAATATTGGAAGGTTCTCCTTCCATACTGGGCAGTCCTTTATCTGCCCTCTTATGCACACATGCATTTCCTCAACGCATTCAATCAATGTGTTGTTTAAGAGCACTTTTGTTTCCAATCATCCCCGATTGGTGAATACATTTATGACACACAACAATCAATCAAATCACATGCACAACATCAAAGGTAATAAAATATCTCAAAAAGGATTCTTACCCAAATCCCTTTCAAATCTCATGCCACACAAGCATGCAAATTTTTACATGTTCTGGCCGCCAACACCCTCTTTGTTTTACCTCATTAATGGTGCTTCATGGGGACTCCGACAGTCCCTTCCACGGTTCCTTTCTAACAACAACGTTCTTGCAATTGTCCTCTCCCTGAGGTTGTCTATCATTGACAACTGTCCTTACCCAACAACTCCAATATTTCCTGCACATGACATACATCATCACATTCACAATTATATTAGTTTTCATGTGAAATAAAAGTGCATGTATCATAACATTTAAATGAATTAACCATTTTCAGATATGCCCCAACATGTCTCTATGCACTCTATTACGTTACTCCTTATTGTGTTAGCCAGTGCAATCACTATCCAATTTTCAGTTGTATCTAGTATAATACAACTATCAACATTCTCATGCTAGAAACATTCGCACATGACTTGCATATCAGTTTTCTCATCCTATAGAAACACAATAAACAACAAGAAAGGAGTTAAGGGACTCTTCCCTTTTTTCCAACTCCTTCTATACATTCTGGAACTTTTATTGTAGTTGAGTTATTTCAAAGGCCTTACTGCCTCTACATAACATGGTTTAACAAAGACCATTTAAACATATTTATTAATTTGTTTTCCAGTTGGTTGTTGTACTTTCTTTCACAATTGTTCCTTTATGGCATAGACTCTGCTAAGAAAATCATAGTTTTTAAAATGAGAAAAGTATTCTCCTTTTTCTTCTTATTTGTTTCTGCAGTCTATCCCTCTTAGAATTTGTCTGCTCTATTCCTTGAGTAGTCTCGACCAATCCCATCTTGACCTTATAAACAACAATCTCACCACAACAAGATTTAGTCCACACTTAATTATGAAACAGTGCATTACGCACATTTACCAAATCAAATTGGTCAATATTCATTTGCATGTTTTTCATTTATACATGTAATCTAGGATTCTTATACAAATGGGCTTGTAGCCCACTGCCTAATTTTTCTAGCAATCATTAAGATTATGACTTTGTTCTCTTGGCAGAGTTCTTACATAGTTCCTCTACTTGAAACTTCTTCAACATGCAACTCTCTCGTTGCCCATCGATCATCATCTGAAATGACCTCAACCTTGAGTCATTCTGAGCTTCATGATTTCAAAGATTTACCCAATATTCCATAAGGTATATAAGCATGCACTCGCACATGTACATTACTCCATTGTTCTTTCATACACTATGCACTCCACCACATGCATCAACCTGTTGTATGTCTCTATCACATACACACTTTATAGTTTCACAAGTATACTCACCTTAAATTCACTTCACTCATGATTGTCCACAATAATTTACATACAATTGTCAAAGGCAAAATCATATTGCCTTCTACTCATAATAACATAGCACTTTCGCTCATTGCTCTTTCAACATCTCATATTAACTCTCTTTGAGGAGTTGCATACCTCCTCAAGCTATTATTTAAACAAGACAATTCAACCCTCCAACATAGGGTCAACCATGTATTCATGGTGTTATTTAGCCCAAGAAAACTCACTCCTTGCCTTACTTCCCTTTTACTCATGTAATCATATCATGCCTTCAAGCAAATGAGTATACAAAGATATTATGTATGTGCATTACTTGCACATCTTTACATTATTCATTAATCTTTATCTGATCTCAATATCAACCTTCTCTGATGAGAGATTATAGTCAATCACATGATAAGTCTCACATGCATGTTCATAACTATGTTTCCTTTTCTATATGGCAATAACCAACAATAAACCACTCTTTCCCTTTTGCTATAAAAGCAATTTCAATTCAAAACACAACTAGGTGATTTACAACATACCCAGGGCATTAAAATGCCCAAATCCAACTTCCTTTCATGCTTCAACCATTATTGGTCAACGAACCTTTATCAAGGGAATTCTTTCTTAATTTCCCTCTTTACTGTTACTTGAGAAAACTAAGCCATACCTAGATGGATATCATCCACCTGTGGATGTTACTCTGACCCATTGGTCATCTATGACATCTCCAACACTTCCTTTGTTAGTCTCTATATCAATCTGTCTTTAATCATCACAACTCTACCTCAATAAGGCAATAGGCAATAGTATTATCAACATTTCATTCATGTTGTTATTATCAGATCATTACTAGCTATATGATCTATGACCTCACGTCATTTTATATCTAATCACAGACTATAATAAGTCTATATGCATGCTCAACATTTGCCAGATACATTCCAACATATCCTCATCTTGCATTTTCATGCATAAACAAGTAATCATGTCAATAGACATGTACACATTTTCTTGTAGAACCATGAGTTCATAAACTTGCTCATACGTTCATGTCGTTTTACCTCTTTTATGAAAATTATCAATAGTCCAAAGAACTCCTTTTCTTTGCTTAACTTGGTTATTCCATCAACAAGTTCATTCTTCACAAGTCAAGTAAACCGACCTTACAAATTTTCCATCAATCCTCTAATCCTGAAGAATCATACAAATATGGTTTGGTATCTTTATTAAACAACAACTAAAAAATTGGCAGGGGCTCCATCAACCCATACTTATAGGCAGCATTACGACTTATAAAAACTATCCATATTATTCATTCTCTGGACTTAAGCGACCCTTAATAGGATTCTGCCAATTTAGTCATTTGTATTCATCCATAATGCTTATTAGCATATTCTCACTTCTGTAGGAACATCTATTTTCCCATCAAGCGACAACAACTCTTCTATTGCAGGAAATCCCAAAACAAGATTTCAATTTGCAATTCTTCTTCTCAAGGAACTTGTGCAGATAATAGTCAAGATTTTAGCGTAGGGAAAATCTTTCTAATAAGCTATTCTTGGCCTTGCTATATTAGTCCTACAACTGATCATTGGCCCATCTAGGCCTAGTGTTTGAACTCTACTTTGATAACGCTTTGTAACACACATGACCCCATTATTAACCTTTAAGGAGATAAGGCATTAAGATTTTGCTTCTCCTCAACTCTCTTAAATATTGTTTGGAACATATTATTATCTCCTGCTCGTCGAGAGTTTTCCAATGGCTATAATCACTCCCAAATCCGAGATTGGTGTCAAAAGTTGTGGCTTCCCAAACATTATTGGGCCTTAATTATCCAACTACCATCTCAACCCCTCGTGGTGTCCACGTGGTTGTTCACTATTCATGTCAACCATGTAGGGGTGACACATCAGGTCTCCAATCCAAAATTTCGGCCCACCTCTCTTCGTTGTCGGGATTCAATATCCCACAAACTCGACCTTAATCGTCAAACTCCGATGAAGATGCTCTAAGGTATGTGTTCCCTAGATCCTACAGCTCAAAATCTCATATCTCGACGTCTAGGAGCACATCGACGACATCTCTTTGTGCGAGAGTTAATACCCCTATATTGACGGTCCCCTTAGTTTATAGATGAGGCCCACCAAGATCAATGGCTATCGTTGTCTCTCTCCTCTCTAATTTTTTTCCGCCAATCACTAGCTGACACATGTCATCTTGACACTCTGGCTACCTTGCAGGCATGCCGCGTCATCATGTGACGTCATCATCTTTGCTTTCCCTTTGGAAAAATCTCTTAGGTGTTCCATGACTAAGGTTTCTCCTACTCATCGAAAGATCAACGGTCCTCGTTACATCGTCGATGAGGGTATCATCTGCTCTTTGAATTGCTCTTGGGTTTGCACTGGCCCTACTTCCGATGATGATACATTGGGATCCTTTGGTCTAGGCTTCTTGGGGTAGTTCCTGACTGATCTGATGGTCACGAATGCCCACGAAGGGAAAATGGGGGCTCCCTATTCCAATAGGACCCACTCATGCTCCAATGGCCAACCACAGAGGGACACCTGTCACTCCCCATGGCACATAGGATGTTGAGTTACAAAACCTCGTCACCTAGGTGTCACTGCGACATCATCTCCCCAATCTTCCCTAAAGTGAAAGATAGGGCTTCAAGATCGACAATTAGGATTGTTCTCGACGTATGGACATCTAAATCAACAATCCTTGTTAACGCTCGATGTTTTAATGTTGTCGAGCCTTATACTAGTCCCAACACATGGCTCTTTTAAACAATACACTCAGTTGACGAAGGGTTGAGATCTCCCGAACTATGAGCTCGATGACTACAATCCCTTCACATTTTAACGCTGGATTTTTAAGGGAAGACAATCAGTCCACTTGGGGACTCAGATAAATCTCAAATTCTATAGGACCTTAGTCCAATTCTTCCCAAGGGTTGAACCATTTGACACTATTGAAGTCCATGAATACTTACATGGAATCAAGCATGACTCATAGGATTTTCAACTAGGAAATGGGACGGTTGAATGCACATCAGTTTATCAATTAGAGGATTGCATTCTATATTGATTTTAACATTCAAGCGTCTAGTTATATACTCATACATCTTAAAATATCATGCATGCAAACAATTTCATATGCATATAAATACATCAATCATAAACATATTCAAAGCATGTGAGCACTTATCTATCAAGGAATAGTCCAATCCAACTAACTAAGATATGACGCCCTTCCTCCCGACCTTAGGCGTTGTTGCAGAGTGACTTCCTACAACACGCCACCCCTGTTCCAAGCCATGATACCACCAAGGAAACTGACTCAAAAAGGCTCTGATATTGTTATGATCTAGGAAGGTTACTCTCCTTCCTCCTCTGATACAACATAAGTTACCACTTCCCACTGAGCTTGGGTCTCCAAAGGTTTATCAGGTGGTTTCTCAACTGGATTTCCTCTTCACAAGGGAGCCCCTTCTGTGCTTAACAATCCCTCAACAACCTCCCCTTACTAGTGTATGTTTTTGTCCACTAAGCACCAAGTCGTGACCCTCTAAATCTCTAGTTCAGGGATTCAGGTCTTCTCTACTCAAGGTGATGAATAACAACTCAGGCATGCTCATTGTTTTTCCTCCTGAAAGCTCTTCTTCTCCCTTCTCTTCCTCAATCAACACTCTGATCTCTGCATGTTTTTCTCCCTTATTTGACTCTATCTCCTCTCTTCTCTATTGCGCCTCTACCCCTTCCCGTGTTCTCTGTGGTGCTTCCATTCTCTTTGTGTTATTTTTCCATCCCTGAGAACTTTTCAAGAAGTCCTACACATGCCATCCACCGTCTGCTGGTTTCCAGTTTGAGGGTTATTCCGTGGTAGACTCTATTAGTTGTCAAATCAATTATTCTTTCACGCATACTGACTGTCAATAGTCATTAATTTGGTCTCAACCACTTCTGTGACTTATTTGATGGTCGCGTGGCTCTCATGTAAAGTCTGGTGTGCTAGTAGGTGGGGTTCATTTATGTTTGCAGTGTAGATTAACTTGTTGTGCAAGCTTCTTAGTTTCTTCACTTAACACATCATAGTTCCACCTCCTGCGATAGCTCAATCAGTCCTATGTTGAATCAATTTCCCTTGGTGTATCATGGTCAATACTATCAAGGTTTTTCCCTCTCAGACAATGACTTGGTGTTTTATATTAAAATATAATTACATGCCTCATAACAATAATATATGAACTATGTACATAATTACAGTCTTGGGGAAAATGGGGTGTTACATTAACCTGGACCGTCGATCTCCAAGCTAAGATGATCTTGACTGTCAATCAACTCCAACTTCCCAACCTCTGAAAAATAATCCAAACCATTAATATGTCTCATCTTTCCAAGCAATGAAATGAATCTTGGCCATTGATTTGCTCAACCTTCCAAACGACTGAAACCTTGTAAATTTTTGAATTTATCCAAATAAATCTGGGTCATTGATCCCGAGATCAAACGTGATCTCGGTCGTTGATTCACCAAACTTCCTATAACTCTACAACGACCATTAAAACATGAAATTCGACCATTCCAAGTTGAATTCAGCTTTGCAACCTGCAGATTCACGTCTAGATTCACGTCCCATATCATCTCTTCAAGTACTTTGAGGTATTCAAACTCGAATTTTGCTCACGAATTTTGGGATTTCTCTTTAATTTATCTATTTTTCCCCAAATAAAAAAAAAAAACAAAATCTGCAACAACGAATTTGCCAAGTTTGCATTGGTTCTGGCCCATACAAACTTGGTGTTTGAACCAAAAACTCTAATACCATAATGTAATGTCCCCTAGCCCAACTAAGGTCCATTACATGCAGAAAACTCACAAAAACTAAAAATTTATGTGAACTAAATTATTGTAGCTTCTAGCTATGAATTGCAATCATATTTAGCTAATGTTTGATACTATTAAATCGATGCATATATAAAATTCTAAAATAATCATGAATGCACCCAATAACTCATTACAACAACATATAAAACTGTTCTCATAGAGTAAAACACAACAATTAAACACATAATATAACACAACAACAAGATAAAACACTTATCTTTCAATTTAGTTGTACAACTAGCTTCTTGGGACGAGCGTTCCACCCAAGCATAAACTTGTTGTTCCAAATATCAACAACGAGTCATCCCTGAGTTGAGGCTAGTAATCCAAAAAAGAGGGTGGCCTCTCACTGTCCACTCACAACTCAGAAATCCCACAACCCACTGGTATTCTCCTACAACTATCCCGATTTTCTACCAGCTCTCTTCCTCTTGACCTGCCCAACCCAAGGAATGTACCCCTTCATTGATCTTAGTCCCTCATGCATCTCATTCATTTATCAGGGTCTCTCTAGCACATGTAACTAGGAATCTCTTAGTTGGGAACTCAAGGGATCTCACTGCGAGTAAAACTACTCGCAAAAACAACAATGTTTGTTGTTACAATGCAACTCACACATGAGTTCACTCTTCATGCATGACAACTTGGCTCCTCAGTCTTCAGCTCCAAATATTCTCTAGAAACGCTCCAACATGCTCTAGAATTTTCCCTCCATGGATGCTCTAGGTCCAAGCTCTCTTTTCTGTTCTCTACTTGTTGTTCATGCCCAAAAACAAATTTTCTAAAACTGCAGTGACAACCCATACAAATTTCCTCCCTTTGGCTTGTTTTTCTTGACTCACACACTTCCCCAAGTTGATTGTACTCAACCCCCATGCTCCCAATAAGTATGTGATGTTACTTCTCACACCGACCCTCTTACATGCATTCAATGATTGGCTTTGGGGTCACTCAATTAGAAAATAGTGTTTAATACACAACAATAATAAAATTCATGAATGTGGGTGGAATTGGTAGGCATGGGTAATTCCCCCCTCTCTTAGAAATTCTCCTAGACCCTCCCCTCTCTTAGACATTATCCTAGACCCTCCCCTCTCTTGTGGATTAATTAAGTCCCCATCTCTATCCATATCCCCTTAGCAACCGACATCACATTTTATTATTAAAATTCAGAAATACATTTGGCATATACGTCGCTTTGGCCATAGCCACACATTGGATCTACATTAAGCATTGATTAAACTAGGGATTATAATGAGGATGTTACTTACATGAAGGAATATAGTCTAAGAAAACAAAAAATTAAACACGCATCTTATATATATGCTATGCTTGTGCGCTAATGCCTCAATATTTTGATGATTATCAAAACCATCTCCAAGGAAAAGGATTAGAAATGGATACATTGTATGGTGAGTTCAACCACCAATCAAGTATAGATATCCATAAACGTTGTAATGTCATCACTATAAAGTAAAGTATTGGAGGATTTAGTTACCTCTCATTGTAGATACTAGTAATCCCTCAATAGTCCCATAATGAAAAATAGGGGCCCCTTTTTTCTTCAAATTTCCACCTCTAGACATGTCCCAGTGACACTAGGTACACATGTGAAATCTTACTAAATATAGATCTCGAGTAGTAAATAGTTATTTCCTAAGTACTTGGAATGGGTCATAGCAATGTTTACAAAGTGGGATGTGTAACACTTTTTTGTACTTCAATTAAGAAGCAAAGATGATCACTTCGTGTGTGTTTCTTTGCATCAATGAAAGTTGCAAGGGCTAAATGATATGCGAGCATGACAAGTTATCCTCTTATTTATGTCACCAGAAGCATCTTTGTCATTTGACATTGGTGAAAGCTAAATGTTGAGCCACATCTAGAGAAAATCCTTAAATCTCATCAATATTATATAAATGACTAGCATAGTTGAGTCGATGTATCACACAACCAACACAAAAATTATGTCAATTTTTCACTAAGCTTGGTTTTCCTTTCATTTGACATATTCTTTAATCTATAACGCCATAAAAACTCCTTTGATTTCACATGAATCTTTTTTATTGTGAGGTTAGATTCACATTCATAAAAGCTCATAATATCTCATCGCTTAATCACTCAATGTAAGGGTGCTTCAAGCAAAATTGGTTACATTGACGTTGCCTTTTTAGGGATGCAACAAGATTATTTTTTTGTAATCATAATCTCATCAACAAATTATCGAGATCAGGCTTGTACGCCCCTCATTTAAGAGTGCACAATTTGACTATGTAGGAATTTTATTTGATTACGTAAGCCAATTGCAGAGATCAAAGGAACATCGTAGCATGCAAACAAAGGGTTATCAACATATGGACTATGGTTTGATCATAGGTTTGAATGAAATCAATGCAATAATAAATGCATATAATAACTAGGTGTTGCCACGCCATGGCCAATCCCCTCCTTTCAAGGTGGATCCACACAATAGATCTAGTTTAAAGTTTCTTGTGACTTGAGGGAACTTAAAGTCGTGTAGAGAAATAACACTCACACTAAACCAAGCAGGAAAGAGAAGACATATTTAAAGATAAATAATCAATGACAAACACACACAATACACAAAGATTTTACCCCTGAAACACTTAACCAGGAAAACGAACATTCCTTGAGTGTCTCATGCTCTCTTATTGTCTTATTCATTCATAGAATAAAGAGTTACATGACTAACATTGGTCTACACCTAAGTCACAATCGTGATCCTACTCTCTTGCTTTACACAAGAACATCTCTACAACCAATTCAACTTACATCTACATGACCAAACTACTATTAGTAATATCAACTTATTACAATTACATCACACCATATTTATAGGCTTTACTGCATGCAAAACCCTAAATCAAGGCGCCCAAACTGATCCATGCAGATGAATGGCTGCAATCCCATGAATATCGAGATTATGTTACAATCGACTACCCAATCCACCACTAGTCAGCTATGAACCAATCGACCTTTATTCAGTTGACCTTCGATTTGCTTGTCAATTCCTAGTACTTCAAGCCGCCTGTCGACCACCCAATCATCAACTCGAGTTAACCGTCAGCTGATATTTACTCCAGTTGATCCACCTCGACTAGCCAGTCGGTTCACTATTATTTCACTACAAAGAATATACAACCCAACATTCTCCCACTTGTTGTCTTCTTTGTTGATATAGGAGAACTTGAAATTTTTTTCACTAACATAGGGAAACAATGCCCATTGCCTCTCTACACCAAGATAACTTCACAACACTCACATAATTGGTCAAATAGTATGTTATGTTTTCCAAAGTGTCTACTTTCTTCAGTGTCACCTTCTTTCTTTCCACCATGTCTCTCATGAAATGGCATTGTACATCAATATGCTTCGTCTTGGAATGGTAACCTTGGTTCTTTTCCAAAAATATTGCACTTTGACTATCACAATTTATCTTCATTTCTTTCTTCTCAAACCCAATCCATGAACACAATCTATGCAACCATACAACTTCTTTGCTTACTGGATTGACTTCCATGTATTTAACTTTTGTTGTCAAGAGGGATACAACCACCTATCGCTTACTCATCCAACTAATTGCTCCACTAAATATCTTGAACACATATCCACTTGTAGACCTCCATCGATCTAGATATCCAACCCATTAGGCGTCGACAAAGTCAGTACATTTACTTCCCTGTCGGTGTCAAGTTTCCCTTGGTAGCAAATATCATATTATGTTGTGCCAGGCAAGTACCTAAACACTCTCTTGACAACGGTCCAATGTTCTTTCCCAGGTTTCAACATGTATCTACTTAATACTCCCACTGCATGAGCAATGTTTGGTTGAGTGTATACCATCACATACATCAAACTACCAACAACACTAGCATAAGGAACACATGCCATGTCCTCTATGTATTCTTATGTCATTGGACAATGTTCAATAGTTAGTTTTTCTCCCAAAGGAATTGTTACCTTGACAAGTGTGCAATCCTACGTGTTGAAACACTTCAAGACTGTTTCAATGTAATTTATTTGATTTAACCAAAGCTTTCTAATTATTTCATCTCTTTTGATCACCATTCCTAGAATGAAGTGTGTTGCACTGAGATCCTTAATGTCAAATTTGGATGACAAATGCATCTTCACCTCCTTTATAACATCCATGTTATTTATGATCAACAACATGTTGTCGACATACAAGGATACATATATGAAATGACCACCTTCTTCCTTGGAATATATGCAGTGATCATCCTTGCTTCTCACAAATCTCAAACTAAGGATGTATGTGTCAAAATTTTGGTACCACATCATTGGTGATTGCTTTAGACCACAAAGGGATCTTTTCAACTTGCACACTAGATCTTTATTTCCCTTTACTACAAATCCTTTCGATTGTTTCATGTAGATTTATTCTTCCATGTCCCTATGTAGGAATGTTGTCTTCACATCCATTTGCTCTATCTCAAGATCAAATGTTGTAGCGAGAGAAATTAGTACTCTAATGGAATTTAACTTTGCAACAAAAGAGAAAATCTCACCAAAGTCAACTCCCTCAACTTGGGAATACCCTTTTTCTACCAGTTGAGTTTGGAAGTTATCGATTCGACCTATTGCATTCAAATTTTTCTTGAACACCCACTTGCTACCGACTAGTTTCCTTCCATTGGTAGCTTGACCAAAACCCATGTCTCATTATTGTGAAAGGATTCTATTTCTTCGACCATAGCCTCCTTCTAGAGTTTACCCTCTATCGAGTCAACTACCTCCTTGACCAACTTGGTCTCATCAACAATGGCAAATAACACAAATGCAACATGGAAATCAAGTGGACTATACCTTTTAGCAAGTTTCCTTACTTTTTCAAACCTACTTATAGTCGGATTCAGTTGTTCCACCTCTTCATATGATTTGGTCAACTCATTTGATTCATGTTGTTCATTCCTTATCTCAAACACCGACTTTTATGGTTCTTTTTCCATTTGAGCCTCTTCAATCCTTGAATTTCCTCTGACTTCCTTGTAGATCACATCTCGACTCTTTTTTTTTTCTCAACACTGGATCCCATAGATTAAATCCTTTCATTCCTTCCTTGTAGTTGATGAAAATACACTTGATTGCCTTATTGTCTAGCTTGTTCCTCTTTTCCTCGGGAACATGCACAAATGTGTCATAACCAAAGACTTTGAGATGTGAAAGTGAAGGCTTCTTACCGAGCCATACCTCACGTGGAGTCGAGTTGACTAGCACTGATGAAGGAGACCTATTTACAAAATATTTTGTAGTGTTGACTGCTTCTACCCATAATTCTTGTGTGAGCATGACACCACTGAGCATGTTCCTTGCATTTTCCATCAACATTGTGTTCATTCTTTTAGCAAATCCATTTTTTGTGGGGTATATGTTGTGATAGTTTGGTGTGCTATGCCACATTCCTTATAGAACTTCTCAGAATCCTTACTACAAAACTCACCTCAATTATCAGTTCTCAACACCTTGATCTTCTTATCTATCTGGTTTTCCACAAGAGATTTAAACTCTTCAAGCTTCTCAAAAATCTCTAATTTCTTCCTCAAGAAATATAGCAATGTCTTCATGGAGAAATCAGATATGAAGGAAACATAGTACATATATCCTCCTAGTGAAGGGATCGGTACATGCCCAAACACATCACTATGTATCAATTCCAGAATCCCTTTTTCCCTTGTAGCTCCAAATGTGAATCTAACTCGATTTTCTTTTCCATATATCTAATGTTCACAAAAATCAACTTCTAAATTACAATCAAGAAAACCTTAGACCATACCTTTGTTGTGCATAGATCGAAGTCCTTTTTCTCCAATATGTCCCATCCTATGGTGCCATGGCATGGTTAGGTCAACTTGATGAAGAAGAGTCAAGTTGGTTGGAATTGACTCAACCCAAGTTGAGTCGACTTTAGAAACAACAATGTTATTGCATCTAGTCGAGTCGACAATCCCTAACAACTTGTACACAGTTCCAATCTTAACTCCTTTCATTAACACCATTACTTCCCTAAGCATTTTGCATGTATCCTTATGAAATAAAGTGTGCACACCTGCTTCACTCGTTTTGCTGAAAAATATCATATTTCTTACCAAACCAAAAATATGTAGCACACCTAAAAGGGTTCTACTCCTCCCATTTTGTAGCATCAGTTAGACTCTTCCTCGTCCAATAGTTTTGGTTATCAATTTGTCCCCCGAGAATACATCTCCTTCTTCATATCTCTCATATTCACATAACCATTCCTTGTGAGATTTCATATGAAAGGATGCGCCTGAGTCGATCAATCAAACATCATGATTCAACTATGTACTATTTGATGCCATATACATATCTCCTCCTTTATCTGAAATAGTCTTTCTCTTAGTCGACTTCTTCTTGTTGGATCCTGGACTAATCTCAGTCACTTTCAACTTGCATTTTCTTTTGTAATGCCCAACTTTACTGCATTTCCAACATCTTCTCGTTGACTGAACCATAGATTTAGATCTACCCCTCAACTTAGACTTTCTACCAGATAATTTACCTTTATCTATGTCGACTGGTCTACCTCTCACCATCAAGGCATCCTTGGTCGATCCTTCCATGTTCTTCCACCTCATTTATTCTGACAACAAGGATGCAACCATGTCTTCAAGCGTTAATGTGGTCGAATTACTCCCGATAGCCACAACTAAGTTATCCCATGAATCTGGCAAAGGGCACATGAGACTAATACATTTCTCCTCCTCAATGATTTTAATATCCATAAACAATAACTAACTTATTACATTATTGAATTCATTCAGGTGCTCTGTTACTGAGCTCCCATCACTCATCCTTTGAAGATACAATTTATTCTGAAGAAATAACTTGCTACTAGGGATTTCAACTAGTACAAGCTTTTCAACTTATCCCACGATTTCTTTGCAGAGCCTTCACCTAAGACATTTAGCAATATTGAATCTACAAGACAAAGTCAAATCATACTCCTTGCCATCCTCTTGAGTTTCTCCCATTCTTCCTTTGACATATACGTCGAAATTGTTCCAGGATTCACAGTTACCCATTGTTCTCGATATACAAGGAGATCTTCCATCTTAAGCTTCCAAAGCTCAAAATTATGGCCATTAAATTTTTTGATCTCTATCGTTGAACTTCTTTCCATTCTTTCAAGAACAAATTAAAGATCACTAACTTACAACTCTCACTGTACCTAGGTTTAGCTTAGATTCAATATCTACTTAACCTTTCTCTGATACCAATTGTAGAGAAATAACACTCACATTGAGTCAACCAGAAAAGAGAAGACATATTTAAAGAGAAATAATCAATGACAAACACGCAATACACATAGATTTTACCTTAGAAACCCTTAACCGACAAAACCAACATTTCTTGAGCATTTCATGCTCTCTTTTTGTCTTATTCATTCATAGAATAAATAGTTACACAACTCACCTCGGTCTACACCTAAGAGACAATCGTCATCCTACTCTCTTGCTTTACACAAGAACAACTCTGCAACCAATTCAACTTACATCTACATGACCAATCTACTACAAGTAACATTGACTTATTACAATTACAACACGTCATATTTATAATATTTACTGCATGCAAAACTCTAAATGATGACACCGAAAAATGGTTACAGATCCATGCAAATGATTGGCTACAATCTCATGAATCTCGGGATTTTGTTCCAGTCGGCTACGGACTAGTTGACCTCCAATCGGTTGACCTTCTACCTGCCTATCGATTCCTAGTCAGTTGACTTCGACCATCCTATCGACCACCCATGTAATGTACCCAACCTCAACTAAGTCACGTCACTACTAAAATTACCCAATAAAATTTCTGATACCAATATAAAATGCGAAAACTAACTTACAACATGAAATACAAGTTCACTCGGTTGTCCATGTTCTATAAAAACATAAATACAATTACTCTTAATGTGCACAACAACATTTATTTACATAAAATAACATTCAACCATGAAATAGAGACATGAATGCATTTTCCTTTTTACAGTAAGCAAGAATACCCAATATAACCGAGAGTAAATTGCACAACACTTGTATAAGCAATTAACATGGACAACCACAACACATAGGAACACTTGTCTTAATGACATGTGCAACCCGCTGCAAAGGACATATGTTCCTCCCAACTGTAGCCTTGTTGTTCTAGTTCTCAACAACAAGACACCCCCGAGCTAGGGCTATGAATCCACAAAAGACGGAGGTCCTTAAGGTTGACTAATGTCCCCCTTTCAACAATCAAACTCTCAGTTAATTCTAGTCCACCAACAAACTTTCCCTCAACCTGCACAACCGAAGGGATGGAATTCCCCTTCACTGCTCACAGTCCCTCGGGCCTTTCCACTCCCCTCCAGGGCTTTCATCACAAGACAAACAGGAAAATTGACTTGCTGTGACTTTGGGAATTCTACAGTTGCTGCACGAATTCACCTAGCAGCCAAAACATTGGCTCCTTGGATGAACTTCAAGCAGCACGTCACTTCTAGGAACACTTCCTCTTCTCCATTAAATTATAGTTCCAAAACAACAACCAACGTATCCACATAGCTTCCTTCAAGCTCCTATCCTCATAGTACTCTTGCTCATCCCTCAAAACTCCATTTAAAACTGCTTCTTATGCAAACACATGAATGTACCAAAATCAAGTCTCCTACCCATATGAATTTTCTATCTTTCTCTTGCTTGCTTGAATTACACTCTTCTACAAGTTGATTGTACTCAGACCCCATGCTCTCAATAACTATGGGAAGTGACTCTCACAACAACCCTCTTACATGAATTCAATGATTGGGCTCTAGATGGAAGGTTCATGGCAAGGATAATTTAGAGGAAAACATAAAATGGGTCTTGGTTTACTAGATATGGGTAACTCTCCCCCTTGGACTTCTTCCCTCTCTTGTGGATACTTATCCCCCAAATCTCCATCCATGTCCATCTGCAGCTGGAAATACATTTTATTCATTATATTTCAATTTACATCATTTACATATTGTGTCTCGACCATACATCACATTTACAGTATGCATCGCTTGGATCTCGGCCACAAGCTATATTTACAATACACATTGCTATTTTGGGGTTGAAAATGGGGATGTTACAATCCGACCATTGAATTTTAACCGTTAGTTGATCTTTATTCTAATCCATCCACCTCAACTAGCCAGTCAATTTACTATTTTTTCACCCCAAAGAATATAACGACCCAACAAGTCATTCTATGGTAATGCTCCAAATGACAGTTAGACTCACAACACAATTTCATTTCCATGAATTTGAGTATGATATTACTCACACTACCCATGTTGGGAGGAGACATTTATTAGTGAATTGGAACAATGTGATCATAAAGAGGCACAACTAGATGAGCTAATTTCGACATTCATGTCTTTGTTGGGGCATGTCACATATAATAGAAAACGACGCTCATATATTTGTGGGAGAGTGAGTAACGTAGCTAGTTAGTTCTCTATCACACACATTCAGAGACGATGCTTGAACAAATATGAAAGAATACATAAGAAGCTCGAACATTGTCGTGGGTGTGTGTAATGTTGATTATATTGAATTTGATCATGTTGCATCTATTTTGTGTGACGTTCTCTAAAAGAAGTTTGTGTTGGATTCTATTTAGAAAAAATATCACTAGCTAGAACTTGCAAAGATGAAGGTAATTTATAAATAATAAACTACTAGTGTGTTAAGAGAGCTTGAATTACCACCTACACCAATCGATGATTGAGTAGGTGACAATAAAAATGGGTGTTATGTAGGTTATCAAAGAACAATAATCTTTTAATAAAAAGGATGGTTAGCATTGGAACATCGAAGATTAAAGAAATATGTGCCAAATTTACAAGAGAAATTCTTTAAAAATTTATTCCATTGCAACAAATATCATAAAAATGTCTGCATAAACCAACAATGCAAGTTCAAAGCCTATTCTGAACTATCTTTTGAGCCTAAAGCAAAAAAAATAAAAGGAACTCCCACCAAAACATAATCATCAACCTTTATACTACCTCGAAAAAGTTGTTTGAGCCCATCAAAGAGTATTTAGTGGCTAAATCGTTAAAATTGGGGTATTTCGTGTTATCATTTATAAACATCTAACAACATTCCATTAGGCATCCGATAATCTAGGATTGCATGTACAAGGACAAAACATAATAACAAATTGCATTGTTTTTCACCCCCAAGCTCCAGTGTCTATGAATTTCAAGGTCATTTGCATGGAATTTTAGTTTAAATAAAAGAAATTCCCACCAAAACGTAATCACCAACCTTTATACAATCCTAAAAAATTTGTTCGAGCCTATTGAAAAGCATTTAGTGGTTAAATTTATGAAAATGGGGTATTTAGTGTTATCATCTCTAAAAAACATACGTCATTCTGTGAAGGATCTAGTAATTGAGGATTGCATGGCCATGGACAAAACAACAAACAAAATGCACTATTTTTTACCCTTTGGGGTCGTTTGCACTGAAAAATTGTTTGAAGTGTACCACTTCTTATGTACATAACACAAAAGTACGATGACTCTCTGTTAATGGTATTGAGACATATTGGAGATGAGGGAGATGGCCCGACTAGCCATCCCCCTTCACCTTCAAACTAGACCGCAAAACGTTGGCTCACTGTCTCGGTGGGAGGCAATGAGGCAACGGGGTGCCTTGGTAAAATCTGTTGAGAATGTAGTGGGTGACTTGACAGATTGGAGGAAATGAGGAGTTGTGGATGTGATGAGTTTGCAGATAGAAAATGATGTTTGAACATGAAGATGTGAGTTCTTGAGACAGAGGCACGATGATTGGATTAGCTACCCAATCAACCGAAGTCACAAGGGGATCCAATGCACAAAAGCATGGGCAGACAAACCGAAAGTATGGAAGCAATAGTAAGTCAGAGGTAAGTGACACTTCATAGACTCATAAAATTTATAAGGTGAATTTTCCATGGCGATAACAATCCTTGAGTGGTGATGAGATCCAAATATGGGGTAGAGACGCCATAGATATCGATGGATGTTGTCGGGGATGACAACAACTTGGAGTGGAGGAGGATGTAAGGTCTTCCACGACACCCATCGAGCACGTGCACTCTTTGGGAAAATGTGGGGATGAGTTGGGAAAGAGAACACCAAGGGGCATACAATCGGTTGGGAAAATGAAGATGTGTGGGTGTGAGCAGGGGAATCTTGAGTGCATGATGGTGACATGTGGAACCAAGGGGGAACACACCTTACTTGCCTTAGAAAGATTTATAGAGACTTGGGTTGCGTTTGGGTAGGGAAGGGGAAACTTGGGAGCATGCCCAAGGAGTGGACTCGTTTGCCCTCGACAACATGGACGCAACAAAGAGGTTGGACGACCCCATCGATACACCCATGAGGAGTCACAATGATCAACACAAGAGAATGAACAAGGCAAGGGGAATGCACCCAAGGATGGGGTGGGTTGATCTAAGAGACATGACGGTTGATAGGTGTGTGGGATTGTTTGGGTGCACCATGTCCATGAAGGGGCACGACACATAGTTTTGAGTGTGGGTTCACAAAGGGGCACAAAACACCCAAAATACATGATGTTTCACATCGGTGACCCTTGGAGTCCCTATAAGATCACAATGGCACACAACCAAGGAAGAAAAGGTTTGATAAGATATTTGGAGAGGACAAGTCTGAGCTAAAGTCTAAGGTAAGGAATAACTGAGGTATAAATACCAAGATGGAAGACAAGTAGCCCATCGTGGGACGCTTTAGGAGATTTTGGGGAAGTCTGGAAATGCAGGTTTATTGGAGCCATGTGTGAGGCAGAACCAAAATTTGTGTTGACTTGGTGAACTTTGTGGAAACGAAGAGACAACAAGTTTGCGGTTGAGGGCACGTCTGAGGTGTACTGCAGGAGGTTGAAGAGACAATTATGACAAAGAGTCTTGGTGTGACAAATCCGTGTATGATTGTATTGTGAGGTAAGGAAAGTCACGTGACTCTGCCCAAGTTGTAAATCGAGTTGATAGTGCTCATAATGTAACTATTTTGCAATAACAAAGACTTAGTCGGGTGTTAGGCACAATTTGTGCCGCTCGCACTATTTCTATGTATGTATTTCGTTTGTTCCACAATTGTTCTCTTGGTTTCTTATGTTCATGGATGTATACTTATATATGACTAAGTGTTAAATTGTTAACAATTGTCTAAGTATACAAGATTTGCACTAGAGTAGGAGTGTGACTCGTTGTTAACCTAGAACGAAGTATGGGTATTCTCTAGGTGAAGAGGCATAGTCTGGACAAAGTATTCTTGGCATGCCAAGAAACCAAGTAAGAACCGTTGTGGTGCCACACGCCCTCAGGAGTTGAATGCTCACAAGATCTGAACATGTGTCCTATGGGGTCGTGACAATAATTAATTAATTTAAAATTTCATTTATCATAATTAATTAATTTAAAATTTCATTTATCATAATTAATTTATTTAAAATTTCATTTGTAATAATATATCTCGATGATACATAAAATCCAGGAACAAAATATATGAATAATATGGCAAAAACATTGAAAATACACATGCATAACATCAACGTATGCAGATCTCTATTTGCTTATGTTCATAGGTAGAGTTGGAATTTGGCGAAATTTTGTTGTGTGGTGCTCTTGATACCCTAATCTCTGACTCTGTGTGGTATTGAAGGTGTTGTTGGGGATTTGGGGGGGGGGAATCCCCCTCTTGATGATGAGGCTTTGGCCTTTCAATCCATGGTTGCTACCTCTATCAAAAACTCAAAGTCTCAACCTTACAAATTTGTGAAGAAATTGAATGAGATTCCCAAAGTCTTGTTTCCTCCCTCCTCATCCAGGAATAAATATTTGGCTCTATATGATTGTGGTCTCATCGGTCAATTTACTAGCATCTGGCCATCTCCAAGAAGGATTGGTTATTGGTTGGAGAAAAAATGGAAACCCTTAATTAAGGGTTCTCTCAATCACTTCTTTTGTTGGTGGGTTTTTTCCGCCTTCCACTTTGAGTTCAAGAAGACCGTTATTTGATATTTCAAAGTGGTATGTATTTATTAGGTGCTAGAGGCATGCATCTGAACAAATGGACTCCATATTTCAGCCGAGAAAATGATGTGCCCTCTGTAGTTCCAGTTTGGGTTCATTTGCCTCATCTACCACTCCATTGTTGGAGTGATGACACTCTAAGATGCATTGGGAACTCCATTGGTAAATACATTGATAGAGCAGAGCCAAAAGAAAAAATATTTTCCTATGCAAGAATTTGTGTTGAAGTGGATCTGGAAAAGAGGATTCCTAAAGCGGTTCTAATCTCCTTGTATAACTAATATCATGTGCAACAATTAGACTATGAGCAACTTCCATTTAAATGCAAAATGTGTAATGAATATGGCCATTTTTCCAAGAATTGTAAAAAGGTGCACTCGAAAAATGCTGCAAGTGGGATATAAAAGATCAATGGAAAGAATTTGTCTAAATAATTTGGTCAACATAGTGCCAAAAATCCTTCCTTTGTTGGTTCTTTGAATGACACAAAAGATCTATTTGTTGTCGACCCTTCCAATGCATCAATCCCAACCGTTCATGGATATGCATTCACTAGGTCGCACCTCTCATCCTATCTACCGGGGAGTTTTGGAATCCCATGCGCGAATGGGGGTTTTTCATCAAAGAACAATTCTGAGGCTCTTTCTCAAGAAATGGATTGCATTGGATATGGTTTAGTGGTCTTCTTGGGGAACAAATCTATGAATGCGGAGCATCCATCAGTCCAATTGTTGACCGGTTCCCCTTCAAGTAGAACTAGTTTAGCCAAGCAACGTGAAGAGAAAAGGGTAATATTTGACATCCCTGAAAAATCTAGCTTTCCCCCTTTAGATCCTAAATTTGAAGAGCGCGATGCATTCAAGGACATAAAAGTGGCATTCTCATAAGCCAAATATGATTCAGAAAATGAAAGTATTGGAAAAGAGGAAACAAAGGATAGGGCATCAGAGGAATATCTCTCCAAATGTTCTTGGAGAAAATATTCTAGAACAGTGCAGGAGGAGGAAGTCAATAAAAAAATCTTATTGGGGTCTCAACACATAATTCCTAAGATGATGGGTACTTCAAAATATTTGAAAAAATCTCACAGAAATGTTGTAAGTAAAGGCGGTTCTCTTTCAAACCCTTCTAAATAATGAAATTGGTCTACTGGAATTACAAGGTTTTTTGTAGTGACCCCACATTACTGGTTGTCAAGGATTTAATAAGATATGAAAAGCCCCAAATACTCCTGATTCGGGAGACCAAAATGTTCATGGAAGAGAAGATAAAAATTGGAAAAAGGATATGGAGAACAAGTGAAGCAGATTCGAGAGGTGCCTTTGGGGGTTTGTGCTCAATTTGGAATAGTCCCGAGGTAAATTCAAAGTCCACTCTGCATACTCAACATTGGATTTTAACTAAATTTAGATTGAGCCAACAAAGCAATTTTCTTGTTGTTATTAATATTTATATGCCAAATAACCTTATTGAAAAATCTGAGTGCTAGAATTTTCTGCAAAGTCTTAAAGACTGATCCATGTGGACATTAGTGCCCACCCACATATTCCACTGGCTCAAATTATAGTTTCCATCTTGGTAGTTTTTAGGGTCCCAAACTTCCGAGGCTGTTCAAAATGTGTACTTGGCTAGACCTTTCTGACGAGGTATCGAGCACCCCAAACATAGATTGCATGCAAAAGTTACGCCCTTGGGAAGTTGTTGTATCAACTACCCCCATCGGGGCCCACTAACCTTTTGATATTTCATCTTTTGGGGTTATGCTTTTGGATGTTTAGGGTTTTCTCATTTATGCTTTACGTTAAAAAGGCCTTTGGAGCTTCATTGTAATCAACTTCTTGCGAATGAGCGCAACCAACACATCTTTCTTCATAGATAAGCTACCACCATTCTAGCTAGCTTGTGTGATTTTCATTTAACAATATTTTTTATTCCAAACAATCATTAATAGAATTTGAGTTTTACTGTATTACCGTGTTCCTTGCCATATCTTTGCGTATCTCCTTGTTATATCTCTATTATATTTTTGTCATCATATCATTCTCAAAATAATCAGGATCAATGGTATTAGAGCAGTTTGCTTCTTGTCATTCTTAGTGCATCTACCCATTGATGTTAGGGTATAGAGAGTTGGGTCTTGAGCTTGTTTCTCTTGAGAATAACCTCTCTCACCCACCAACCAACCTCCCATGGCAAAAGAAAATATAAATGATGGAGTAAGAGATCCTACCAAATTGTTGCTCGAGGAAGCCCTCATGCGATAGAGGAACAAGATGATGGATACTTTCACCCAGATCCTTCGATGGTTTTCGATAGTAACGAAGGCACCTTCAACCAGTAGTCACTTCAAAGGTGCGACACCCTGCAAGGTACAAATTAAATTTTATAATCCTTTATTTGAAGGCCAGATAAACGCCGATGCTTTGAAAAAATGGTTAAGTCTCCTACAGGGTTATTTCTTTGTCCAAAATTTTTCCAACTATGAAAAAATCACCTTCCAACTCCTTAAGGCCCTTCCGCATGTCAGAGATTGGTGAGAGACTTACTGTGAGCAACATGTCGAGGATGAGTCTGCAATTTTTGGGCAAGGACCCACTTGGGCGACTTTTGTTGATGCCCTCAAGAAACAATATTACCCTGTTGGAAACTATGATGACCAGTACACAATATGTACCACACTGCATGAAGAGAGGGGCCAAACAGTGTCATATTTCACAAATACCCTCCATACCTTGTGCACCAAGCTGGGTATCAAAGACTCTGAGAGGAATCTAGTTCTATAATACCATGGGGCTCTACACATGAACATCCAAACCGAAATAGAGTTTCTAGACATCTTGTCATCATGAGCTGCATATCGTTATGATATAAAAATCAAGCAGAAATTTATGCATCAGAACAAGTGGGAGTTCAGGTCTACAAATCCGCAAAAACCAAAGTATGGTAAGGGTGGATCTAACTCCCATGGAAAAGGACAGAGAAATGATGGCATGTCCTAGGAACACTGGGCCAAGCCACCAACAAATAAGGGTAATGGGAAGTCGAAGAAGGACATTGGAAAGTGGTGGGAGTTCCACAAAATCCTTTGGCACAATAATGATGAATGTCACTCCAGACAACCATTTTTGACTGAGATGAACGCCTTAGGGTCAGATGCTGACTCAAACTCTGATTTAGAACCGAAAAGGGGAAAATGGATCATTGATGCAACACTCAGTGTCACCATCGATACCACAAAATTCTAGCCAGAGGAACCAGAGGAGCCTGAAGAAGGGGATCACCTCTTCCACTCACAGATGTAGGTAAAGGGACCTAATTCCATTTCA
This sequence comes from Picea engelmannii, assembly GCA_009831015.1. NCBI lineage: Eukaryota > Viridiplantae > Streptophyta > Pinopsida > Pinales > Pinaceae > Picea > Picea engelmannii. The sequence continues at coordinate 218,700 of ML793005.1, forward strand.
TTATTGACATCAGTAGCGAGAAGAACCGAATCTCAATAGAGGTCATCAATAGGTTGAACCTGACAACGACACTGCATCCTCARCCATACACCATCGRTTKGCTCAACTAGGGATGATACATCCACGTTAGCCAACAATATCGCCTGCACCATGACATAAAACTCTTCAAAGACGAGGTATCGTGTGATGTTTCCCCCCTRAAGTTTGTGATGTTTTATTAGGAAAACCATATATGTGGAAGTGTCATGYTGTTTATGAATTTAGGCCTCATAGTGTCGTTATTACTTTGGGAKATCARCTCTACAGGGTACCAGAGGCAGTCCCAACTACTATGACCTCTTTTATCTCCGTGAAGCAGTGCAAAAAAATGGTYTCTCAGACTGAGAGATTTTTCCTCTTTGTGGTTCAGTTGGAAGGTGAATGAAAGGTCACTGCAACCATCAAAACCTTTGCATGGGGTCTCTCTACACTACAACAACATGTAGACAAGATAATAGATGAGCACAAAGRCATATTTTCCTCACCTATTAGGGTGCATGTGCACTGTTAGGTAAAGCACTCAATTGTTTTAACACCTGATGCTCCTCTGCCTAATGACCTTGTGTATAGGCATTCTTTTATGGAGAATGAATAAATAAAATGTCAGATCCAAGAGTTGATTCTGAAGGGCCACATCAGACCAAGCTCCTCACCTTGTGGGAGCCCAATTGTTTTGGTACAAAGAAGGATGGGACATGGTGACTTTGTATTGATTACAGATCACTAAACACTATCACAATCAATAATCAATACCCAATATCATGTATTGATGATCTTCTCTATCAACTCAAGGGAGCCAAGTTTTTTAGTAAGATTGATTTGAAGTCAGACTACCACCAAGTGTCGATTGAGAAAACTCATGGATGGAAGGCAACCTTCAAGTCTAAAGAAGGTCTCTTCAAGTGGTTGGTCATGTCTTTTGGCTTAACTAATGCCCTGACCACATTCATGTAGATGATGGATGACATATAGTGGCCATTCACAAACTTCTTTGTGGTCATATATCTGGATGATATCCTCATCTTCAACGAAACTTGGGAGGAACATTTGAAGCGTATTCAATAGGTCTTGGGCACCCTGTGATAGCACAAGTTATATGCCAATTTGGAGAAGTGTTCCTTCAACATGCAGAGAATCCAATATATGGGATACATCATGGATGAGTAGGGTGTGCATATGGATCCAACCAACATCCAAGTCATCTGCGATTGGTTGGACCTGAAGACAACGACCGAGCTCCATGACTTCGTGGGCCTTGCCAACTTCTACCGTCAGTTTGTGTTGGGGTTCTCTCATATCACTTAGGTCCCGTTAGCACTAGAAGTCACCCTCCGATTGCGGGGAGGGTAAGCCCAATAACCATCAGATTTTATATGTCACAAGTTAGTTTTATACAAGGTCAATGGGAGCAGACTCAAGACAATATTGTTTTAACTCAGAAAATAGGGACTAGCACGCACAAATAGGTGAGGTCTTGATTCAACTTCAATGAGTAAGTTGAGCTTAAGTATGACTAGAGGGAAGACTTAGTGAGAAGGATGAATGGACTACTATGGGCATCAAGCCTTCCAACAACTTGAAGAGGAAAAACTCAATACTCAAGAGAAATCTTGAGATCAAGATTCAAACACTGAAATATGGTGCAAGCAACATAGTTGCAACAACAGGATGATCAAACCTTCATCACCCTGCAACTACAACAACTCGAATGGATCTTCCATGCCCGAGCCATCCAATGTAAAAGGGAAAATACAACATAGGAAACTGATTAAAACTAGTTGTGATGCCACTGTGATCAAACCTACATCACAACAACATAACTACCCTCGATTGGATCATCCATGCCCAAGTGTTCTAACACAACTGTTACAGAGAAATGGAAAGGAAGCTGACTTTAATTAAACAAGAAGTCTCAAATATAGATTCATAACCAAAAAAACCAGAGCTTCCTTAAAACTTTACAATGCGGGAGCCTAGCTCAACCATCCCCCTTAACAAAATATCAAAACTGCTTATATATACTAAAAATGATGCAACCACCAGGAGTGTGATTGAACCACCACATTAA
>ML793006.1:0-14264 GCA_009831015.1 Picea engelmannii
CAGAGGAGGCTTAGTGGATGAAGTCCCTTCATGACTTGTCATATTTAAGCTTACAGATCTACCTTTGAATAAAAGGAGCCCGCTCTTATACCAATTGTTGAAATAACTATGACAACTAAGAGGGGGGGTGAATCAGTTGTTACTGTGCTTAAACAATAATAAGTCTATTAAACCATTCTTAAATTTTCTTCAAGTGACCATCAATATTATACAACATATAGATGATATAAATAATGAGCATCAGTCACACATAAGATATACACAGAGATATATTTTCACAAGGAAACCCATAAAGGGAGAAAACCTCTTCTTCTTTGAAATGATAGGGAATATTTTAAGTTATGTACATCAACTATAATTGAGCACCAACTCAATGTGAGGCTACTACCTCTATTTTACAAGCTTCAACTTGTTTGAGAGCACCAACTCTTTGGTTTCTCTAGCACCCACTAGAAGGAAGAACCAACTCCCTCAATGTTCCAGCACCAACTGGATGGAAGCACTAACTTCCAATTACACAGGCTCCAACCTATATAATAGAGAACACTTGTTCTCCCTTGCACCACCCTGCCACCCTGGTTTCTTTAGTTGCAACCAGAAGGAAGCTACAACTCCCTGTATTCAAGCACCCACTTGAACCTTTGAGGAAAACAGTCCTCCCTAGCACCTCCCAACCACCCTGTTACAAATAAAAGATTGAATAATCAACAATACAGATAAATCATTTCTTACCACTTCTTCACTGTTCTGCAATTCTTCTCTGCTACACTATTCTTTTGCTTTGTTCATACTTGGCTTGACTTGTTGTATCTTTCTATCTATTCTTTCTCTGTTCTTCTCATGCTCTTTGATATGTGTACCTTCTGCTCTCTTATCCCTTTCTCTTATGTTCAGGTTCTGGACCTTTTTCTCAGTGCTTTCTTCACACTGCACATACTGTAATTTTTACCTTTCTACAATTCAAATTATTTTTCAGTCAGAACAGCTAACCACACACAGTCTGCGTCATTTACTTTTATGCACCACTCCTACAGCAGTTACACTTCGAATCTTCTGAGGCAACAGAAAAACCGTCTAAGCAACTGAAACGCCAACCGATCAAGAAGCACGAATCAATTTTGCTAGTTGTTTGGTAACCGATCAATAAACTATGAGATGGAACAGTAGCCCTCCGATCATATTCAAGTTTATCTACACCATTGGATGAACTTTTTTAGTCTTTCCTTTAAATCAGGTTTTGTCATTTCATCATTCCTGTGGTCAAATGTCTCGACACTTCATGTCGCGATCTCCAAAACTCCAATACAAATATTTTCTACATTATCTCCTTCCTCTTATATGACCATGGTCATGAACAAGCACTTATACATAAAGTGCTTTCTGTGGATTCACTTTTTTCTTTTCGACATTTCGGGATCCTTGTGGTGAAGCTTAGCACCTCTAGCTTCTACCTCCATCTTCCATCGATGTGACCAATGGCTATGACCACGCACTTATGCATAAAGTGCTTTCGCGATTTTTCATTTCATGAATTTCCACACTATGCTTCGTTGACTCCAAGTCAGCGAAATTCCGATTTCTTGCCACTTGTCCTATGATTCGACGGTCCAGATCTGATTCAATGGCTGTGATTGAATCATGATTTCACATATCGCGATTTTGGCATTCTTGTTACATTGTTTCTTGCCTCTCCAAGTTTTGATTCACAAAACTTTGAAATGGATTTGGATCGACGGTCCAGATCTGATCTTGATTCAACGGCTGTGATTAAATCACAATTTCGCATATCGCGATTTTGCATTCTTTGTTGCATTGTTTCTTTCCTCTGCAAGTCGCGATTCGCAAAACTTTGAAATGGATCTTAGATCAACAGTCCACGTCTTTTGGTGTATTGATGGTCAGGATCTTTTCGTGATTTCGCAAGTCTTCATTATGTCTGCATCAGGATTTTGGGATTTCGCGAACTCGCTTCACCTTGCACTTTTAAAGATCGTGCAGATTCTCCTGGATCCTACGATGGTCAGTCCTCGCACTCGGATCTAATGCCCGATATCTATCCTCCATACCTGTGTGCTCTTCTTGTCTATATTGAGATCTAACAACCATCGGGAATTCTAAATTGTTGATCCAATGATCACTGTTGCTGATGATCATGTTGATCTTTGCCATCACTGATCTGCCAACAATCCTCTGCACTATCTCTTCTGATCTTATTAGAATCTTCTCTGCAACATCTTCTCATAATGTCCATCTATTACATACTTTCTATACTCATGCCATCTTCATTGTTGTACTTGCCATCAATGACAAGCATACAAGCATGCATTATCTGTGAAATATTTGCCAACATAGGGTACATTTGCTTATGAACGTATGCCTTTTTGGTTTATGTAATGTAAGTGCCACCTTTCAAAGAGCTATGAAATTATCTTTTGACGATTTTATTAGTAAGATCATTCAGATCTACCTTGATGATTTAACAATTTATTCTAAAATCCGATTAGATCATTTTGGTCATCTGAGAAAATTTCTCATGCGATGTAGAAAAATTGGAATTTCTCTAAATCCTTCCAAGTACATTTTTGGTGTTATCGAGGGCAAGATCCTTGGACACATCGTCTCCGATTCTGGAATAAGCATCGATCCTAAAAGGATTGCTGCTATCCTTAATCTTCATGCTCCCACTTCCAAGAAATAAGTTCAAGCCTTTATGGTGGTTATTAACTTCATCCTTAGGTGTGTTCCATATTTTGCAGTGATGGTCAAGACAATCCATAATCTGCTTAAGAAAGATCATTATTTTTCTTGGACAGATGATGTCAAAAATGATTTTGAAGGGATTAAGAAAGCAATAAGCTCTGCACCAGTTTTGGCGAAGCCATATTTTGAGAAGGAATTCACGATATATACTAATTCCACTAAGGAGGAATTTTCTACTATCCTTATGAAAAGTGATGACCAAGGAAATGAAAAACATGTGGTTTACATGAGTCAAAGTTTGTCTAGTGATGAATTTAAATACTCGTTTATTGAGAAACATGTTTTTTCTCTTGTTAAGGATATCGAAAAGTTTGTCCACTACGTCTTAGGTAAGCATATGTTGGTAAAAGTCCCTTTACCTGCTGTCAAATGTTTTCTCTCACAGACTTATCTTTTAGGGAACCTTGCACATTGGCTTGCCAAGATCCACGGGCATGATTTAAATATCATGAATTCTACCACTATTAAGGGACATGAATTATCCCTTCACTTGGCTCAACATGCTGGGTATGGTGAAGAAATCGATGAAGAAGATAGTTCCCTTTCAGCTCTCTTTTACATTAACGATTAGATCCTCCCTGTGTCTGAGCATCCTTGGTACAAAAATTTGGTTTATTATTTACAGAACCAAAGATGTCCAGACAACTTAGACACTCATCAAAGGATAAGACTCTGTCTTGAATATGCAAGATATGTCATTATAGGAGACTTCTCATTTCGAAGAGCAGTTGATGATGTGTTGCTTCGCTGTCTAAATAATGGAGATGCACATAAATTGTTGCAAGAATCTCATGACTCTTCAAGCTCCGCCATTCATGTAGGAGGTCATTTTTCTGCAAAAACCATTGCTTTCAATATTATTAGAAAAGGATATTATTGGCCTGCGATTTTTCATGAATCTTAAGTTTTTTCAAGGTCTTGTGACAAGTGACAAAAATTTGTTGGGAAAGAACATCTTTCAGCCATGCCATTACAAAGTGGGGATTGGATTTTATTGGTCCTATTAATCCTCCTTCTTCAGTTGTGAAATTTTTTATTGTGATAGCCGCAAACTATTTTACAAAATGGGATGAAGTTGTCCCACTAAAGCATTCCACAAACGACCAGGTAATTTCTTTCCTTGAAAATAATTTTTTTTCTAGATTTGGTCTTCCATTGGAAATTATTACAGACAATGGTCCTGCTTTCATTTCTGCTAAGATGACTAAGTTTTTAGCCAATTTGGGGGTTAAACATTTCACCTCATCAGCTTATTATCCCCAAGGAAATGGGAAATCCAATTCTACCAATAAAAATCTAGTAAGAATCGTCAAAAGGCTCATCGAAGATAAGCCTCGTCAGTGACACACTCTCCTCACTTATGCCCTCTGGGTAGATCAAACTACCACCAAAGTAAGCACTAGTTGTACTCCTTTTCAAATGGTTTATCGTCAATAAGCCCTCTTGCCACCTGAGCTAGAACTTTCTTCCTTAAGTTTGATTCTATAGATTGAAGAATTAAATTCTTCAGATGTTTCACAAAGGGTAAAAGCACTACTAGATTTGGAATAACAAAGGATGTTTTCTTTGGATAATGTTAAAAGGAGACGGGAAATCGTTAAGAAATATTTCAACAAGAGTGTAAAAACTGTCAAGTTTAAGGTCAATGAAAAAGTTCTGCTATGGGATTCGGCTCATGCTAATAGGGGAAGACATTCAAAATTTCAGAAATTATGGCTGGGTCGTTTCAAGATCGCTTTTGTCTTAGGTACAAATTCTTACATTCTAAAAGATTTGCAGGAGCGATTTTTTTCCTACAACACTAACGGTTCTCACTTAAAAAATTACGTGGAACCAACTTGAAAATCTCTAATGTTGTTTGGATTTTAGGTATACTAGTACCCTAGCTCTGCTTTCCATTTTTGTGTTTCTTTTCTATGCTTTACAATACTTTGATTTCTGCCTTCTGAGTTAAGTTTTTTTTTTTTCCTTGCTGCGTTTCATTTCTTTCTTTAATTGTTGTTGTTTTAGTTTCTTCAACTTTACTTCCATCATGATTTTGTTTCCTATTATATTTAGTTAATTTGGTCAAATAGGATGTTGGATCAATTATGTCGCATTGACACTCCTCCAAAGAATTGCTAGTCAATAACAATCAAACTTACACAATTGTTATGATGTCTTCTCTTAAGGACCCTTGAAATTGTTATATATTTCCACTGTTGTCTTATAAAGAATTGGTTATCTCCCACTTCTTCTTGCCATTTCTTCATCCATTGAGATTTTTAAGAGAAAATCTAAAAATGTTTCTCCTTAAAAGTTAAAGAGAAGATTTTGGTCGATGGATTATGCATACACTGGTAAAACCCCTCATACTTAACATTTTTTTATGAGTTATTCCCAAATTCCCCATCATATTTCCATTAAATCCACTCACTTTCCCCTGTTGCATAATCTTCCTCATTATATTTTCTTGACCTATTGTTCTTGGTCTGTGAAACCATGAGTTCTGAGTTCTAAATCCATTGAAAACAAATTTTCTTGTGGAGTCGCCAGTTTGTTGACGATTAAATTTGCAACGAAGTTTTGCCCGCAAAGTGTTTCTAAAGCCTATTATTATAAAAGCTAAATAATACTACTAGGTGGGAACCCCTTGTAGATTAGAGATCAAGTTTGGTGCTTATTTGATGTTATGATACTATTTGACACTGCTTACATGGTTAACGATATCTTGTTTTATTGGAAAATGGATTAGGCATATTATATATGGTTCCTTTGTTGTTCCAAGCTCAAGTTTTGTATAGATGTTTTTCATGGTTATCATTGTTGTCTTTTCTTGGATCTATTACTTGGGACACCTACAAAAAACATATGTTAGTAACAACAAATGAAAGGAAATGAAAAGGATATTAAGCAATGTGAACCCAATTACAAAAGGGAGAAGCTATCCTATGCTAACATTCTATACTATATGCATTAAAAAGATTGTGGCAAATCCTAGCTAACATATGATAGCCATGCGATTTATTGAGGTTTTATAGAACATAGTTGACATGCATTCTATATAGCGGGGATGATAATATGTGATGTGGGTGGTTCTCTTGGAAATTAAAGGTTTGTTGGTCTCGATGCATGGTTCAAAGTGGATGATTTATTTGATTAGTAGTGGGCACGTACTAAGATTGAATGAACTTGAGTGTGGAGGTGATGTGCATTTACTACACATCACCTTTACTCCTTCCGTTGGCCGCCAGCCTAGTCGAGTTATTGTTCAAACATTTTTGTTGTGGTTATGCAATGATTTCTTAGTAGAGAGGAACCGCTCAGCCAACTCGTGTTTTAAGGCATTTGATTACAGGTATGTCTTTTTTGGCCCTTCATGAATCTACTCTAGTTATGAAATGGATGTTGGCTCAAGTGTATTGGTTTGTGCCTTCCTTAAGTATTGCAACTACGTAAAATTATGATTGTGAAATGAAACGTTGATGTTTTTCTCTGCAATAATGTTGAATTCATAGTGTTACTGGTCATCCTGGGTGTTAACAGCCACACGAGATCTTTGTTACTCTTGTTGGTTTAGTTGGAGGGCCTTTGTTGGTCTTTGTTGGCTATATTCATGCTTTCGTATTGTTGTATCCAGTCTGATGGATTTTATGGGGTTTAATGATTGGAAGTGCTTGTGTCACCGTGCATTGTACATTTGGGAATTGGGTTGTTTTCACCGCTAAGGGTTGCGCAGTGAGTTATGTTGGTCCTTCTCGACCTCGTCTTAACCTCAGCATTGTGGTTGTTTCACTGAAGAGACACGAGGGTTATACCATGCGTGTGTTAGGTATCATTACTAGGCCGAGTTAGAGACTTATTCTTCTGCTATGGCCTCTCCTATCATAGGTTTCCATCACTTTGTCCATGAATTAAGTTATGGTGTTCTCTATTTATGTGCCTTTATCCTCAGAGGTTTTACCATTGAAAGGAGTCGACTCTAGTGTTAGCTAGAAAGCAATCCCTTAACTCCTTTGGTCTGAGGGTTTTATAGAGAAGAATTTCGGGCCTGTCAGGTTTACTATGGGTTATTGTGGAATGAAATGTATTGTTGATTAATTTAAATACAGGCTCGCCCAATTGGTTAGGTGAAAATCGTGTTGATTTTGGTATCTAGTCATCACCTGTATTATTAAAATGGATAAACCTTGCATTGATAATTGGACAATTCAAAATACACAATCTCTCTCTTGTGTTTGATAACCCAATATTGTCTTTTGAGAAAGTTGCAGCCTCGCTTAACGTAAATGTGTGGGTATTTGTGGTTTCCACAACATGTTAGGTCAGTTGTTGACTTTTACCATAGTCCAAGTATTATGCTCGACATTGAATTGGTTGATTGGTTGATACACAATTACTGTCTTTTTACATTTGAAGATTATTGGTATGTTAACTCAACATTTGTTACAATTGTTTGATGATATGCCTATGTAATGCGTTGGTATGTATGGTGTTCCTACACCACAGATGAATGGTCATTGTAACTATGAGTTTGGGGACGAATGGTTATTGAAAGCGGGATGGTTGTAGCAATTTCATCCACTGTATTTGTTATGGTTATCTAATTGTGTCCTTAGGGATGAGCCCAATTTTACACAAGCTGGTTGGTTGCAATTTGATTATTTCAAAGAAATACCTTATTGGATTGATAACTCAACACAATGGGTTGAGTTAATACTGTGTTGTGTGTTTAGAATTATAAAATGATAATGTTGCACCGTGTTGTTTTGGGTGATTACTGTTGGCACAGGGGCAGACCTAAGGTTCACTCCAAGAGAGCACCAACAAGCCCTAACTACTGGCCCTTTCGGAAGCACCTGCAAAGAAGATGCAGTCTCACTTGAAGAAACTAAGAGGGGTGTTGCAGGACAAGAATGTCTACAACCAGGGGAATACCAAGTGGATCTATCACAACAACAATACAACATTTATATATCACTTATAAACTAGGTCTATCCTTCACAACTATAGATCTGATCTAACTTAAGACTGCAAATAACAATATAACAATGACAAAGATCCAGGCATCAATCACAGATATGACACAAAATATATGTGGTTCACTCTCTCTCTAGGGATACATCCACATAACTGTGCTTATGATTTATTAAGGTAAAGCATACAGTTCTTATCTGTGCTCTCAGCTAGAAAATATTCTTTATTTTCTCTCTTTCTCTCGCTTTCCTGTGCACCCAGCTGCAGGACTTGAACTTCCCACACAACTGAACATCCCACAATAAAATTGTCTCCCTTCACAATAGAGCTATAAAAACAATATCATACCAATACTCAATGACCAACCCATACCAGGTCCTCTTGACCTTTATTTATGCATTACAATCCCTCACCGATAGCCTTAGGTTGAAACCTAGGTGCAAAAACCCTATATACCAAAACCCTAGGTCAACTTGACCCGCTTTTTCTGGGCTTCGCCAACCTGTCTTTCCTTTTTCATCGTGCAGTGCTCCAAATAATCCAATGATGGCTTTCTCTGCTTATTAAGTTGTCCACAATCCTTCTTCCTTGTTGATCTATCATCCCTAATCTCCTCGTCCAATGACTTTATTTTTTGCACTTCGCTCCATCTTTCCTTCTCTTTTGCTCACTTCGACTCAGTGACAATTACCATGTCTCCCGCGAAGCTCTCTTTTTACCTTTCCTTCCTTGTTCTTCACTTCCTTCCATAAACAAGGGCCAACAAGCCCCTAACACTCACCTGTGACTCATGTCAAGGCACTTCAGATATGATCCTCTTATCTTTCTTCAACTCTGGATTGCGCAGTTCAACCCTTTCTTTCTGCTTTATGCCTCCTTTCCATCCTTGTGAAAATTGTCTTTTTTATGTCTGGTACCCAGTTTCAGCTAAACCTGGTACCTAGACCCTTTTCGTCATGCTTTTAATGAGAGTTGTGAGGTGGTTGGTTATCATAGTAAAACTTCAGCCAACTCCCATTCACCAATCCTTCCTTCCAGTCTCCCTTCAATGTCTTTAGTTGCGCAACTCCTCCTTCTGTAACAAGGAAATCTCATATGGTTCGAGCCAATGTGTTCTGAACTTCCCAGGGTTTTTGATAAACTTACTGTCATACACTAGTACTAAATCACCTTGCTTGAATGTCTTCTTCTTGATTTTCTTGTCATGATAGGCCTTTTCTCGTTCCTTCTGAACTTGTTGATGGAATCCGACAATGAATCTATCCTCTTCCAATTCAAATAGCTATGCAAGCCTCTCGCGAACAACGTCGGTATCATCCATGTCTATAAATGCAACAATTAATAGGCTTGGTACTAATTATTTCACTAGGACAACACCTTCAAGACCATAAAACAACTTGAAGGGGGTTTGCATTGTTAATTTCTTGCAAGTGGTTCTATAAGCCTAGAGTGCTGCTGGTACTATTAAATCCCAGTCATCCCTGTTTACACTTCAAATCTTTGTCAATGTTGTCTCCAAGATATTGTTGAATGCTTCAACCATTTTTTTTGCTTTTGGATGGTAAGGTGTACTCTTCTGATGGTCGATTGCAAATCATCAGTCAGGGCTTCAACTGTCTTCTTGATGAAGTGTGTACCCTGATCACTCATAAGGATCTTAGTGCATCCAAACTTGGTTATTTTGTCTTCAAATATAAAACGTGCAGTTGTAGTTGCACTACAGTTCTTGACTGCTCTAGCTTTGGCCCATCTGGTTAAGTATTCTGTCATAGTAATAATGTACCTTGCTCCTGTGCACTTTCCTGGTGGGTTTATAGGTCCCACGAAGTCAATGGAAAAATTTTCAAATGCTTGTAGGGTCATCTATGGTGCTAATGGCATTTCATCTCTTCGGGATGGTTTTCCAATTCTATGGCATACATCACATGCTCTGGCATACTCTTTAGCATCTCTGTGTAATGTAGGCCACTAATGGCCAGCTCACAGAACCTTCTGCAAAGTTTCTTTCCTTACGCAATTTCCTCTTGCGATGCCTTCATGAGATTCTACGAGGATCAGTGGTCACTCTGTCTCCATAACACACCTCCTTAATATTTCATCTGGTCCTATTTTGTACAGTTTTCCATCTATAAGTGAAAATTTTGCAACATGCACCACTAGCTGTTTCTTCTGAGGAATTGCATACTCACTTGGAGCCATTCCTATAATATCCAGTATGGCCCAGTGTAGTGCGCAGTTGTTTGACTGAAGTAGGAGGTGGAAAATCAACTATAATTGCAATTTTAGATGGGTCAACCAGCAATCCTTGCTTGCATACAATATGACCTAATAACACTCCAAATGGTGAGAAGAAGATGCATTTCTTCAGATTCAAAGCAATTTGACACTGCCTGCATTTGTCCAACATTATCCTTACACATTCAATATGATTTTTCAACAAACTAAAAACAATCCAGTCATCAAAGTATGCTTCTAAACATTTATGCAAAAATTCTTTGAACGCTTCGACCACCACCCTGGAAAAGATGGATGGGGCATTCTTCAATCCAAATGGAATTACTATATATTGGTAGGGTCCCCACTCTGGGTCAAACATAGTCTTATGATGGTCCTCCTTGGCAATGCAGATCTGATGGTATCCCAAAAAACTGTATGTAAAAGAATATACTTCCTGGCCTCCCACGTTATCCAACACTTCGTCTGTGAATGGTGTAGGGAAAGGGTCATGAAGACAGACCTCATTCATATTTCTAAGGTCCACATAGATCCTAATGTCTCCTATCTTCTTGTCTTGTACCACCATAGGGCTGATCCACTCCAACTCTTCGATAGGTTCAATAATCCCTGCTTCCATCATTCTGTCGAGCTCGATCTTCACTTTTTCCTTGTATTTCAGGTTCAGTCTGTAAGGTCTTTGCTTGAATGGATTTATATCTGTTTTCAAAGGTATTCTCATCTCACCCATAGGCCCTTTGATTCCCTTTATATCAGTGAACTTGGTCAAGAACAAGTCATGATATTCGTGCAATAACTCTATAATCTTGTCAATGGTAGCAACATCCCAATAATCTCTGATATTGGCAAGCTTCGGTGTCTCCTTTGTCCCAATATTGAATTTCTTTATTTTGAACGACTGTCCTATGAATGGTAGCTCAACTCCTAGTCCTTCCATAGTTTTGTGGCCTTCTGTCTCAGCGATGTTTACCTTCCTCGGATCATCATCTTCATCGACATTAATTTTGTAACATCCTTGCAATTTATGGAATGGTGCAGTCCATTCATCCTCTTCTTGCTACAAAGGGAGGCCATATGCCTCCTTAAATACTTTTTGTCTCACAATATGTAATGCTTGGTCTACTGAAGGAAATTCACTTTCAAACAAAAAGGTGGTTACAAAATTCTGGATCATACCTTCCCAATCTGAAGTGACAAGATGCAGCTCCACTTGAAGGTACCAGTTGATAGGGATCGTGTCAATGTGTTAATGAATCTGTGCACCCATTTTTCTTGAGGAATGTGACTCTAGGCCTCTTTGTAGCTTTGCACATGGTCCTTTGGGCAAATTCTACCTGTGTACCTAACTTCCCAGCTTCCTACTTGTGCTAAGAATCACACTGTCATCAAAGTTCGATATTGTTTCCGGTTTCTGATGTTTCCTTTGTGCATTGCCCACCATCTTCCTGGTGTGGATTTCATGGCCTCATCCATTACCAACAACCACTGTTGGTTTGGTACACTTGTCTCAAACTCTGATAAGAAGTTTTCTAAAGGGTTCAACCCATCAAATGTGGGTATGTTGCTCGTTGTTATGCCAATCCAGTGAACCTCTCTGGTTAGTCTAGCACATATTCTGGTAGAGACTTCATACATCTGGTTCTATCAGTTCTCCACTGCTTCTTTTGATTCTGATGAACATGTGTGTTCACTTCGCCAGCTTAGATTCCCATCGGTTGTAGGATTGATATAATCCTATTGTCTGGATGTTATTTTGTAGATGTTTTCCAGTTCGTACGCGTGGTCTTCTTCTCTGATAGGCCCTGTGTATCGAGGACCCTCATCTGGATCTAAAGGTGCAATGACCCTGAGGCCATCTCTTTCAAATGTCACATGCCTCTTCTTTAGATCAACAACAGTAGAATTGTTGAAGGCCCAATCAATTCCTTATAATGCAGGATAAGGGCAGTTGTCATCAACAATTTCAATTACCTCAAAATATGCAAAGGTTCTAATTCCATCGATGTCCACAGGGACATGCTCAAATCATCTAAATGGGCTGAAAACTTGCTGATTATCCATTCTAAGCCTAATAGGGGAATAGATCAAATTGGATTTTCCCATCAGTTCCCAGGTTTGCTTTTTCATGACATTGACCTTCGACCCTAAGTCAAGGACCACATAGTCTATATCATATTGTCCTATTTGAGCATTCATGTGTAATTCTTTTTTTGTCCTTATCCTTTTCCCAATTTGGTGCACTACCCTATCCAGTAAGGAGTCTATCTTTCCTAGCTCATACTTCTTGATTAAATATTGTAATTTTTGTACAACGCTTTTATATTGAATCAAATTAACACAAGTGCACAAAAATTCCATGAGTTTGCTTACCTCTTTTCCTTCTGTTGGTGACGCAGACTGATCAAATGCCCGGGGCATGCCATATTCTTTGACTTCTGTTTGTTTCTTTGATGAAGACTCTTGATCTCCTTTGAATTGTTTTCTTTCCTCCTCAAATATCTATCTTTCTTTCTTAGCATGGAATGTTGGGGTCTTCTTTGTAGATTTCCTGACTCTGTGGTCATCTGCAGCCTTTCCTTGGGATACTCTGTCTTCTCCTGTAGCAACGCCTCCTTGAGTGATAACAACGACTCTAGGGTCTGCTCCGCGAGGTTCAGCATATATCAATTGCACTTGCGGGTTTTGTTGAGGTCCTCATCTTTCCTAAATCTTAGCTATAAGAAAAGGGCATTCCTCGATGACATGCTCGAAGGAATTGCAATAACTGCAGGTTGTGCAAGGGTTTTGGCAGTCCCTCGCTAAATGTACTAGTTGCATGCAGTTGTAATAGATTACTTGTCCTCAAACTCTACCCATACTTCCTCCTCATCCTCATCCTCTGTATCCATCACGAGGATTGAAACTTCCTCTTCCTCGAGAACTATATTGTGCATTGTTTCCTTCTCTGTGTACTTTGTTGGCATGTTTACAAGAAGAGCATGCTTGTCATTGATGGAAAGAACAACAACAATGAAGGTAGGCAGGCAGGCAAGGAAGATCAACAGACAGGCAAGAAAGGAAGAATAGCAGCGATGGAAAGGAAAGATCAAAGCAGTGATCAGACTCCATTTCAGAGTATTGGATACCGAGATTTCAGATACCGGGAGATAGATATGTCAAGGACTCTCACTACAGAAGTCTCGAAGTCGTGAGGTGCGAAACTTCGATGTGATGTTGGTCCAACTCCATTTCAAATTTTTGGCTACCAAGATTTCGGATACTAGGAGATGGAGATGTCAAGGACTCTCACGGTAGGAGTCTCGAAATCGCGAAATAACCTTAGCCATCATATCAAGGTTTAATTTGGACCGTTGATCCAACTCCATTTTAGAGTTTTGGATACCAAGATATGGAGGAGTCAAGTGTCAAGACTCCTCATCATAGGAGTCCCAAATTTTTGAAGTGTGAAAAGATGAAAAGATTCTCTGAATCCATTTCGGAGTTTGGCAGACAGGGACTTGGAAATGTCAAGAACATTCACATCAAGAATGTCAAAATCATGATATGCGAAATTGTGAAGTGATCTAGGCTGACAGATCCAGGAGGTGCATGTGTCATACCACGTTAGAAAGGACAAGTGAAAGACTATGACACATGGCACGATCAGACAACGACAAGTGTCAAGTTGATTTGGCATTTCAAGCCACTGGAAATCACAATTTTGAGTGACATGTGGCCAACACTTGGGTCATGACTCGTCATTGAGTGATGTGAGACTGACCTCACTCTGGGAGTTTTTGCTTCAGGATTTTTAACTCCATCACTCCCCCAAAGTCCTGAAGGCTGAAGTCCCGGGGCAGAGGATAGTCGTCTGAACACCACGGATCGAGGACCGTTGATATGGAGATCGAAGCACATGTGTGATTGGAGAGTGGTCACCAATGGTGGTCACATCGTCGAAGATATGTAGAGAAAATATTGAAGCGGCAAGCTCCATTTTTTATTTTTGGGGACTGCAACTTGGAGAGTCGAGATGCCTTGCAACAGGAATTCGCAACATGAAAAATCATGAAAGGCCAAAATACGAAATGCCACAACGTGAAATCGTGAAAGCGACTTATGGATAAGCACTCAGTCACCTCTCATAGTCACATGATCGAGATCTGGAGAGAAAATTTATAGAATCCAAGCTCTATTTCAGATCTCGTGACATGGAGAGTCAAGACGACTCATCACAGAATCTACGAAATGTGAAAGTGTGAAATACATTTTTTGTGTAGGATGTGGTCACAACCATTGGTCACATCTACGGAAGATGGAGGAAGGAGCTAATG